>JALMGF010000088.1:1532500-1600000 GCA_023333645.1 Sceloporus occidentalis | reverse complement strand
AGGGCCCGGAGATTTTTTCCTCGTCTGCTCTAATATTGTCTCCGTGACCTCCTTGACAGTGATTGGGCTAACCAACTCATCCAGCTTTCCATGATCAATCTCAGGAAGGGAAAGACCCATCAAAAAGTCGTCCGCCTGATGTCGGCAGGGTCTCCTCTGTCCGAGGAGCTCCACATAGTAATCGCGGACAACCCTCTGTATCCCCCGAGGAGTTTCCTCCAGGACACCGAGGGTGTTCCGCAGACAGGTAATGATCTTAGCAGACTCCTTCCTTTTGCAACTAAGAAAAGGATCGGGTGAGTGGTAAGCCCCATGATCCCTTTCCTTGAGCAAGGAGGCATACCTGTCATACTGGAACGTCCTCATCATGGATTTGACCCTAGAGATGTCCCCGGGATCACCTCGTTGCGACACCAGACAGTCTAACTTGCACAGGAGCCCGAGATAAGTCCTGTACTTTGAGGACTGGATGTTCTGAGAAAGAGAGCGAAATAAGGCACGGGTTCTTACCTTCACCATCTCCCACCACTCAGACTTCGTCGTGCAGAATTCCGCAACGGTGACCTGGTCATGAAAGAAGTTCTCGAAAGCCTGCTGAACCCAGCCTTCTGTCAAGATGTCAGAATTAAGTCGCCAAATCCCTTTACCTCTTAGCGGAGCCTGCGAGACATTTAACAGACAGGTAAGAATAAGGTGATCGGAGAACTCCACCGGTTTAAGCACAAGTGCCGTCACCGGAAGAGACTCCTTAACATAAATCCTATCTATCCTACTCTGGCAATTACCTCGCTGATATGTGTAACCTGTGAGGTCTGGGTTGTGCTTAATATGCACATCTACCAAGCCTGCCTGCCTGACTATTCTAGTAAGGGCCAAAGCGTCGTATCCCGGTTTGTCTTTGCCACCTTTCCTGTCTTTGGTCCTAGTAACGGTATTAAAATCACCAGCAAAGACAATATGCCGGGACGTGTAGAGGAAAGGCTCTATCTCGTTAAACAGACGCTTCCTCTCCCACTTGGTCTGGGGGGCATAGATATTAATCAGACGGAGAGGCTGCCTGCCTACCGACACATCAAGAACTACGCACCTACCCTTCGTTATCTCAATCACCCTATTGAACGTTATGTCCACACCCTGGAACAGGATGGCAACTCCCCCGTAGCCCTCCGTGGCTAGTGAAAAAAAGGAGTGCCCCCATCTCCAGTCGCGTTTAGCTGCATGCAGGGCCCCCAGGGAGTCCAGGCGGGTTTCCTGGACAAAGATTATATGGTAGTTCTCCCTGTGCCAGTTATCATAGGCTATAAATCGGGCCCTGCACGTCTTAATACTAGCCACGTTATGAGTGGCTAAGGATAGTATGGGGAGAGTCGCCATCAAGGGTGATGAGAATGAGGAGACTTTCCCTTTTTCCGTACGTTCTCACCGTCCGAGTCTGAGGGGTACCTTTTCGCGGAGAGCCCCGCGGGCAAGGCGTCCTCCTCCGGAATCGGCACCTCTACCAACTCGCTATCCTCCACCTCTGCCAGGTGTCCTCGAGCTTCCGCGGCCCTTCCACCCTCCCCCGCCACTGTCGCCACTTCCGCCGTCGCCTCTGCCGCCTCCTCGACTTCCATGCGGGTACCCCAGTCCATCAGGGCACTAAACCTGTTCTGGACTGGTATGTCCCCGCACGTCTTGCCGATAGCGGTTTCAGCGACGGCCGCCGCCGCTGATGATTTTGCGGCAGCGACAACGATGGATTTGGGTTTCGGGGCCCCGGAGCTCCCCCGTCCCGAAGGGACTTTCTCCCCCTCTAGTGTGGAGGGTGGATCCCCCCGGGAAGGGGTCTTAGCAGAGGCGGAGGATCTTACCGGACCTCTCCGAGCTGCCTCCTGAGTTGGGGTCTCCTTCCTCGGACCGACAGTCGTCCACCCCGACTCATCCCGCGTGGTTGCGGCTCGGGGTCCTGACGCCGATCGTGTGGTGATGCCTGTGGAAGGAGTACAGACAGAAATGGGGTGAGACATTCGTTGTTTTGGACGGACAGGCAACGGGTCAATGATGTTACTTACGGGGTCGGTGCCGGAGGAGGTACCTGGGGCGTCGGGTAGAGCCTTGTCCCGAGCGCCCCCCACAACTGGCCGCGGGTCTTCCTCTGCGAATTCGCCCTCTCCTTCCCAGATACTGTCCAAGTTGTGCTGGGCTTCAGGACACGCTCTGTAGGAATGACCCAACACCCCGCACAGGTTGCAACGGATAGTAGTGCACTCCTGCTTGGAGTGTCCTACAACACCGCATAGGGTGCACTTGGTGACATCACACCCTATGCTGAAATGCCGGGGCGAGCCACACTTGTGGCACACCCGGGGCTGACCGGGATAGAAGCACGATACCCGGTCAGTCCCGATGAAGAAGGAGTTGGGCATGTGCTGTAGGAGACCCCGTACCTCCTTCAGACGGATGTTGACCGTCCAGCCGCCGTTCCAGATCCCGTCCTCACAGAGAGTCTTGACCGGGGTGGTCAAGACCTCCCCATATCTGCGGGCCCACACCAGTATGTCCGCGACGGGTATGGACTCATTCCGCACCAGGAAGTTCACCTTGCGGACCTCCTGGCGCGATATGGCCTGGACATTGAACCGGGCCCATAAGCTGTCGCCGGACTTTGGCACCCCCTCCCAAAGGGTCCAGAACCTCTCCAGACCCCTCGGGGACATGAAACTGATGTCATACTCAGGGGTGCCGCTAACGTGGATGATGGCGAAAAAGTCCGCGACCGCAAAGCCCAGGTCCTTCAGGGCCCCTACCACCCGCTTCCTATCGGGCACGGATCCCTCCGCTACGTGCAGCAGGCGGACCACGTTCCTTCTCCGCATGGGTTGCCCTGCTGGGAGTCCCGTAGCCCGCCTGCCTGGTGGTGGCACCTGAACCTTCGGGGGACCCGCCGCCCAGGCGTTAGCGGTTGCGGGTGTCGCACCTGGGGCCACCGTTGGAGTGGGCACTACGGGCACTGTGGACCCCCCCGTGGCCCCGCTACCATGCCCGCCCGTGGACCCATCGGCGGGTACCGCGGCCACCGCAGCGACCCCCTGTGTCACGGCGGGGGAAGGTGTCACCCCGGTGGGAGTCCCCCCTTCGGCCGGAGCAGGAGCCCTGACCGCAGCGGCCGCCCCCGCAGCCCGGGCCACCGCCGACCTCCCGGGGTTCTGCCCCCCAGGGTTCTTCCCCACCCTGACTATAGGGGCCATCGCGGGTGGTCCCGCGGTCCCCTGGCATACAGAATGTGTGGTGTGCAGTGCGACTTTAAGATTACCGGGGGGCGCGGCCTGTGCCGCGACGGGGGCGGAGCCAGCAACCGGCATCACGGCTGCGGGAGCCCCGGGGGTCACCGGCACCGCTGCCGGAGTGACCCCGGCGAGGACCGCAGCCGCACCCGGCACTGCCTCCATTGTAACCGCCGCGGTTTCGGCCGCGGCGCCCGGCAAAACTCCGGACAGATTATCATCTGTCCGGGGTAGTTTGGACAGGGAGCGGGCCACCCGGGTAGCGGCGGCCCCGCTCACAACAACAGCCGCCTCTGGCTGCCCTCCAGGCGAGTCCTCCGCCCGGAGTAGTGGGGACAGAGGGCGGGCCGCCCAGGTAGCGGCAGCCCCACTCGCAACGGCAGCTTCTTTTAGCTGCACTCCGGGCGATTCCTCCGCCCGGAGTAGTCTGGACAGGGGGAGGGCAGCCCGGTTAGCGGCGGCCCCGTACACGGAGGACGGCACCTCCGGGGACACCGAAGCCGCAGGAGCAGCCGGGACAACTAGGTCCACCACCACAGGGTGGATGGGACCAACTACAACGGGGGGAGCGGCCACAGAACCGCCGATCCCTCTGGAGGGACAAGGAGGCGGGCACGCCGCCGGGAGCGCCGGCACGGATCCCGCGGCAGCAGCAGCCGCCCCGGCGGCCGCCGAAGCGGTCGCCGGTGCCGCAGCCGGCCGCGGGGGTGACAAAACCCGCGCCCCGACGGGGGCCACGGAAGACGGACGGACACAGACAGGGGAACGTGAACGTACTACAGAGGGAACACACACTGGGGGTGGGGGGACAACAGGGGACATAACAACAACAGGGGACATACCGACAGGTACATCGGGGAAGGTACTCACACAAGGTCCCCGGGGCTCACCGGCCAAACGCAGACCGGCGGGGATAGTGTCCCTGGCCCTCCGACGGGAAGGGCCCGCTCTCGGATCCTCGGCAGCAGCGTCGGGGACCCGGGCCGGGAGGGATGGGAACTCCTCCTCGGACATGATGGGGGGGGGTATCCCCGACGCTCTCCTCCCCGGACGATTGGATAGCGGGCCTGCTCCTGGTGGTCTTCTTTTTCCGCCTCCGTGGCGCAGCTTGGATCTTAATGTCCTCCTCCTCGTCCAATTCCTCCATTGAAAAAATCAGCGGCCTTCGTATAGCGGACTTCTCCTGGGTCCCGTCGTACTGTGGTGGTGGCGGTGGTGATGTAGGCGCCACCGGTTCCGGGTCCTCCGGGGTCGGTGGTACCCCCGACTCCTCCACCTCCTGCTCCCGCAGCTTCTCCTGCAGGAAACGCACGCGGTCACGGTTCTGGGCTGTGCGTCTCGCCAACTCCGCTTCTTTCTCTTTCAGGGAGACGATCCGCTCCCGTATGGGGCCGCGATGACGACTCCCCACCCTGTTGCTCTGCTGCCGGAGCTCTTTCAGCTGTCCGGCAACCTCCTCCTTCTCCTCCCCCAGGGAACGCAACTCTTGTTGGAGGTTAGCCAGGGCCTGCCTGAGGGGTTCCCCGTCTGACTCCGCAGGTACTGGGAGCCCCACCTTAGCCTTTTGGGCATAGGAAGGGCCCTGTTCCACCGCCTCCTCATCTTCAGGGTTCGTATTCACACTCGCCTCGGCGGTCTCCAAGGCCCTGGCCCCGGCGTCCCTGAGGGCGAGGGCCCGTAGATGGAGGGCCCCCAGCAACAGGAGGGAAGTCGGGTCGACCCTCAGATGGTGGGGCAGACCGACTCCCTTCTTGAGCATGGCTATTTTGGCGCTCAAGGCCGTGGTGTATGCCTCGAGCGCCTCCATGTTCCGACGCACAGCCCTGCATACGGTTCCTGCAGTCTCCCGGGATGGGAGTAGGATGCCGTCCTCCGTGTAGACCAGTTTCTCCGTGATTATGGAAATGCGGCCCCTCCACTCCTCAATGAGGGTGGAGGCCATGATGGGACCCCGGGGAGGCAGTTACCTTCCCCGGGGTAGCAAACGTCCAGCACCGAAAGTAATAAAAAGAAACCAAGTTCCACCAGCAACACAAAACCACCTCCTCTCCCCTCGCCTCCCAACTCCACAGTGAGCAGCCGACGCCCAGCCCTGATTGGAGCTGGAGATATTTTATTTGTTTTTTTTAAAACAGCCACCAAAAATTAATCAAAATATAACAATAATAACAACAAATATAACAATGATAACAAAAATTATAATAACAAAATATGCAAAATATTTTTTTTTTTTTTTTTTTTTTTTTTTCTAAAAATTAATCAAAATATAACAATGATAACAATAACAACAAATATAACAACAATGATAACAAAATAAGCAAAATTTTTTTTTTTTTTTTTTTTTTTTTTTTTATATAAACCAACCCTCCCCATCACCCACCATCACCCATTTTACAAAAACCAAACCTCCCCTTCACCCACCATCACCCATTTTAAAAAAACCCAACCCTCCCCTTCACCCACCATCACCCATTTTAAAGAAAACCCTACCCCTCCCATCACCCACCCCTCACCCACACACAAACCCACCCACAGTAATTAAAAAACAACCATACACCTTCTTGTACCTTCCCACCCCCACCCATAACACATACCCTCCCGCTAACATTAAAACAAAACAGTACACACTAAAATATCACATAAAACACCCCCCATCCCCACGCCCCATTAGATTCCGGTCCATGTGTGTTGGTGATCCGGGACGGAATCTGTACGGACGTGGCGGTTGGGGACACAACTAAAGAAAAAGAAAAACGGAAAAGTAAGATACATAAAGAAACAAAAACCCAATAAAACAAAAACTTCTAAAACATCAAACCATGACGGTGGCAAC
Source organism: Sceloporus occidentalis (assembly GCA_023333645.1). Classification (NCBI taxonomy): domain Eukaryota; kingdom Metazoa; phylum Chordata; class Lepidosauria; order Squamata; family Phrynosomatidae; genus Sceloporus; species Sceloporus occidentalis. The sequence goes on along the minus strand of JALMGF010000088.1, from coordinate 1,593,904 downwards.
GTACGGTACTCCAGGTACTCATCTAAAACACGTAGCAGCCTTCCTTGAAAAAGTATGTACACCTTTCAACGACAAAACAGTTAACTGTTAGTTGCATGACATAACGCTAAAAAGTGCAATGACATGCCTAAAACAATAGGGGACAGTATGTGATAACTACTAACATGCTGGGCTCTTGTACAGAGACCATGGCCTCAAGGCGGGTGGACCTTGAGGTTTTTCCACAGCCGTTGCCAATGCTGGTTTTCCATGGAAGCCCTCTCTTTTGTCGCGATTGCCACCACCGCTGTGAAGATATCATTCACCACCACCTGACAGGAAAGGACCTTTTGTCGGATGGAAACCTGACATCTAGCGTGCCACGTGAAATATCTAATAACTGCGCTAACTAGAAAAACAGTGCTCAAATTAAACCTCTGCCCCCTGCTGTTGGTCGTCCCGTAGACCCACTCCGCGTATGACATGCGAGAGAGGAATGGGATACCTAAGGCGACTGACACCCCCCGGTAAACATCCACATTAAAGGGGCACTCAAGCAGAAAGTGGTCCATGGACTCAACTTTCCCGAAACATTCCACCCGGGGACAACCGCGATCCGCTATGTTCCGGTACTTAAGATTCCCTCTTACATATAGTCTACCGTGAAAACTGAGAAACGCCACGTCCTGATATTTCTCGGGCAGTCGTTCGGAATTTAGATTTTGTAATCCCGAAGCGAGAGTCCGTGGCGCGCAGTCTTTCAAGGCCAGCGAAACGCTAAAGTGAGTGGCCAGCACCCTAGAGTCAAGGACTCGCTTGGGTGTATCCCTGACCTCCTCAACCGTCACATTCCACCGGCGTAACAACCTCACTCCCTGGGCTACCGAAGTCGGGAGATAGGAGCCGTGCCGAACACGCATGCTTTTCACTCTCCCGCCCATAAACCAGTCCTGTAAAAAGGGGTCTCCCCATTTCCTGAAACTGTGCACCCAGCCCGGTGTCTGGGGGTCATCTCTTCCGAGAGGCCCGAAGTTCCTTTTCAGAAAGTTAGTAGTCAGGACAACAACTGGGTTAACCATGGCCAACCCACCGTGTCGCCGGGCTAGGTACGTCACTTCCCGCTTAATGAGGTTGAGCCTGTTCCCCCACAACATGCGAAAGAACAAACCGAACACCCGCGAGTGAAGGCTACATGGCAAAAGACAGGTGTGACTGACGTACGTAAACAGGGGCAATACGTAGGTTTTAATCAGGTGAACCCTTTCTCTGTAGGTCAGTTTCCACCGGCAACACTCGTCTACCTTGCTGCAGGCCACAGCTAAACGTTCGGTCCAGTTGACCAACGAGTAATCTCCCGGTCCGAACTTAACCCCCAAGATTTGAATTTGGTCACGGGCCACTGGGAAACCGTCGGGGAGAGGGAATTGCTTCCCCTCCTTCCCGCACCAGAAAACTACGCTCTTGTCCCGGTTAATCCGGGAGGAAGTGGCAGCAGAATAGCTCTTCATCATTTCATCCACTGTGACTGCCTCCTGTGTGTCGGACACAATCACAGAGATGTCGTCAGCGTAAGCCAGTATCCGTAAGGGCCTTCCTGGGGTTCGGGCCACTCCTCTTAAACGACTTGCATCAACCCTTCGGATGAAGGGATCTATAGCAAAGACGTACAAGAGGGGGCTGAGGGGACAGCCCTGCCTCACCCCAGATCGGATTTTAAACGGTTTGCCTCTCCATCCATTAACAAGAGTGAAGCTTTCGGCCCCTCTATATAAAGAAATCAGCCAATTGATAAGTTTTCCCGGCAAGCCATACCTGCGCAAGACTGCCCACAGATAGTAATGATCCACCCGATCAAACGCCTTCGACTGATCAAGTGCCAAGAGATACTTATCCCCATCCTCTACCCTACACCGCTCGATGGCTTCCCTGACCTCGCAGACGGCGTCAAAGACAGTTCTGCCCTTCACGGTGCAGTATTGAGAATCAGACAAGACCTCACTTGCGACCCCCTGCAAACGTTTAAAAATGATCTTCGCCAAAACCTTCCTGTCGACATTCAAGAGTGATATGGGTCGCCAGTTCCCCACATCAGCCGTGTCGACAACTCTGGGCTTAGTTAGCATAATCACTGCCGAGGATCTCATCGAAGGAGGGAGTATCCCCCTCTCCAGGCTTTCATTAAAAACTTCGGTGAGACTAGGGGCCAGGAGACCGCAGAAGGCATGATAGAATTCGGCCGTAAGACCGTCAGGGCCCGGAGATTTTTTCCTCGTCTGCTCTAATATTGTCTCCGTGACCTCCTTGACAGTGATTGGGCTAACCAACTCATCCAGCTTTCCATGATCAATCTCAGGAAGGGAAAGACCCATCAAAAAGTCGTCCGCCTGATGTCGGCAGGGTCTCCTCTGTCCGAGGAGCTCCACATAGTAATCGCGGACAACCCTCTGTATCCCCCGAGGAGTTTCCTCCAGGACACCGAGGGTGTTCCGCAGACAGGTAATGATCTTAGCAGACTCCTTCCTTTTGCAACTAAGAAAAGGATCGGGTGAGTGGTAAGCCCCATGATCCCTTTCCTTGAGCAAGGAGGCATACCTGTCATACTGGAACGTCCTCATCATGGATTTGACCCTAGAGATGTCCCCGGGATCACCTCGTTGCGACACCAGACAGTCTAACTTGCACAGGAGCCCGAGATAAGTCCTGTACTTTGAGGACTGGATGTTCTGAGAAAGAGAGCGAAATAAGGCACGGGTTCTTACCTTCACCATCTCCCACCACTCAGACTTCGTCGTGCAGAATTCCGCAACGGTGACCTGGTCATGAAAGAAGTTCTCGAAAGCCTGCTGAACCCAGCCTTCTGTCAAGATGTCAGAATTAAGTCGCCAAATCCCTTTACCTCTTAGCGGAGCCTGCGAGACATTTAACAGACAGGTAAGAATAAAGTGATCGGAGAACTCCACCGGTTTAAGCACAAGTGCCGTCACCGGAAGAGACTCCTTAACATAAATCCTATCTATCCTACTCTGGCAGTTACCTCGCTGATATGTGTAACCTGTGAGGTCTGGGTTGTGCTTAATATGCACATCTACCAAGCCTGCCTGCCTGACTATTCTAGTAAGGGCCAAAGCGTCGTATCCCGGTTTGTCTTTGCCACCTTTCCTGTCTTTGGTCCTAGTAACGGTATTAAAATCACCAGCAAAGACAATATGCCGGGACGTGTAGAGGAAAGGCTCTATCTCGTTAAACAGACGCTTCCTCTCCCACTTGGTCTGGGGGGCATAGATATTAATCAGACGGAGAGGCTGCCTGCCTACCGACACATCAAGAACTACGCACCTACCCTTCGTTATCTCAATCACCCTATTGAACGTTATGTCCACACCCTGGAACAGAATGGCAACTCCCCCGTAGCCCTCCGTGGCTAGTGAAAAAAAGGAGTGCCCCCATCTCCAGTCGCGTTTAGCTGCATGCAGGGCCCCCAGGGAGTCCAGGCGGGTTTCCTGGACAAAGATTATATGGTAGTTCTCCCTGTGCCAGTTATCATAGGCTATAAATCGGGCCCTGCACGTCTTAATACTAGCCACGTTATGAGTGGCTAAGGATAGTATGGGGAGAGTCGCCATCAAGGGTGATGAGAATGAGGAGACTTTCCCTTTTTCCGTACGTTCTCACCGTCCGAGTCTGAGGGGTACCTTTTCGCGGAGAGCCCCGCGGGCAAGGCGTCCTCCTCCGGAATCGGCACCTCTACCAACTCGCTATCCTCCACCTCTGCCAGGTGTCCTCGAGCTTCCGCGGCCCTTCCACCCTCCCCCGCCACTGTCGCCACTACCGCCGCCGCCTCTGCCGCCTCCTCGACCTCCATGCGGGTACCCCAGTCCATCAGGGCACTAAACCTGTTCTGGACTGGTATGTCCCCGCACGTCTTGCCGATAGCGGTTTCAGCGACGGCCGCCGCCGCTGATGATTTTGCGGCAGCGACAACGATGGATTTGGGTTTCGGGGCCCCGGAGCTCCCCCGTCCCGAAGGGACTTTCTCCCCCTCTAGTGTGGAGGGTGGATCCCCCCGGGAAGGGGTCTTAGCAGAGGCGGAGGATCTTACCGGACCTCTCCGAGCTGCCTCCTGAGTTGGGGTCTCCTTCCTCGGACCGACAGTCGTCCACCCCGACTCATCCCGCGTGGTTGCGGATCGGGGTCCTGACGCCAATCGTGTGGTGATGCCTGTGGAAGGAGTACAGACAGAAATGGGGTGAGACATTCGTTGTTTTGGACGGACAGGCAACGGGTCAATGATGTTACTTACGGGGTCGGTGCCGGAGGAGGTACCTGGGGCGTCGGGTAGAGCCTTGTCCCGAGCGCCCCCCACAACTGGCCGCGGGTCTTCCTCTGCGAATTCGCCCTCTCCTTCCCAGATACTGTCCAAGTTGTGCTGGGCTTCAGGACACGCTCTGTAGGAATGACCCAACACCCCGCACAGGTTGCAACGGATGGTAGTGCACTCCTGCTTGGAGTGTCCTACAACACCGCATAGGGTGCACTTGGTGACATCACACCCTATGCTGAAATGCCGGGGCGAGCCACACTTGTGGCACACCCGGGGCTGACCGGGATAGAAGCACGATACCCGGTCAGTCCCGATGAAGAAGGAGTTGGGCATGTGCTGTAGGAGACCCCGTACCTCCTTCAGACGGATGTTGACCGTCCAGCCGCCGTTCCAGATCCCGTCCTCACAGAGAGTCTTGACCGGGGTGGTCAAGACCTCCCCGTATCTGCGGGCCCACACCAGTATGTCCGCGACGGGTATGGACTCATTCCGCACCAGGAAGTTCACCTTGCGGACCTCCTGGCGCGATATGGCCTGGACATTGAACCGGGCCCATAGGCTGTCGCCGGACTTTGGCACCCCCTCCCAAAGGGTCCAGAACCTCTCCAGACCCCTCGGGGACATGAAACTGATGTCATACTCAGGGGTGCCGCTAACGTGGATGATGGCGAAAAAGTCCGCGACCGCAAAGCCCAGGTCCTTCAGGGCCCCTACCACCCGCTTCCTATCGGGCACGGATCCCTCCGCTACGTGCAGCAGGCGGACCACGTTCCTTCTCCGCATGGGTTGCCCCGCTGGGAGTCCCGTAGCCCGCCTGCCTGGTGGTGGCACCTGAACCTTCGGGGGACCCGCCGCCCAGGCGTTAGCGGTTGCGGGTGTCGCACCTGGGGCCACCGTTGGAGTGGGCACTATGGGCACTGTGGACCCCCCCGTGGCCCCGCTACCATGCCCGCCCGTGGACCCACCGGCGGGTACCGCGGCCACCGCAGCGACCCCCTGTGTCACGGCGGGGGAAGGTGTCACCCCGGTGGGAATCCCCCCTTCGGCCGGAGCAGGAGCCCTGACCGCAGCGGCCGCCACCCCCACCTCTTTCGAAGCAGGGGCAACCACCCCCGCAGCCCGGGCCACCGCCGACCTCCCGGGGTTCTGCCCCCCAGGGTCCTTCCCCACCCTGACCGTAGGGGCCATCGCGGGTGGTCCCGCGGTCCCCTGGCATACAGTGTGTGTGTTGTGCACCGTGACTTTAAAATTACCGGGGGGCGTGGCCTGTGCCGTGGCGGGGGCGGAGCCAGCAACCGGCATCACGGCTGCGGGAGCCCCGGGGGTCACCGGCACCGCTGCCGGAGTGACCCCGGCGGGGACCGCAGCCGCACCCGGCACTGCCTCCATCGAAACCGCGGCGCCCGGCAAAACTCCGGACAGATTATCATCTGTCCGGGGTAGTTTGGACAGGGAGCGGGCCACCCGGGTAGCGGCGGCCCCGCTCACAACAACAGCCGCCTCTGGCTGCCCTCCAGGCGAGTCCTCCGCCCGGAGTAGTGGGGACAGAGGGCGGGCCGCCCAGGTAGCGGCAGCCCCACTCGCAACGGCAGCTTCTTTTAGCTGCACTCCGGGCGACTCCTCCGCCCGGAGTAGTCTGGACAGGGGGAGGGCAGCCCGGTTAGCGGCGGCCCCGTACACGGAGGACGGCACCTCCGGGGACACCGAAGCCGCAGGAGCAGCCGGGACAACTAGGTCCACCACCACAGGGTGGATGGGACCAATTACAACGGGGGGAGCGGCCACAGAACCGCCGATCCCTCTGGAGGGACAAGGAGGCGGGCACGCCGCCGGGAGCGCCGGCACGGATCCCGCGGCAGCAGCAGCCGCCCCGGCGGCCGCCGAAGCGGTCGCCGGTGCCGCAGCCGGCCGCGGGGGTGACAAAACCCGCGCCCCGACGGGGGCCACGGAAGACGGACGGACACAGACAGGGGAACGTGAACGTACTACAGAGGGAACACACACTGGGGGTGGGGGGACAACAGGGGACATGACAACAACAGGGGACATATCGACAGGTACATCGGGGAAGGTACTCACACAAGGTCCCCGGGGCTCACCGGCCAAACGCAGACCGGCGGGGATAGTGTCCCTGGCCCTCCGACGGGAAGGGCCCGCTCTCGGATCCTCGGCAGCAGCGTCGGGGACCCGGGCCGGGAGGGATGGGAACTCCTCCTCGGACATGATGGGGGGGGTATCCCCGACGCTCTCCTCCCCGGACGATTGGATAGCGGGCCTGCTCCTGGTGGTCTTCTTTTTCCGCCTCCGTGGCGCAGCTTGGATCTTAATGTCCTCCTCCTCGTCCAATTCCTCCATTGAAAAAATCAGCGGCCTTCGTATAGCGGACCTCTCCTGGGTCCCGTCGTACTGTGGTGGTGGCGGTTCCGGGTCCTCCGGGGTCGGTGGTACCCCCGACTCCTCCACCTCCTGCTCCCGCAGCTTCTCCTGCAGGAACCGCACGCGGTCACGGTTCTGGGCTGTGCGTCTCGCCAACTCCGCTTCTTTCTCCTTCAGGGAGACGATCCGCTCCCGTATGGGGCCGCGATGACGACTCCCCACCCTGTTGCTCTGCTGCCGGAGCTCTTTCAGCTGTCCGGCAACCTCCTCCTTCTCCTCCCCCAGGGAACGCAACTCTTGTTGGAGGTTAGCCAGGGCCTGCCTGAGGGGTTCCCCGTCTGACTCCGCAGGTACTGGGAGCCCCACCTTAGCCTTTTGGGCATAGGAAGGGCCCTGTTCCACCGCCTCCTCATCTTCAGGGTTCGTATTCACACTCGCCTCGGCGGTCTCCAAGGCCCTGGCCCCGGCGTCCCTGAGGGCGAGGGCCCGTAGATGGAGGGCCCCCAGCAACAGGAGGGAAGTCTGGTCGACCCTCAGATGGTGGGGCAGACCGACTCCCTTCTTGAGCATGGCTATTTTGGCGCTCAAGGCCGTGGTGTATGCCTCGAGCGCCTCCATGTTCCGACGCACAGCCCTGCATACGGTTCCTGCAGTCTCCCGGGATGGGAGTAGGATGCCGTCCTCCGTGTAGACCAGTTTCTCCGAGATTATGGCAATGCGGCCCCTCCACTCCTCAATGAGGGTGGAGGCCATGATGGGACCCCGGGGAGGCAGTTACCTTCCCCGGGGTAGCAAACGTCCAGCACCGAAAGTAATAAAAAAGAAACCAAGTTCCACCAGCAACACAAAAACACCTCCTCTCCCCTCGCCTCCCAACTCCACAGTGAGCAGCCGACGCCCAGCCCTGATTGGAGCTGGAATTACCGCGGCTGCTGGCACCAGACTTGCCCTCCAATAGATCCTCGTTAAAGGATTTAAAGTGTACTCATTCCAATTACAGGGCCTCGAAAGAGTCCTGTATTGTTATTTTTCGTCACTACCTCCCCAAGTCGGGAGTGGGTAATTTGCGCGCCTGCTGCCTTCCTTGGATGTGGTAGCCGTTTCTCAGGCTCTCTCTCCGTAATCGAACCCTGATTCCCCGTTACCCGTGGTCACCATGGTAGGCACAGAAAGTACCATCGAAAGTTGATAGGGCAGACATCCGAATGTATCGTCGCCGTCACGGGGACGTGCGATCGGCCCGAGGTTATCTAGAGTCACCAAAGCGGCCGGCGGGGGCGAGCCCGCCGGATTGGTTTTGGTCTGATAAATGCACGCATCCCTGGGGGTCAGCGCTCGTCGGCATGTATTAGCTCTAGAATTACCACAGTTATCCAAGTAACAGATGGAGCGATCAAAGGAACCATAACTGATTTAATGAGCCATTCTCAGTTTCACTGTACCGGCCATGTGTACTTACACGTGCATGGCTTAATCTTTGAGACAAGCATATGCTACTGGCAGGATCAACCAGGTAGCTCCCGTTGTCACGCAGGGGCCCTCGGATCGGGTCTGCGTAAGGGGGGACGCGGCGAGGGGGCCGCGGGGACGGAAGGAGAGCGCGCGCTCCCCCTCCCTTCGTTCGGGGCCGGGAGAAAGGAAGGTGCGTGCTCCGCGGCGGGGGGAACCCGGGGTGGGACGTGGAGCGCCCGCGGGTAGCCCCAACCGGCCGCGGCTTCGGGCCGCTGGGAGTCCGGGGCCGAGCAAACTCAGTCACCTGCGAGGGGGGTCCGGCGCCCGGGAGGTGCGCGGGGAGGCGGGCCGCTCGCCTGCACCAGGGGGCCCGCCGGGGACCGCCTGAGCGAGGGTTGCCTTCCCCGGCCCGGCGCGGGGCACCAGATCGGTCGTTGTCCTGGTCGTGGCGGTCGACGCCGACCGCTCACCTATATATCCGGCGGAGGGTGCCTGAGGACCCTGGCGAACCGGGAAGGAGTTCCGCGACACCACCGGGAAAACCCGGCCAGGCAGGCCGACTTCGATGGAGCGAGGGTCGGATGCGGCCGGCAAATCCGTTCACATAGACTTCCAGGGCTTTTCAAGCAACTTGGCCTGCCAGAAATGGGGACTTAGAGCGAAAACGCCGGCCGGCCGCGAGCAACTTGGGCGGCCGGGAACGGGTAGGACCGAGGTCCGGGGTGCCCCGGGCGGAACCCTCGGCCGTCTACCCGGCGGCAGGTTCACGGGAGCCGGGGCCGGGCCGGGAGCCGCGGCCGGGAGCGGGGCCGGGTAGGACGGCCGGTGCGGCACCCGGGCTGGGCGGCCCGAGGTCCGGGGAGCTCCTGGCGGGACCCTCGGAGGTCTACCCGGCGGCAGGTTCACGGGAGCCGGGGCCGGGCCGGGAGCCGCGGCCGGGACCGGGGCCGGGTAGGACCGCCGGTGCGGCACCCGGGCCGGGCCTCCCGAGGTCCGGGGAGCCCCTGGCAGGACCCTCGGAGGTCTGCCCCAAGGTGGGCTTCCCGGGACCCGGCCCGGGACTTGGGCGGGTAGGACCGCCGGTGCGGCACCCGGGCTGGGCACCCCGAGGTCCGGGGAGCCCCTGGCGGGACCCTCGGGGGTCTGCCCCAAGGTGGGCTTCACGGGGCCGGGGCCGGGACCTGGCCGGCACCCGGGCTGGGCTTCCCGAGGTCGTTGGGAGCCGGCTCTCTGGAACTCGCAGCAGCTTCCCTATATATCCGGCGGAGGGTGCCTGACGTCCCTGGCGAACCAGGACGGGGTTCCACGTCACCACCGGGAAAACCCGGCAAGGCATGCCGACTTCGATGGAGCGAGGGTCGGATGCGGCAGGCAAATCCGACCTCATAGACTTCCAGGGCTTTTCAAGCAACTCGGCCTGCCAGAATGGGGGACTTAGAGCGAAAACGCCGGCCGGCCGCGAGCAACTACCGGGGCGGGTAGGACCGCCTGTGCGGCACCCGGGCTGGGCACCCCGAGGTCCATGGAGCCCCTGGCGGGACCCTCGGGTGTCTGCCCCATGGTGGTCTTCCCGGGACCCGGCCCGGGACTTGGGCGGGTTGGACCGCCGGTGCTGCACCCGGGCTGGGCACCCCGAGGTCCATGGAGCCCCTGGCGGGACCCTCGGGTGTCTGCCCCATGGTGGTCTTCCCGGGACCCGGCCCGGGACTTGGGCGGGTTGGACCGCCGGTGCTGCACCCGGGCTGGGCACCCCGAGGTCCGGGGAGCCCCTGGCGGGACCCTCGGGGGTCTGCCCCATGGTGGTCTTCCCGGGACCCGGCCCGGGACTTGGGCGGGTTGGACCGCCGGTGCGGCACCCGGGTTGGTCCTCCCGAGGTCCGGGGAGCCCCTGGCGGGACCCTCGGGGGTCTGCCCCATGGTGGTGTTCCCGGGACCCGGCCCGGGACTTGGGCGGGTTGGACCGCCGGTGCGGCACCCGGGTTGGTCCTCCCGAGGTCCGGGGAGCCCCTGGCGGGACCCTCGGGGGTCTGCCCCATGGTGGTGTTCCCGGGACCCGGCCCGGGACTTGGGCGGGTTGGACCGCCGGTGCGGCACCCGGGTTGGTCCTCCCGAGGTCCGGGGAGCCCCTGGCGGGACCCTCGGGGGTCTGCCCCATGGTGGTGTTCCCGGGACCCGGCCCGGGACTTGGGCGGGTTGGACCGCCGGTGCGGCACCCGGGCTGGTCCTCCCGAGGTCCGGGGAGCCCCTGGCGGGACCCTCGGGGGTCTGCCCCAAGGTGGTGTTCCCGGGAGACGGCCCGGGACTTGGGCGGGTTGGACCACCGGTGCGGCACCCGGGCCGGGCGTCCCGAGTTCCGTGGAGCACCGGGCGGGACCTTCGGAGGTCTACCGGCCGGGGCCGGGACCTGGCCGGCACCCGGGCTGGGCTTCGCGAGGTCGTTGGGAGCCGGCTCTCTGGAACAAGCAGCAGCTTCCCTATATATCCGGCGGAGGGTGCCTGACGTCCCTGGCGAACCGGGACGGGGTTCCACGTCACCACCGGGAAAATCCGGCAAGGCATGCCGACTTCGATGGAGCGAGGGTCGGATGCGGCCGGCAAATCCGACCTCATAGACTTCCAGGGTTTTCCAAGCAACTTGGCCTGTCGCAAACAGGGACTTAGAGCGACGGCGCGAGCCGGCCGCGAGTAGCTTTCGCGGCCGGGAACCGGGACTTTGGGCACAAAACAGCGGGGGTACATAGGCAGTGGACCCCCCAGCATACAATATATACACATCTAGCTATATCTCGACATCTACAGCTATATAGATATAGATATAGATATATATACATATACATATATATACATATATATATGCATATATATACACATATATATATATATATATATATATATATATATATACACATAGATATATATATATATATACATAGATATATATGTACATATATATATATATATATATATATATACATATATATATATATACATATAGAGATATCTATCTATATCTATCTATATCTATCCATCTATATCTATCTATCTATCTATCTATCTTTCCGTATCTATATAGCTACATCTATATACACGTCTATATCTATACATCTACATCGCTACATCTACGGCTCCATGCCCACAGCTCTATAGACATATCTATACATCCACCCCATCGACTTCCAGGGATTTCCAAGCAACTTGGCCTGCCGGAAACGGGGACTTAGAGCGAAAACGCCGGCCGGCCGCCAGTAGGTGCCGGTGCGGCACCCGGGCTGGTCCTCCCGAGGTCCGGGGAGCCCCTGGCGGGACCCTCGGGGGTCTGCCCCATGGTGGTCTTCCCGGGACCCGGCCCGGGACTTGGGCGGGTTGGACCGCCGGTGCGGCACCCGGGCTGGTCCTCCCGAGGTCCGGGGAGCCCCTGGCGGGACCCTCGGGGGTCTGCCCCATGGTGGTCTTCCCGGGACCCGGCCCGGGACTTGGGCGGGTTGGACCGCCGGTGCGGCACCCGGGCTGGTCCTCCCGAGGTCCGGGGAGCCCCTGGCGGGACCCTCAGGGGTCTGCCCCATGGTGGTCTTCCCGGGACCCGGCCCGGGACTTGGGCGGGTTGGACCGCCGGTGCGGCACCCGGGCTGGTCCTCCCGAGGTCCGGGGAGCCCCTGGCGGGACCCTCGGGGGTCTGCCCCATGGTGGTCTTCCCGGGACCCGGCCCGGGACTTGGGCGGGTTGGACCGCCGGTGCGGCACCCGGGCTGGTCCTCCCGAGGTCCGGGGAGCCCCTGGCGGGACCCTCGGGGGTCTGCCCCATGGTGGTCTTCCCGGGACCCGGCCCGGGACTTGGGCGGGTTGGACCGCCGGTGCGGCACCCGGGCTGGTCCTCCCGAGGTCCGAGGAGCCCCTGGCGGGACCCTCGGGGGTCTGCCCCATGGTGGTCTTCCCGGGACCCGGCCCGGGACTTGGGCGGGTTGGACCGCCGGTGCGGCACCCGGGCTGGTCACCCCGAGGTCCGGGGAGCCCCTGGCGGGACCCTCGGGGGTCTGCCCCAAGGTGGTGTTCCCGGGAGACGGCCCGGGACTTGGGCGGGTTGGACCGCCGGTGCGGCACCCGGGCCGGGCGTCCCGAGTTCCGTGGAGCCCCGGGCGGGACCTTCGGAGGTCTACCGGCCGGGGCCGGGACCTGGCCGGCACCCGGGCTGGGCTTCGCGAGGTCGTTGGGAGCCGGCTCTCTGGAACAAGCAGCAGCTTCCCTATATATCCGGCGGAGGGTGCCTGACGTCCCTGGCGAACCGGGACGGAGTTCCACGTCACCACCGGGAAAACCCGGCCAGGCAGGCCGACTTCGATGGAGCGAGGGTCGGATGCGGCCAGCAAATCCGACCTCATTGACTTCCAGGGTTTCTCAAGCAACTTGACCTGCCATAAACGGGGACTTAGAGCAAAACTGCCGGCCGGCCGCGATCAACTTATGCGGCCGGGAACGGGCACTTTGGGCACATCGACATCTACAGGACACCTAAATGGATAAATCTGGATGGAATTTTCTGTCTTTTTACCTAATTTTGTGAGGATTCAGAGGGAAAATGAAAAAAACACAGATTTTTTTTTCTAATTCTTGCTACTTTTTACTAAATTTCTAATTCTAAATTTTCAGCTAATCATCCAACTATGGTATCAAAAGAAAGCTCTATCTCTCCTTGAAAAAACAATATATAGTTTATATGGGTACACTATTCACAGTAAAAGAGAATCATCGCTGAACCGACATAGCGCAAAAATGGCAAAATTTCTCCGGGATTGAAGGGGTTAAGGTCCACAATAATATGTCTCCTCCAGAATGAGTCCACTACATGTTTTGCCTTTCCTAGGCTTCTATCTGGTGTGATTTGTCCTTGTTTTATAGCAATGCATGGTCTTACCTGTACTTTTAATGCAACATTTTCCTCCCTATTGCCACCTCCCTTTGAATCTCAGTTGCTTTACCAACACCATTTTGCCAGGTATTAAAATACAACTTTTCAAAAAAAATCTGATTTTATAAACTATAACAGAAATACACCGGAACTGAATCCTGCATAATGTATCTGTTAAAACACTATGGAGAGCTAATAAACTTTTTCCCTCTGTGTAGGAAGCTTCTAAGCCAAAGGCATGTGGCAATGAATTACCAGCTAATTCAAGAATCAATCAAAACAGGGAACCAATCAAAAAATATATTTAATTTACATATCTGTAAATTAACTCTAAAGGGATATATATATATATATATATATATATATTATTTTCCCTGCTAAATGATTTTAATAGTGTTTAAGCACCAAAACTGATAAGTACAATGTCACCAAAAATTTCCCTAAACTCGCCCTTATTATAAACAGGCAATATTTTGGTAAACGGGGCCTGACCCTATAATTCCATGAATTTTTCTAGTTATTGCATTTGCATTCTTAACTGATATTTGATCAATATGTAAACCACAACATCTGTAGCCCTACCCCCGCAGACACAAGGCCACAAGAGTAGTACTGATGTGGGGTCAGTGACATATTTACCTTTGGTGCTGTGAATGTCAGTAGGTGCTAGAGTGTTTGTGTATATGTGTGTTATTTATGGGAGATGCACCCAGGCACCACTAACCCTAGGCTCAACCCTGCAAATATTGATAAGTCTTTTCATGTGTATCAAGTATTTGAACACGTCAAAAGAAACTGACCCATATTATGAAACTATTTATGGAGGATGTGTCTGATTTATCACACGCATACTTTTTCCGTATGCATAATGAGCAAAATATCTCCATGCAGATAAGTGCAGTGTCTGACAAACATATAATATAGTGTTTTATTTGTAATAATCATGAGTTCATTATTCATCACAACTATATGACCTCTAATGTTTCCGTTTGGTCACCTCTTGAAATAAGCTTCAGCAAGCCATTTAAAAGGTGACTTTTATAGATATAATTATTGCACAGCTTCACTATTTAAATATGTATTACGTTTTTGTCTGGATAAAGTGGCACTTGCTACCGATGTTAACCCCTTAAGGACCAGACTGTTTTTTTATTTTTTGTACCCTTCGTAACCAAGGCTGTTTTAACATTTTTGGGGTGCTCGTGTTTAGCCGTCATTTTCTCCTCTGCTATTTAGTGTACCCACACAAGTTACATGTTGTTTTTTTCAGGACAAGGAAGGCATTCTTCAGAATTTTCTCACTTTTATTTGAAAAATCTTTTACTCGTCTACAAAAGCTAATGAAAAACCTGCTAAATAGCAGATTCTACTATTTGTTTAGAAATACCTAATGTTTTTTTTGTTTATTTGCTTTTTTTTCTTGCAAACAAGTAAGGTTTTGCTATTTCAAAACCGTTTTTTCCGAATCTGGTCATTCTGCCCCATGTGCTACTTGGGACATCTTTGAAGTCGGCCAATGCAATTTACCTCCATCAAACCATATATTGTTGAAAACTAGACGCACCAAGGTAGTTCAAATGCTGGTATTTTAACCCATTCCATGCACTAATTTTTCTACCACCCTTTGTCAAACTTTGTGGTAGTAAGTTATTTTGTGTTTTTTTTATCACACACATTTTCAGCTCCTGGTATATGTCACACAACATCCCAATATGTGTTCAGCAACATCTCCCGAGTACAATGACACCACCCATGCACGGGTTTGTGGGGTTGTTTGGGAGGTTAAATCCCACTTTTAACTTGCATTTTTTAACTTGGAGCTTTGAAATATGGACCTACTGCCCCATGTCCTATTTGGGACATCTTTGAACCCGGCCATTCTTTTTTTTTTTTTTTAAAGTAGAAACCCCTTGGGTATTTTAACTCTTTCCATGGCAGGATTTTTGGGAAGATACAGCATTTGTGGACTTTTTTTTCCTTTTTTTTTATTGGAACTGGATGGTTTCCCTGATTTTAACATCACTGCATGATTATTTTTAAATGTTACCACATTTTTATAATTTATCTTTAGCTATTTTTATTTTTTTATTATAAGGTTTTACTGATCACATTGTTATTAGAAAGCTGGGCTCCATTGATTTACCTGGTTGAATGCAGTACCAGAGTTCTCAGGAGGGTCTCCAGAGACTCTCTTGGAAACTTGTTTGATTTTTTTTAAGGACGCTGCCATGTTGCAAAAGGCAAAATCTCCCGTAGTGGCGTTTGTGACCTTGTCATTGCGACAGCAACACTGTCACTGAGTTTTACAGCATATAACTTTAGGGCTGCAACAACTAATTTTTTTATCGATTAGTTGAATTGATTTTTATCGATTATAAAATGAGGGTTTTTTTCAGAGCAAATACCCCTCGTTTTATAATTCATTTCATTCAGTGTGACTCACAGCAGTTACAACTTACCAGTCCCACCTTGCAGTCACACTGACGATTGGCCCCACCCATTTCCTATAGCGTCTACATGGCTCAGCAATTCATCTAACTGTGAGTATAAAATTTATATTTGGGTTGCTGAAAGTTAAGGGAGGTGGGGGTTAATTTAGGGGCAGTTATGATTAATGGGGTGTTTAGGGTTCATTTAGGGGCAGTTATGGTTGATTGGGTGTTTAGGGTTAATTTAGGGGTGTTATGGTTGATGGGGTGTTTAGGGTTAATTTAGGGGCAGTTATGGTTGATGGGGTGTTTAGGGTTAATTAAAGGGCAGTTATGGTTGATGGGGTGTTTAGGGTTAATTTAGGGGCAGTTATGGTTGATGGGGTGTTAAGGGTTAATTTAGGGGCATTTATGGTTGATGGAGTGTTATGGTTAATGGGGTGTTTAGGGTTAATTTAGGGCTAGTTATGGTTAATGGGGTCTTCAGGATTAACTTAGGGGCAGTTATGGTTGATGGGGTTGTTAAGGTTAATTTAGGGGCAGTTATGGGTAATGGGGTTGTTAGGGTTAATTTAGGGGCAGTTATGGTTGATGGGGTCTTTAGGGTTAATTTAATGGTGAGGACTGAGAGTTAATTTAATAATGTTAGAGTTAGAGGTAAGGGGGGGCAAACTAAGGGGAATCTAAATCCTGGAGGCATTGAAGATCAACCCAGTACTTATTTATAAAGGTATTGTGTCAGTGTGCTGCGAACAAGTCTGTGAATCTGTGAGGGCACTATGGGATATCTGGGGGTTATAAGGCATATCTGGGGGTATAAGGCATATCTGGGGGTATAAGGAATATCTGGGGAGGACGGAGTGATATATCTGGGGGTATAAGGCATATCAGGGGGCACAGTGGCATATCAGGGGTATAAGGCATTTGTGGGAGGCAGTGTGGCATATCTGGGGGTATGTGACATATCTGGAATATCTAAGAATGTGGGGGAAAATAGGAAAAAAGGCAAGAATTTTTAAAGTTTAATCTATAAAAAAACACTCCAAAAATATTTGTCCTGTTTTTGGAAACACCTCATATGCCTGGTATTTTAATTTCTTTTGGCACTTACAGGGTTAAATAGGAATGACGCGCATCGCTGTTTCTAAACAAGATTTCTTTTAAATGTGGTATGCTGGGAGTTGGGGCCCAATAACGACCAGAAAAAGAAAAACTGCTGAACAAAAGTATAGATTTTTTTGAAAGTGGACATCCCCAGATATTTTACTAGGGGCATTTTAACACTTTTTATTTAATCATTTTAGCTCCGATCTGTCCTAAACATTGAAGTAAAATTTAATTCAATTCCAAAATAATGCCCCAGCGGGGCCTCAGAGCTTCATCAGAGGGCCATTAGCCCAGACCTCTGATGAAGCTCTGAGGAGCGAAACATGTCAGGGGGGCTATTCGTCTGAGTTTTTAATAAGCCTGTGTCACTGATCAGAATTTAATTATTTCTGTTGTTAGGACTGCAGCCATCAACAATATATATGATCTAATATTATTAGTGTTACACAGCTGTGGGCATATGCCCTTATGTTACAGTGACGTATACCTTTCATGGTAGGACTGGTGACACTGGTGTTTTAAAAAAATCTTTTTTTGGTTATACCTTTTAACATACATATTAATAAAAGTTATGTTTTAGGGTGGGGTAATAAGGGTATTTTTGACCCCGGGAACGGGATTGGTCTGTTTGTAGTTAAAATTTAATTCAGAAACCTTCCCCAAGTACTAATATTTCTCGGATATTTTGGAGTCAAAACTGGAACACGCGCATTTCAGTTTTCAAACTTGGAATTTTGACAGATTACTTTACAGGGCCCATGTCTCATTTGAGACACAGTAAATGTCCCAAATATCAATTTAACCCCATAAAACTATATATTCACTGAAAGCATAGAACACAAGGACCTCAAAGTCACTTACCTTTCAGTTTAGTGAAAAATAGAGGTTAGCTGATAGAATAAGGGCTAACAGTAGGATCCAGTTGTTGGATAGTGTGACAGACTGGTACTGTAGTGGATGAGCGGTTTATACGGCCTACTTTGGCTAATTTTGTTTGCCCTTACAAGTAAAATTGAAGCCCCAGGGAAAGATAAGCACAATTAATAAATAAAATATAAGTGTAGAGTATCCAGAAGAACAGGGTGGTCTGGTGCTCCAACAGCTTTATAAAATCCAGACAAGGATTTACAGGTGACTCTACAGCTCACCTGGTATAATTAGGAGGTATTTGAAGGTTTGAAGTACTGACAATTAGTTCTACTAGAATTCTTCTTGTGTTGTTAAAAATTATACAATTTTAGCATTGTTGTGCTCACAAAGTGTTTATTTCATAGTACCACAAGATGGATACTCGACCCTTGAATAATATATATTACAAACCTACTGATTCATTCATGGGTTAAACTGATAATGCATTGTACTCTGTATGTAAAAATGAACACGATATTCTGTGACAGACATTCAGGTCATAAGGTAAAAAAAAGGCACACACATTATTATTTTGTTATTTTTTAAATTTTTATTACATAGCTAATTACTATCATACCTAGGAACTCTCTTGGTTTGACCCAGAGAACTCCGGGTGAAGCACCGCCTCTTGGGTTCTCCAGGTCAACACCTGAATTATTTTTGTTTTTTTATTTTCAACACTTGGATGTAAGAAGTGCACTATCCTAAATTGATTGAATTTATTTTTCTATATTTTTGGTTGAGACAACTAGAGGGAGGATGCAGCTAGTGTGGTGAGAGGCACAGTGCACACAACACACAATTTATTTGCAATAATCTTTTTATCATGGCACCTGTCAGTGGGTGCATACCTCCCAACATTTCAAAATGTGAAAGAGGGACACTTCTTTTTTTTTTTTAATCTTGCGGAACTCACCAATACAAGCAATTCCACTTTAAAATGTCACACTTGCATTGCCACTTAAAACACGCTTCATTTTTGTCAGCACAATCATGCATATTAAAAATAACCAACCCATTGAATTCCCAATTCAAAGGCTCAGCCAGACATACTACTTCCATGATGCTGGCTGAGCGTCATGGGAAGTGCAGCAACAGTAAAGCTGCAGATGCTAGCTGTGAACTAAAATTCCTATGATTCTCAGCCAGCCAGGTGTCCACCATAATGTTGGAAGAGTAGTCCACAGCAGCAGAGATTTTTTTTAAATTAAAAAAGGCTAATGTTAGACTCCCTTCCAGGACCCCTACACACACCTGCCCATAAGCATACATATACACATACACTGCCTTCACACTCACATATACACATACACTGCCCTTACACACACATATATACACGTACACTGCCCTTACACGCACACACATACACGTACACTGCCCTTACACATATAAATGTACACTGCCCTTACACACATATATATACACGTACACTGCCCTTAAAGAAAAATATAGACAAGTACACTGCCCTCACATACACACACGTATACACACACATAAACATGTACACTGCCCTTTGATTTTGGAATCAAAACATTTGCTACTGCAAACATTTTTAGATGAAAAAGTTCCTTTTATTCAGTGGAACAAAACAGTGATCACATTATTCTTCATGATATTCTTGTATTAATTCATGTAAACTTTTTTTTCATATTTAATAAAAGCTATGATTGAGACATTTTTTTTATTTCCTTTTATTTGCCAATCGGCCCCCCCAGTTATGCACATCTGCCCCCAGGCTTGCCACTCTGCCCCCAGAAATGCCATATAGGCATATAGGGGGTTAAAAGGCATATCATGGGACACAGTGGCATATAAGGGAGTATAAGGCATTTCTGGAGGCAGAGTGGCATATAGGGAGTATATGGTATTTCTAGAGGCAGAGTGGCATATAGGGAGTATATGGTATTTCTAGAGGCAGAGTGGCATATAGGGGTTAAAAGGCATATCATCGGGCAGAGTGCGTGCACGCCAGCCTCTTTAATTTCATTAGGCGGCGGCGGCCGGAAGAGGCTTTCAATCCTGCTCGCAGCCGCTCAGCGGCTGCTTTGAATGTTCGTCTGCAGGCCCACCGGGAAATTTACAGGTATCCCGGTGGGCCAGTCCGGCCCTGGCCTCACCCTTCCTCTGCCCCTGAAAACCGGGACAGAGGAAGGGATAGACGGGACGGCGGGACAGAGACCCAAAATCGGGACTGTCCTGCCTAAATCGGGACAGTTGGGGGGCATGGTGGGTGGGATATATAAGACAAAGTGAACATATCGTTCTCAAAGTAGATGTGTTAGAAGGAAAAAAATGGACAAGTGTAAAGATCTGAGTGACCTTGACAAGAGCCAAATTGTGATGGTTAGATGACTGGGTCAGACTATCTCCATAAACTACAGCTCTTGTGGGCTTGTTCCTGGTCAGTAGTGGTCAGTACCTATGAAAAGCGGTCCAACGAATGAGAAGTGGTAAACTGGTGACAGCAGCTCATTGATGCACATGGGGATGAAGGCTGGCCCATGTGGTCAAATCCAACAGACAAGCTACTGTAGCTCAAATAGCTTAAAAAAGTTAATGCTGGTTCTGATAAAAGGACAGAACACACAGTGCATCGCAGTTTGTTGCATATGGGGTGGCATAGCCTCAGACAAGCCAGAGTGGCCATCAGTAGCATAACTACAAGGGTCACAGTGTGACCTCTGTCACCCCTTGTTCTTGTGACCTCATACGGGTTCAAAGGTCGAAAGGTCCCTTTCTAAACTATTTTTTTGAACCAGCACGGGGAGACAGGAATATATTGGGGTCACGTGACCCCGCGGTAAAATCAAGGAGGCCAGCACAGTGTGGGATCAAAGCTGCTCGAGAGGGTGGGAGGTAAGCAGGGTGAGGCAGGATGTATGTATATGTGTTTGTTTATATGTATGGATGTGTAATTGTGTGTGAGGTGACATGGAGTGTGTGTTAGAATGAACGTGTACTCGTGTGTTAGTATTAGTAAGTGTGTGCAATTTGTGTAAATGTGTTTACATATGTGTCCCAGAGTGTATTTTGGAAGGGGGGCAAGGGGCAATGATGGCACAGACCAACTGTTGAACCCTAAAAAGGGTACATAAGAACTGGACCACGGAGCAATGAAAGATGGTGGCCTGGTCTGACCATGTACACTCTTTCATGGAGAAGGTATTCCCTGATGGCATTGGCCTTTTTCAGCAGCATAATGCGCCCTGCCACAAAGCAAAAATGGTTCAGGGATGGTTTGAGGAACAATGAATTCAACGTGTTGACTTTGCCTACAAATTTGCCAGTTCTCAATTCAGTTGAACATCTGTGGCATGTGCTGGACAAACAAGTCAGATCCATGGAGGCCCCAAATACAACAGTCCATGGAGTCCATGCCGCAACAGGTCAGGGCTGTTTTGGCAGCAAAAGGGGGACCTACGCGATATTAGGCAAGTGGTCAAAATGTTATGGCTGATCAGTATATATATATATATATATATATATATATATACCGTATTTGCTTGATTATAAGACAAGGTTTTTTCCAGAGCAAATGCTCTGAAAAATACCCCTCGTCTTATATTCAGACGTCAACTAGGTCTGACTATGAGACTAAGATCCAGATCCCCCGCAGCGATGCAGGGTACCTGGATCCTCCTGTCTCTCCCCCCCCCCCTTACCGGTACTTCTGAGTCCCCGGTGCTTAGTCCGGGCAGCGTGTAGAGCTCTAGGCGATTCGCGTACACAACTTCCTCTGCAGTCCGGAGGAGGTGAGGTTAGCAGCGGGGGTTGTCTGCGTGCATCGCGCAGACCTTCCCCGGCTGTCAGAGATCAGAGTTCCCCGTGATCTCTGACAGCCGGGGAAGGTCTGCGTGATGGACGCAGACAACCCCCGCTGCTAGCCGCACCTCCTCCCGGCTGCAGCGGAAGTTGTCTACGCGAATCGCATAGAGCTCTACACGCTGCCCGGACTACGCACCGGGGACTCAGAAGCTCCGGTAAGTTTGGAGGAGGGAGGGGGTGGGAGTGTTAAATGGGGGGCATAAGGCATTTCTGGAGGCAGAGTGCTCTGTGAAATGCCTTTTAACCCCCTTAATGCCACTATGCCTCCAGAAATGCCTTTTAACCCTCTATACGCCACTCTGCCTCCTGAAATGCCTTATACCTTCCCTATATGCCACTCTGCCCCAGAATATGCCTTTTAACCCCCTAAATGCCAGAGTGGCATATAGGGGTATAAGGCAATTCTGGAGGCAGAGTGGCACAAAGGGGGTTAAAAGGCATATCATGGGGCACAGTGGCATATAGGGGTAAAAGGCATTTCTGGGGCAGAGTGGCAAGCCAGGGGGCAGATGTGCATAACTGGGGGGGGGGCAGGTTGAAAAAAAAGGAAAATAAAAACAAAATATTTTTCTCAATCATAGCTTTTATTAAAAAAAATTGTTCACATGGTTTACATGAATTAACATTTACTGGTAAAACTTTTTTCCTATAGGGTCGTCTTATATTCAGGCTTTTTCTTTTTTTCATAAATCAGTATTCAGATTTTGGGGGGTCGTCTTATAATCAGGGTCGTCTTATAATCGAGCAAATACGGTGTGTGTGTGTGTGTGTGTGTGTATGTATATATATATATATATATATATATATATATATATATATATATATATATATATATATATGTATGTATATATATATATATATACACATACATATACTGCCCTCCTGTGTACAATAAAGGAAGTTTAGTTCTCGGAGCTCTGGATAAAAAAAACATTGAAATATTATTCGGCTGTTTCTTCCTTAAAAATTCAGATTTCCTGTCTTTAATTATAGAGTATGTATAAGTTTACCTAAGAGTAGGTTTTTTAATTCATATCAAAATATTGAAGTCTGTTTATATTTTGTAGTTTTTATTTATATCAAAAACTGTCAAAATGTATTTTTTTTTATATCAAAAGTCAGAGGTTACACCAAAATGAGAATACATCTAGCATTTTCATAGTGTGACGAGAACGACCTGTACCCCAACTGGGTACACCCGCCAAACATCGCTTCCTCCGCCCCATGGCCCCTGAGACACCAGCGATTAACGCCTTCACCGACAGACAAGACCAGTGATACATCGTGGAGAGAGGACACAGCTGCAACAGAGCTGCTCTGCCTCTGTGGCTAGCCGAAGCTGAGCTACATAGGGTGGCTATTTTCCTGAAAAGGACAATAAGTGATCATGGCAGAAGCCACAGCTCTTCGGGAACCTCGGCAGCGCTGTAGTATACAGAAGTATAGCAATACAGCACTCTACTGCCCTGATAAGGGCAGCACTAAGGCTTACCTCAACCATGAGATTGGCTAAAGGGACCCCGAGCGGCAACAGTTCAAAGTTTCCCCGGGACGGGCTGCGAGAATGTTGATATTGTGTAAAGAAGTCGAATTAAACACCCAAAACACTTGAAGCACAGAACTAAAACTGTATCTGAAGCATCACATACACACGTCTGTGTTGTACAAAGCAGGTAACCTATATACACTATATGGACAAAAGTAGTGGGACACCTGACCATTACATCAACATTGACTTCACATTTTAAATACCTAGACATTATTATGTAGTTGGTCCCCCTTTGCAGCTATAACCACTTCCACTTTTCTTGGAAGGCTTTCCACAACATTTTGGAGTGTTTCTATGGAAAGTTTTGCCCATTTATCCAGTAGAGCATTTGTGATATCAGGCAATGATTTTGGACAAGAAGCCCTGGCTCTCAATCTCTGTTCCAGTTCATCCTAAAGGTGTTCGATGGGGTTGAGGTCTGGGCTCTATGCAGGCCAGTCAATTTCTTCCACAACAAACTCATCCAACCATGTCTTTATGGGCCTTGCTTTGTGTACTGGGGCACAGTCATGCTGGAATAGAAATGGCCTTCTCAAAACTGTTCCTACAAAATTGGAAAAATTAGATTGCCCAAAATGTCTTCTTTTACATTTGGCCCTTTTGTGCCCCAGTGCACAACGTGTATGTTACTATAAAGAAGGCAACTATAAAGAAGACAGCCTTATATTTCACTTTCAAGAATGTAAAAGGAGGACACTGTATTTTATTATTTAAAAAGTTTAATGACTTGTGGATCTGTGCAACATTAAAGTTTAAAATATGCTTGAATGGGCGTACCTAGAATATTTGGCACCAGGGGCGGTTCCTGTATGATGGCAAGAATATTTATTTCACATACTGTAAACTGTATGTCAACTTGAAAAAAAATAAAACTATGAAAAATTAAATTATTAACTTATAAATAAATTAAATAAGCTTAAATAAATTACATTTACTTAGATATGGTACAGCATAACTACCATCACTGCATACTGAGCCAGATAATGATGGTGTTACAGTGTAACTCCCATCACTAAGCCATACATTGATGTGGTAGGCCCATGCCCCCCTACTACTGTATGGTGGATACTAATCCAGTTAGGTCATACTTACTACTTGTGTATTTCACTTCTCTAAGGCTTGTGAAACAGGTGCTTCAGAATATAATGGCGTTTCTTAACCTCTGCTGCTGGAGAGGCTGTTTGTGAAGTCAAATCCGTGTAATAAGGAATCATTGTAAATTATTTCTTCAATTCAAACTTCATATTATGGGATTTCGTTTAACCGGCTCACTTAAATGCATGATAGAACTGTACATCTGTGCAGCTGCAACACAGACCTGTCAGCTTCCTTCCATGTGCTTGCCCCCCCTAGGATATTCCTTGCCCCCCCGTTGCCCCCCCACCGAATTTGGAGCCACCCCACCGAATTTGGAGCCACCCAGGAGAGTCCCGCAATGGGACTTTAAACCCTTGACTGCTAACGACGGCATGGTGCTGTCGCTAGCAGTCCCAGTCAGGTGCTAACAACGGCACCATGCCGTCACTAGCACTACCCTACCTTGATGGAGGTCTGTGGACCACCTACCCCGGCGATCTGCCCCTCAAACTGAAGGGCATCACCGGGGCCACCCGATCCGGCCGGTGACGTCTCGCGCAATGACGCGATGACGTCACTGCGCAACTTTATTAACAACTGACAATTGTCAGTTAAAGAGGTATGGGGGCATGCTGCTTAGATGCCTGTATCTCAGGCATCTAAGCAGCTACAGACCCCCAACATATACCGTTGGAAAGGTAATTAGCTCACCAACGGTATATAGCTTGTAAAATAATAAACAAGAATAAAAAATACTAAGTTAAAAAAATAAAAATGTAAAAAAAGTAAAAAAAAATGATTTGGGGGTCTCTAAAGGCAGATAAAAAAAGATCAAAATTGCCTAGAGACCCCCAAATTAAATTATTTAAACATAAAGTAGTTTAACTTTAAAAAAAAAAAAAGTTTAAGTATTCTAGCTAAATGATCACTGTGGAAGCCAATGTTACCACAGCGATCATATAGCTATAAAAAGTTACATTCCCTTTTTAAAAATGGCCAATACTAATTTTTAATCCCACGATCCCTTTGATCATGGGGTTAAATTTAGCCAACGGTTGAGGGAAGCAAACTTTTGAAATCCTGATGAACTGCAAATATTATTAAAATCAGCCATTTAGCCTGTGTGGTACGTGAATAACCATCTCATCCCTGCAGCGCCTTGCATTTTTACTGCAAGACTTATTTTTGCTGTAAAAGTGATTTTACCATCATTTACCATCATTTCTTTGGAATTGTAAGGGGAAAGAATGGTGTGTGATTCTGTGAGTGAATGTATGGAAAGTATGGTGTGTGCTTCTGCGAGTGAATGGAGATATGAAAGGCGTGTGAATGATCAGTAATTAGGGTTGAAGCCTTGACGTGGCATTACTGCTCATGTAGGAAGTTAAATTATGGCACAAAAAGTACACGTTTGCAAGAACTACACCCCTTGGCGCATCAAATGAGGGGCTGTATGTGTTTCTAGTACAAACCTGGAGTGCGCAAGACACAAATGAACATGTCGCTATGGTTAGAAAAAACATATTTTCTAGCCAAAGCGACATATTCCATCATTATTTGTGCACTCAACTTTTGTCCTAGAAATACATGTAGCCCCTCATTTGAAGCTCCAAGGGGCGTAGTTTCTTAAAATGGATGAATTGTCTGAATGAGGGAGAGCATGAGTTAATATGTGGATGAATTGTCTGAATGAGGGAGAGCATGCGTTAATATGTGGATGAACTGTCTGAATGAGGGAGAGCATGAGTTAATATGTGGATGAATTGTCTGAATGAGGGAGAGCATGAGTTAATGTGTTTGTGTGTATCATAGATGTATTATTGTGGAAGGGCAAAGATGGCACTAGCAGGATGTTTGAGCCTTGGGGACCAAGATGGCACAGGCAGGGTGTATATGGGACAAAGATGGCAAATCTTATGTGTGTTATCTGGGTGCTGGCCAGGTTCTATGTGGGCAGTGTGGACGCCAGGGCTTGCTTTGGGGTGTGCAACCTGTGATCTATGCCTGTAATTTAGGGGGTTTTAAATATACTTTTAATGCTGTGTTTTTATGTGAATTCCAATTGATCTACACCTGCAAAGCTGGGTTTGTGTGTTATTCTGTAGATCCATATCTGGTATGCTATGTTTCCATATATTATTTATGTATACCTGCAAATACAGGGTTTGTATGTCTTGCTCGGTTGATTAATACCTGCAATGCTGCTTCCATGTATTTATTTGATCTATGCCTGCGATGCTACGTTTCATATATTATTATTGTATACCTGCAAATACAGGATTTGTATGTCTTGTTCAGTTGATTAATACCTGCAATGCTGCTTCCATGTATTTATTTGATCTATACCTGCGATGCTACGTTTCATATATTATTATTGTATACCTGCAAATACAGGATTTGTATGTCTGATTCTGTTGATTTGATATATACCTTCAGTGCTGAGATCACAAGTGAATTTCAATTGATCTATACATGCAAAGCTGGGTTTGTGTGTTAATGTGTTGATCTATACCTGCTATCGGCAGCAGGGTCTAATATTTATGTATATATTTATATATATAGTCAGCAGGGACTAATATTAATATATATATCGGCAACTGGGGCTAATATTAATATATATGGGCAGCAGGGGCTAAAATATATATATATGTTTTTTCAGTAGTATGATTAAATGGTGATAATTATTAATGCCCCCCCAGTTTGACTGTGGTAGCTTGTGTGCCCCCCCTATATATTGTTTCTAGACTCGCCACTGGCTGGATGTGACATAACATCAGCTGCTACTGGCATAGCCATTGGGGATTATTTATGGCCTTATTGATTGCTTGACCACCAAGAAATGCCCCTACCCCTTCATGAAAAAGGCAATTAAGGGTTTTTTATAGGTTCTTGGGAGGGACAATACAGAGGCAATGGGGACAATTTTTTATTTTTTTTTAAAGTTTAATTTAATTACCGTAATGTACATTTTTTTCTGAATTGTTTTATGATTGTGTATATCTAGTGGGGTATAAGTATACAAACAACATCTTCCCATTTTTCCCTCTCCAAGCTTCAAATAATATAAAAATCTCAAAACACAGAGGAAATCTAAAAACAAACAATAGATCACTTATAGTGTAATATATTGACAAAATCATTAGTGGTGAATCAAATGTAAATGGAGAGTCTCTAGAGTAGTCACTCCTCCTATATGCAGGCTCAAATCAACTTTCTTGGTGCAGAGTGTCTTCAGTTTATCCAATCCAGGGATATTATCAGTGGTCAGTGTAAATGTCCACAATATAGTCAGTAAAGAAGGCAGAAACCAGGGTTAGAAGAAAAACATGACTTTAATAAATAAATAAAATATAAGTTCTTTCATAAAAGTCCCGAGTCCAAAAAGAAACAAGACAAGTGGAGGCTGGGTTGAGAGCATCTGAGTTTTTAGAAAGGAATTTCATATAAAATAACTGTTCCTTTAAATTAATAAAATATATCAAGACAGGGCCTTGTCTGTAAAGTGATTTAACGTGATAGTCCATTTTCCATTCCTCAGACAGTTGCATGATTTGCTCATTAGCTTTGACAGTCACTGTTTATTGCCTTAGTCATGGCTTGGAGTCTGGAAGGGTGGAGCTTATAGATTCAGCCACAAAGCATACAGTAGCAGATTTATGTGTGTACACAGGGTGGGGAGATGAATACAAAATCAGGAAGCAGAATGCCCAACATAAATGTGGTTTTAGTTACATCTAACAAATTCACCAGCACAGGTGCTACAATCAGTCAGATAATTTCTTCATTTTGTATTACAGCTATATTTATCACAATAACATCTCGCAAGCAGGGCCGGACTGGGAATGAAAAGCAGCCCTGGAAATATTAAGAGACCAGCCCCATATAGTTTATCTCACGGTCGAGCTCTTGTACCCACACGCACCCCTTATACACAGGGTGGGGAGATGATTACGCACCATGCCGCCCAATGGCCATGCCTCAGCTCTTCATCCCACCCCTTTTAAGACGTGAGACAAAGTGCTGAGGCACTGCCATTGGGCGGAGCGTGCACCTCCCCCTTAACTTCATTAGGCGGTGGGGGGCGGCAGCCTGGGTGCCACTTTCAGCCGCTCAGCGGCTGTTTTGAAGGTTTGTCTCCCGAGACCAGCCCACGGAGCGACCATATGGCACAGCACAGATAGATTCTGTACAATGAGATTATACATGCACTTGCAAATTCAAGCAAGTAATGTATAAAAAAGTTCCATTAAAAAGTTTGGGCCCACTTAGCTGTTTTCATAGAAAAATATGGAAATAATTGCAACTTACATGCACATGCATCACAATAACTTGGCCAGTGCTACAGGCAGGGGCGTAACTAGAAACCACCGGGCCCTGGTGCGAAAAATTGCCCCGGGCCCCTCAACTTTAATGGCTGAGCTGGTCTGTGCCACACAACACAAATTACACACACTTACTCATTCTCACTAACACACACACAAGAACACATCCATGGTCATGCACACACACACAAGTGCACACGTATGCTCTGACACACACACATTTATATATATGTATATATACCCCACCTCCTTCCCCCGCTTACCTCTCACCGCTCCTGCAGCTTTCCCTCCTTGTGCTCAAGCAGCCTTGGCTTCTCCAAGCAGTCACGTGACATCACGTGACCCCAATACACTTCTGTCTCCAGTGACAGTTTAAAATAGTTTAGAAAGGGCGCTTCCAACCTGGACAGCACCGATCCAGGTCGGAAGGGCCTTTTCTACTTTAAACTATTTTGAACCGGCACGGGAGACACGAAGAAGGGTTAACAAAATAGTTAACCACTTCCAGCGCTAGCCGACACTAGCGGAGAAGGGTTCACGAACTGGTCCAGTGTCTTTAGCTTCGCGGCACCGCAGCCCGCCGAGGCGTAGCTGAATACAGTACCGTAATTGTCCTGAAAAGGACAACTAGTGATCCAGCGAGCCCCTGACATTAGACAAAACAAATGTTCCAGGGAAGTAACACACTTTATTGGGGAAACACATGGGCTTATATACAGGTTAGGTGAGGAAAGGACCATAAATCATGTCCACATCTTCCCGCCCTGCCCAGACGCCACTCTTAGGCCACCGAGCCCCGCAATATCCGTATGACTTTAGCCGTCATTCTCGGGGTGATCCCGAAGGAGCAGCGGCGATCTCGGGGTGCCGAAGGATAGCTCTGGGTCCAGGGGATATCCGGTCAAAAAAGCGACGTGATCAGCCGAAGGGACCCCGAGCAGCAGCATTACGTAGTTTACCCAGGACACACGCCGGCTGATCTCTGCTTCTTTAGCGGCCCCAGCGACCAGGGATCTCCAGTCTCCACGGGGTTGTTCAGGCTACGAGGGGCCAAAGTCCGTGGGCAGGGCATGTGGATGGATGGGGTAGGACGGGAAGGGGAATGGAGCATAGACAATAAACAGCACATATATAGAAAGGGAATACACCACTCAAACAGTAATTGATACAAGAGGCACTATTTAACCCTGGATGGTCATAATAACTGCTATGGATGGCACTTATTAACCCAGGGCTGTCACACTTGCTCTCTGCCAAAGCAAAAGGTCACTTCTCCATTCTAATGCTATTGGATCTCTCTGCTGCTTTTGATACTGTTGATCACCACCTTCTTCTTGACCCACTTGCTTCTACAGGCATTAGAGATACAGCTCTCTCCTCATATCTGTCTAACCGTTCCTTCTCTGTCAGCTTCTCTGGCAAGACATCATCACCTCTTCCACTTTCGGCTGGCATCCCCCAAGGTTCAGTCCTTGGCCCTCTGCTGTTCTCTCTTTATACTTCATCTCTTGGCAAACCAATCCACTCATTTGGCCTTCAGTATCATTTATATGCACATAATACCCCAATCTATATGTCTTCTCCTGATCTCTCTCCGTCTCTCATGTCCCGTAATACCAATTGCTTGTCTGCTATTTCTTCATTGATGTCACAACGCTACCTGAAACTTAATCTTTCTAAAACTGAACTCATTATCTTCCCTCCTTCCATCTCCACTCCACTACCTGAATTCTCTATCACCATTAACAACACAGCTATCTCTCCTATTAACAGGCCCCAATGCCTCAGGGTCACCTTGACTCAAACCTCTCCTTCATCCCTCACATTCAGTCCCTCGCCAGATCCTGCCGCTTGCATCTAAAAAACATCTCTCGCATTCGCCCATTCCTCACCCAAGAATCCACAAAAACTCTGGTTCATTTACTTATCATTTCCCATCTTACTACTGCAACATCTTTCTGGTTGCAGACTTGACTCTCTCCTCTGCAATCTGTCCTAAATGCTGCTGCTAGGCTTATCTTCCTTCCACGCCGCTCCTCTTCTGCTTCACAACTCTGTGAAATCCTCCATTGGCTCCCTATTACCTTTAGAATTAAATTTTAAATGCTGGTACTAACATATAAGGCCCTCCATAACACTGCTCCTCCATACATTTCTGCCCTCATAGGCAAATACTCTCCTACTCGATCATTATGTTCTTCCCATGGGCTAAGGCTCTCCTCCTCACTTATCACCTCACAGAAATGGGTTGCCCAGGATGTAGGACTAGACCCCACAATTATGTGACTGTCCCTGACTGGATTAGCAGAAGCCAGATAGTCACAGTTGGATATCCACAGCATTATGATAATTTTTTCTACTCACGTAAGGTGGAGCTGGGCATCTCCAGCTGCTGGCTACACATTCCAGCACCACTGGAGCGAAAGATCAGATGAGTATATGGTGGGGTCAGCCAGCAGCCCACCAGGCATTTTCCCGGTGTGCCAGATGGCCAGTCCAGGCTTCATCTGGGACATATGGTCACCCTACTTAAATGAGGACTGAAGTGTACAGTGCAGTGGCGTTGCTAGGTCTCCAAAAATCTGAGGCTAGAGCCCACAGCAGATTGGATAGCAGTGGAGTCTGCTTTGGGTGTGGTTGCTGTGCACACTCGACCATCCATGTGATGTAAAAAAAAATGTGATTCATCAGACCAGGTCACCTTCTTCCATTGCTCCGTGGTCCAGTTCTTATGCTTACAAAAATTACATCAATCCAAAATTTGCTGTCTAATATACACTCACTGGCCACTTTATTAGGTACACCTTGCTTGTACCGGGTTTGACCCCTTTTGCCTTCAGAACTGCCTTCATTTTTTTCCGTGTCATACTTTCTACAAGGTGCTGGAAACATTCCTCAGAGATTTTGGTCCATATTGACATGATGGCATAAGGCAGTTGCTGCAGATAGGTTGGCTGCACACCCATGATGCGAATCTCCCAGGTGCTCTGGTGACTGGAGGCCATAGGAGTACAGTGAACTCACTGTCATGTTCAAGAAACCAGTTTGAGATGATGTGAGCTTTGTGACATTGTGCATTATCCTGCTGGAAGTAGATGGGTACACTATGGTCATAAAGGGATGGACATGGTTAGCAACAATACTTAGGTAGGCTGTTGCATTTAAACAATGCTCAATTGGTACTAAGGGGTCCAAAGTGTGCCAAGAGTGGTTATTGGAGTTACTGCTGCTTCTATGTCATCTCAAACCAGTCTGCCCATTCTTCTCTGACCTCTGACATCAACAAGGCATTTTTGTCGACACAACTGCCGCTCACTGGATATTTTCTCTTTTTCGGACCATTATCTTTAAAACCTGGAGACAGTTGTGCGTGAAAATCCAAGAACATCAGCAGTTTCTGAAATACTCAGACCATGCCACGTTCAAAGTCACTTAACTCCCCTTTGTTTCCTATTCTGATGCTCGGTTTGAACGTCAGCAAGTGCCTAAATTCATTGAGTTGCTGCCATATGATTGGCTGATTAGCTATTTGTGTTAACAAGCAATTGAACAGGTGTACCTAATAAAGTGGCCAGTGAGTATAGAATGCCTATTAAAGCTTATATGCATGAAAAACATTTCAATCTTATGCCACTTATGCAACGGAAAAGTACTTGTTTGGCACAGTGGAATCCTTGACCATACTTAAACTGTCACATGGCCATTGCAGCCTGTAACATGGCCATTGTAGCCCAAAATGCTGAAAAGGTCAATGCTAGTTCTAATAGAAAGGTGTCAGAACACACAGTGCATCGCCGTTTGTTGCCTATGGGGCTGTGTGGCCGCAGACCAGTCAGGGTGCCCCATATGCAACAAACTGTGATGCACTGTGTGTTCTGACACCTTTCTATCAGAACTAGCATTGACCTTTTCAGCATTTTGGGCTACAGTAGCTTGT
Organism: Sceloporus occidentalis; assembly: GCA_023333645.1. Lineage (NCBI taxonomy): Eukaryota > Metazoa > Chordata > Lepidosauria > Squamata > Phrynosomatidae > Sceloporus > Sceloporus occidentalis. The sequence continues at coordinate 1,561,719 of JALMGF010000088.1, read as the reverse complement.
CTGTTGGATTTGACCACATGGGCCAGCCTTCGGCCCCCCACGTGCATCAATGACCCTGTTGCGGGTTCACCACTTTTCCTACCTTGGACCACTTTTGATAGGTACTGACCACTGCAGACTGGGAACACCCCTTTAGAGATGCAATTTTGGAGATGTTCTGACCCAGTGGACTAGCCATCACAATTTAGCCCTTGTCAAAGTCACTCAGATCCTTATGGTTGTCCTTTTTTTCTGCTTCTGCAACCTCAACTTTGAGGAACAAATGTTCACTTGCTGCCTAATATACCCCACTTGCTGACAGGCACCATGATAACAATTTTATCAGTTTTATTCACTTCACCTCTCAGTGGTCATGTTATGGCTGGTCGGTATATTTATACACACACACAAATATTTGCAAAACATTTAAAAATTAACAACACTCTGACTATCTCCTTTAGATATCCATTTTTAACTCTATAATGTACATAAGGACTTGCCCTAGCACCCACATTGCACCCTCAGTGGTCTGCTCTCAGAATCGCAGGTCTCCTCTTGAACCTCCCTTTTCCATTATCTCTTCCATTTCTCTCATTTATCTGAGCTCTCCCTATGCTCTTCAGCTCTCCTCTTCTTTCTATCTCTCCAATTTCTATCTCTCCATTTCTCTTTATTTCTCCCTCTACTCTTTGATCCCCCTTCTCATTATTTCTGCTCCTGCTTCTCCCTCCTTTCTATCACTTTCTGTTTATCTCTTTCCTATCTGTTTTTTGTTTCTATGTTATCTTTATCATCCCACTTTTTTATCTTTCATCCTCTTTTCTCCCCTTCTCTTTTTCTCCCCTTTCTCTTGACCTCACCCTTTTTTCCTCTCTGTATATCTCCCCTCTTTTTCCACTCTCTTTTTCTCTCTATCTCACCCTTTTCTATTTTTATCTCCCACCCTTTCCTTTGATCCCCTTTTCTCATTATATCACCTCTTTTTATTTATCTCATCTTTTCCATTTGTCTTTATCTCTCCTTTGATTTCACTTCATATCTCACTTTTCTCCCTATCGTCCCCACTTCTTATATCTCTCCTCTACTCAGTATGCCTCCTATTACTTAGCTCCCCCTTTCTCCTCATCTATCCTCTTCTTTATCGCAATCTCTCTTCTTTATCTCTCCCCTTTGTCCCCATATCGTCTTTGCTTCATTATTTCTTTTCTTTCTCCCTTATCTTTATTTTTATTTATAATTATAACATCCACTTATATATGCACATCCATGCCATACCCATAAACACAACCAGCCTACACCTATATAAACATCCATGCTCACACATACATATCCATGCTCACACACACCCACACACATCCGTACTAACACACACACTTACACATACATGGTCATACAAAAGCATACAGACATACATGCTCAACAACACTTATACACGTTCCCTCACCCCCCATAGCTCAGCCTTTAGCCGCAGGATCACGTGATCTCAGGTTAAATGACCACGCTCTATTCCTGCCTCCATGGGCCAGTCCAAAATATCTGGTCCGACCTGGATCATGGTGAAGCAGTAAGTGACACATGGGACGGCGCGCCCCACGAGATACATGTATATCCACAGGGTAATGGCGTTATACCCCGGCGCTCTGCATTAGTTTGGGGCCGGTTAGAGGGAGATCTATGATCTCTTCAGCCGACCCATTGCCCTTAATAGAGACTCTGGGGTTAAAGTATCCATTAGGGGCTTTGGCGTTGACACTTCATCTGAAGTCGAGCCCCCAGTGACACCCCTGGTACAGTGTGAAGGAAAACAATAAGTCACTCTATATTGTGCCTCAGATATACACAGACACTTACCTTGGAATACATGGCTGACAAATTGCATTGTTGAAGGCACAAAAGACCTTCCTGGGCAACCATATGGCACAGTGCAGATAAATTATGTACAATCAGGTTATACATGCATTTGCATATTCAAACAAGAAATATGTGCACTAACGTTGAAAAGTTTGGGGTCGCTTAGCGGTTTTCATGGAAAACAAGGAAATTTGTAGCTATGCAAAAGGGTTTTCTATGATCAATTACTTAAACTTGAATAAGCTAACACAACGTGCCATTGGAACACAGGTGTGATGTTGCTGATAAATGGCGTCTGTATGCCTATAAAGATATTATATCCAGCTACAATAATCACTTACAACATTAACAATGTCTACACTGAATTTCTGATCTATCTAGTGCAGGGGTTCTCAAACTGCGGCCCTCCAGCTGCTGCAGGACTACATCTCCCATAATGCTCCTTCAGCTAAGGGGCTGGCTGAGGAGTATGGGAGATGTAGTCCTGCAGCAGCTGGAGGGCCGCAGTTTGAGAACCCCTGATCTAGTGTTTTTTAAATGGACAAGATTTGCAAAAAACAAATTGACACAAAAACGGTAGTGCGTGTGTATATGTATATATATATATATATATCTATAGATATAGATATATATACACACATAGTATTATTTTGCTACTTGGTGCTTATTGAGGCTTTTAATATTGATCTATATGGATTCATCTTCTTTAGCTGAAAAACCCATGCTGGCTCTGTTGTCATCTGTACATCCCTACATTGTTCATACAACCTAGTCATTTTACAGGTAACCTAGCAGCACAGGTCTCGCCTGTACCCTACTGCGCATGCTCACACACACACACCTCCTAACCCGCACAGCCAATAGATTATTACTCTAAAAGCTCATTCGTCCCACAGGAAATGCCATGCCGTATTTTAGCTCCCTCCCTTCCTATGTATTTGTTGTTGGATTGTTTCCCCTAACAAGCACTCCACAATTCGTAATAGGCTAATAACCATCTGAGGAAAGCCTATCCCCTCCTTCGTCTTCCTCGATCTGCATGAAGAAGATCTGCCCCCTTCCACCCCCTTGGCTGTAGCAGTCACTGAGGCTGTTATTTGTATCACATGTCCCTATGGATCTAAGAGATGATTCATCAACTGTGGGATCCTCGGATGCTGCTGCTGCGCACTGAACCTTTCATTAAAAGGGGGCTGGGATCTTAAGAAATCCTGGGCTTATCGCCTATTACTGAGCATCATCACGTTTACGGAGATCTCCCTTCCGCGTAGCCATGGAAGATATACTGAAAAAACTGCAAAAAGATGCAACCGGGAATAAATACAAAGCTATTAAGGACAACTGTTCCTTGGCAATCGGTACGTAGAAGTAGCTGCACCTGTTCTGCATGGAATGTAAGCTGATCTAGAACGTGTGCTACTGTATGATGACGTCAGAGGCCATTGATTTATCTTTATAGCATAGAATTGCAGTTCGTTTTCTGAGCAGATCAGGTTTTAATATTGGTGAAAAAGCATAGATCATCAAAGCCATATAAAATGGCCCATATAAACAACTGTGTTTTTTTTTTAAACTCATGTAACCATCAGAGTGCCTAATTAATAAGCGTTGCTATGAGCAGGCATGAAATGGGACAAATGGCTGGGTGTATTGATTTGACTGTAAGGGTCTGCTGCAGAAAGCTACTGTCCATGGTCCTTAATTGTATCAGTGAGGCTCTGGTGTGGCAAATGTATTTACATGTTTAGTATACAATGTGTGGAACATAACGTGTATCTAACATAATAATTTAACGTACAGAAACAACAGGTGAGGAGGGCCCTGCTCAAACAAGCTGACAATCTAGAGATGGTCTTGAATAGAAAATAATTCTGTGCTGATCAGCTGTTCTTCACACTGTCACCCTTCTGCACATTCATCACTACACTGGGAAATCCATCAGATGACATGAACGTAATACTTGGAGGTCTTCTATGGTTTTGTATTAGTGTGGATTAATTTAAATAATGAACATAGCAGGATCTAAAATGGTAAACTAAACATATACCTAAGATACATGGTGTAAATGACCATTGTCATCCATAAAATACACCGTTTATAGGTCCAAACTTGATGGCTGCATATTCCAGGTCTATTTAGTATTTTAGGGCATTTTGACATGCTGGGTCAAATGGTTTTATCTGAGGTCAAATCCTATGCTTCTGTGTTGAAAACTGAAAGAAAATAAATTGAGCTCATATTTGTGTAGAAAAACAGAGGCGTGCAAGTGACTATTAGGGAGTTTGGGAAAGTCAAAGATGCAGGCCAAGGGAGATAGGTATAGAGGTTTAAAATAAAATGATATATGTACCACCCCCTAACATTTAAAGAGATTAAATAGTTTGTTACGCACTCTTTTGAGGGATCAGCAAACACTGCCTGCCACCTACTTGCTGACGTGCTGGCAGCCCATGACTGTGCACATGGAATCTGGCAATGAGCGTAATGCTTTTACAAATTCCTTGTTTATCTTCTCATAGTACTGAACCTTGCCATCCATGCCATTTGTATGCTAAAGTCCTAGCATGTTGTTTTATGGGAAGGGGGATGGCCAAACTGATCTGCAAGTGAAGCGGCATCAGTGGGGTGGCACAGTGGCAGATTCAGTTTTCTTAACAGTAGAAACAGTCATGTAAAAAATAACATGACAGTTCCTTTAAAAGTTGTTATGTAGGTTAGTTACAAGGGCATCTAATTAAAACTATAGCCCAGGTTGCTTGAATTACACTCAGATGACAGGGTATCCTCCTTCACTAGCTTTTTGCTAGCAATAAACTGGTGCTGTGAATAATATCGGGCAGTTAAAAACCTTTTAATAGTAGCCTATACACTCCTCACGAGCAGCACCAATGATGTTGTGCAAGTACACGGTGAAACACTTAAGTGGCCTTGCCTAAGGGGAATCCTTACTTGGGAGAATTACATTTAGTGTAAAGGTGAGTCCAGCCAAGGATCTCCATTCTCATTGTGCCTAGAAGCATAACTGATGAGGACAACAGAGGCCAAAACATATCTAGGGTTGTTGAGTCTCTTGCACCTTCTGCTCTGTTTAGCAAAGACATTCTTCAACACCTCATGTGGATGGTCCTTTTTTGTCTGATTAATCTAGTGCCACGCTGATGTGTAACTAATCCTAGTTGTAAACTTTACCATTAGGTGTGATATCCAAGAGGACCGTATTTTTGATATATTGCTTAATGTGTCATGGACTTGAGTGATTAATTTATCTTCTACATGAGAAAGATAAATTCAGGGTGTATAGGAATACTCTCTTTACTCCAGGTTTCTTCAACTACCAATTTTACTTTTTCATGACTTTTTAAGTTGCAGCATCATCCATCAAAAAGTCAGTGAGGAGGAAATGTTACACATTTCTAAAGATAATTACTGTATATTTCTTTTTATATCTTTTTTTTTCAGGTATAATATTTTAAGTAACAATTTTTGGGAACCTCAAAGCTGTCCATATTTAAATAGACACTTTAATGTCCCGGATAGCCCCACCAAAGAAGAATACATATTAATTTACTTTAATATACATTATTTCAAATGTTAAAAAACACTTGCTTTAGGAAGAAGCCATATCTCCCTGCTTCTTCCATGGTCCTGTTATTGTCTCCACTGTTCACAAGTGCAAACAGCACATCATTTGCACTTGTATATTTTGTCAAGATGGTGGTTTTTAGGTACTTTGAGGTGAATAATGTTGCCACAGGATCACATATAATTTAATTTGTGTGTGGTTAGTCGACCCTTACCTGATGCCATTTGTATGATGTACACTCAGCAGTATACCAGTTAGTTACACAACATCCTATGTCTGTGTGCATTAAGATAATTTTTATTTCTTTTTGTCTGAAGCATATAGAACATATTCAATAAAATTGAGTGTGTTTCAAACCATCTAAACCATTTTGTGTTCAGTAGTATATAGCAACTTTCTTATTAATTTAAAAAAGTTTTGTAGGCAATAAATAAAATGCCGTATTATACATTAACCATGGTTTATTTCTATCCTGTTAGGTGTAAGTCACATGTGCTTTGTTCACATAATATGCCTAAGTATTGTATAAAGCACAGTGCTTGCTTTAAAGAAAAACATACAAAACCTTGAAAACAATGAGTCCTGCTAATTGCAAAGAGCTAAATTAGTTTAACCCCTTCAGGACAGGGCCAAACTGGGAATGAAAAGCATCCCTGGAAATATTTGCACACCAGCCCCATATGTTTTATTGCACGGTCAACACGCCACAATCCTTATACATAAAAATAGCTTTGAATAGTTTTTAAAGACCCAAATACTATAAGTACCTGGGGGACAGACCTTCGCCCCCTCTCGACTTCACAAGCAACATGTGCCACATTTGCCCCCAAAACTGCCTTCCTGGGCCATTTCTGCCCCCAAACAGCCTTCCTGTGTCATCCATGCTAATACGGTACACAAACACTTCCACATTCGTATGTCCGGCTCAGAACAGTTTTTTGTGTTTCTTGCTATACCTTTTGTAAGTGCGCCCTCAAAATAATATACTACTGTACAAAAGTTTGGGGTCACTTAGCCATTTTTAATGGAAAACAAGGACATTTATAGCTGTGTTGACATAATTGCAAAAGGGTTTTCTATCGATTAATTGGCCTTTTAAACTTAAACTTGGCTAAAACGATGTGCCATTGGAACATAGGAGTGATGGTTGCTGATAAAGGACCTCTGTATGTCAATGAAGATATTCCATAAAAAATTATCCCTTTCCAATAGACATTTACAGAATTAACAACATCTACAATGTCTTTCTGATCTATTTGATGTTATTTTAGTGGACAAAATGAGCTTTTCTTTCAAAATCAAGGACATTTCTAAGTTTTTTTCTTTATAAACCCCTACCTAAACCCAAATTCCACACTAACCACCTACTAAAACAAATAATTTATAATTATGGTCTATGGTCATTATTCTAAAAAAAATATTTTAGAATAAATCTTGAACATAAAATACACAAAAACTTTTTTTCCCTACAGTCTAAGCATTGCCTTTGTCATCTGACATTACCCATTCATGTAATTTACAATAGAAGCAATCTACATGGAAATACAGGGAACTGTCTGTAGCTCGACCTTTCGGGTATGGAGGAGTCACCAACAGCAGTGACATGGTAGTGATTTTAAAACACTGCAGTGCTGGTTACGTCACTGGTTCCATAGGACCATTTCTATTTTTTATGATGTAGTTGGTACATTGTTTTTTGTTAAAGGGGTTAAAGTTGTGTCTGGTCCTGGAAACATACACACAGGTATGAATGGTGAAGAAAATAACGAGTACTGGGAGATACCATGATTTAAAAAAAAAAAAAAGTATGTATCTGGCATGTTTATAAAATAATCAGGGCAATAATTTATTGAATATTCCACACATTCATTCAAAGTGCCCGTAGCTACATTTTTATTTATTTCTGTGCATTCATTGCCAGATGTCCTTAGAAATGGCAGCTATATTAAAATATACAAACATACAAATTATGTATACAGGAGGTCAAGCCCTTTTGAGTTTCAAAGTATGCATCAGGCAGTTTTTGCTACTATGATGTCACTCTACCTAAGAGGTAACCACACATTCCATATCTGGAGAACCACGGCTGTATATATACAAGCAGACATCTGAAAAAAGTATTTAATTCAAATTGTAAAACAAATATTAATAAAATGATAAAAACATGTCCCTGACACCAAATTTCTGTTTTAAATTAGTTTTCTTAGTTTTTTTGCCCCTGTTTTAGATGTTACCAAAGAAAATCTTGACTAAGTATGATAGTCTGATCTTTAGCTCTGACTTAGAACTACAGACCCTTTATTTCAACAGCGCAGTATGCACAGACAGTGAAATTAAACAGGCTGTTAAATGAATTAATTATTCCCCATCATAATAAAAATAGAACTGAAGCATGGTTCGTGTATTTGTTGAATTCTTTAAAATAAGGTTATTTTTGTGACAAAGCAGTGCATTAATTTTGCAATAGTTGATTCTGGGAGCCTTGATGTTCTTGTGCCAATAATTAATGTTTTTTTTTTCTCTATGCAGAAATGCTAGAATCTCCTGAAGGTGTAGCCAGGATTCCTCCTTACCTGCTAAGGTAAGTGGCTTAGAGAAAATAAAAGTTGAAACTGGGGGCTCCATGGCATTGGTTTGTCATAATCATACCTGGGAACTCTCGGGGAGCAGGGTTTTGACACGCCCCGTTCCCCGCCCTTTTTCCATTTAAATTGGGGAGAAAAGTAAAGTAAATATGAAAAAAAACCCAGAGTATTACAGAATATGCGGTGATACCTTTTTTTACCTTTAACCCCTTGATGACAATTGCCGGTCCGGACACGTCACGGAAAAACGTGTCGTTTACGACAATTGACGTGCCAGGACCGGCACGCCTTTAAACGGGTGCAGAAAGCGATCTACGTTTGCTTTCTGCACCCAAACGGCGTTGCTGTAATGCCTCGACCTCGAGGCATTCAGCAACGCCACGATCAGCACTAAGGGGCCATCTCTGGCCCCTCCCCGGGGCGTCAACATCCGCCATACATTGTATGGCGGCGGACGCCCGTTTTAAAAGCGTTTAGGAGGCGATCAACGATCAGGAGGCATCCAGCGACACCAAACACTTACCTCAGGATGGACTGTGACTGTGACCAGGAAAAAAACCAATAAAGATGAAAAAGTTCGCTAGATGGTCGCCAGAACCTCTAGAGAACTCTGGCTCCACTTGCAGGTTGAATACAGGTACTGCATTCAACCATGCAAGTCAATGGAGCTTTCTATTCACAGTGTAATTAGTAAAAATAAATTAAAAAATAAAATAAAATTAATAATAATTAGAAAAAAATAGTAAAAAAACAGTAAAATGTAAAATAATTTCCCACTAATGTCACTTTCAGGGGAACCTTCAAGTTGAAAAAAAATGTTAATTTTTTTTTAAAAAAGGCCAAAAAAAAATAAAATATATATATATATAAAATATATTTTTGTGAGCAAGTCCTAAAATTAGCATATTAGCTTAAAACAATTCTCGCATGGAAAGAGTTAAAATACTGGCATATTAAATGCCCATGGGGTGTCTACTTTTAAAAAATGTATGAATTGATGGGGTAAATTGAATTGGCCGGGTTCAACAGTGTCCCAATTAACACGGGGGGGAAGGATGGCCACACATCTAATTTCCAATTAGAAAAATGCACACGTACCAAATGTGGCCTTTTAGTTCCCCCCAAAAATGACAAACCCATGCATGTGGGGTATCACTGTACTCAGGAGATGTTGCTGAACACATATTGGGGTGTCATGTGACAGCGGCATATACCAGGAGCTGTAAATTCATACATAACATAGGTGTGTGGGGAAAAATGCAGACAAAAGAATACTACTGCAGACTTTGAAAAAATTCTGGTGGTAAAATGTGTGCATGCAAAGAGTTAAAATACCAGAATTTAAAATACCCTGGGGTGTCTAGTTTTCAAAAATATATGGTTTTGTTGGGCACACTGAAATGGCCCGGCTCAAAGATGTACCAAATAGGGCATGGGCAGTGGATCCCGAAATGCCAAAGTTCAACATTGAAAAATGCGCATGCCCCAAATGTGGCCCTTTTGCCCCCAAACAGCCAGGCAAAATCATTCATGTGAGGTATCGCTGTACTCAGGAGATGTTGTTGAACACATATTGGGGTGTTTTGTGATAGTGACATATACCAGAACCTTTTAATTCTTACCTGAAATAAAATGTGTGTGACAAAACAAATGCAAAAAAATTACTACCACAAAGTTTGACAAATACTGGTGGTAGATATGGTGCATGGAAAGAGTTAAAATACTAGCATTTGAAATACCCTGGGGTGTCTAGTTTTCAAAAATATATGGCTTTATTGGGCACACTGAAATGTCCCAGCTCAAAGATGTGCCAAATAGGACATGGGCAGTTGATCACCAAACGCCAAAGTTTAACATTGAAAATGCGCATGACCCAAATGTGGCCCTTTTGCCCCCAAACAGCCAGGCAAAATCATTCATGTGAGGTATCGCTGTACTCAGGAGATGTTGCTAAACACATATTGGGGTGTTTTATGATAGTGACATATACCAGAACCTGTTTATTTATACCTGAAGTAAAATGTGTGTGAAAAAACAAATGCAAAAAAATTACTACCATATAGTTTGCTAAAGGCTGATGGTAGAATTAGTGCTTGGAAAGGGTTAAAATACTAGCATTTGGAATACCTTGGGCTGTCTAGTTTTCAAAAATATATGACTTGATGGGGTAAATTGCATTGGCCGGCTTCAAAGATACCCGAAATGGCACATGGGGGGAAGAATTACCAGATTTGGAAAAAATGGCTTTGAAATAGCAAAACGCTACCTGTACATATTGCCCCATAATGTGTAGAAAAAAGCAAAAAAACATAAAAACATTGGGTATTTCTAAACTCAGGACAAATAGTAGAATCTATTTAGCAGGTTTTTTTCATTACCTTTTATAGATCAGTAAAAGATTTTTCAACTAAAAGTTAGAAACAGTCATTTTTTTCTAAATGTTTCACCATATTTTATACTTTTTTTAATAGTAAATAATATGATACAATCAAAACAATGTCATCTAAAGAAAGCCCTTCTTGTCCTGAAAAAAAAAATATCTAATGTGTGTGGGTTCAGTAAACGGGAAAGAAGAAAATTACAGCTAAACACGAGTAGCGCAGAAATGTTAAAACGGCCATTGTCACAAAGGGTACAAAAAGTAAAATCAGCCTTTGTCACGAAGGGGTTACGCTTTCAAGAGTAATTCTCTCTTTATCAGGTCTGAAGCAATACTGATCAACATGACACAGGTTATAACTTAAAATAAGTAATGGTACAGTGGAAGGGGAGGGGGTGTCATAAATAATTGGCCTGGAAGTGAAAAATGCAGAGAGGGAGAGAGATAACCAAAAGACAGAACAAATAAACCTAGGCATATACATTACATTTATTTATAAAGCGCCGGCAGAAATATAGATTAGGGTGTCATCTGCGTATAGTTGGTACTGGAAACCAAGGGAAGAAGTTTAGATGGAGAAAGGCCCAAAAACTGAGCCTTGAGGAACACCAAATAGACAGCAGTAGGGGAGAGGAGCAAGTTCCAGTGAATGAGACTAAAAGTACGATCAGAAAGGTAGGATTTAAGCCATGGAAGAGCCGTGTCACAGATGCCAAAGCATGGAGGGTTTGAAGGAGAAGGGGGTGGTTGACTGTGTCAAAAGTGAAACCATTAAACACATTAAACACATTAACACATCAGAGACAATAACACCAATTAGACACACATTGAACATTAAGATGAATGTTCATATGAAGTTCTGGTAGTATGTCAGGAAACCAGAATGTTATAATTTTCATCTCAAATGTTTTCCTTTCCTGAGAGCCTTCAAAATTCCCTTAGAGTACTTTAATTTTCAGGTTTTGGATGGAGTGATTATTCTATGTGAAATTATGTCCTACCGGGGTGCAATATTTGTCTTCCTCATGGTTCTGATGGAGCTTCTGTGTAGGTTCATTCTGAGGTGCAGCTTAAGTCCTGTTTTTCCAATGTAGCACCCTTTGTCACGTGCTGAACATTTTATCATGTACACCACGTTTGCAGATGTACATGAGTATGAATCCTTGATGATGTATGTTTGATTGTTTTGCTTCATGGTCGCTTCTTCAAAATAATTTCTAATCTGTATTTATTTTTATTCATATCTTGTTTGCAGGGAAAAATGCCTTTATCCCCTCCAACTTGGATTAGAGTCAAAGAATATTAAGCTGGCTCAGCATGCACTGGCTGGAATGCAGGTAACCTCTCACCACATTTTATAATGTTTACATTATATATATATATATATATATATATATATATATATATATATATATATATATATATATATTGCTATTGTCTGCTGATGTTTTGTTTTTGATAAATTACTATGTCATGCCCTTTCCAATGCCCTTTGATGTCACCTGTGAGTAGCTCAAATAAAATTTAGGATCAAACCATTTCTGTGTAGTGGATAAAGACATTTCAAGGTTATATATATTAACATATACCGTATTGGCTCGAATATAGGCCGCACTTTTCCCCCCCACTTTAAGTCAAGGGGGTGCGGCCTATATTCGGGGTCTAGCGCCCGACGCCCGGGACATGCTGTTCCGGGCACCGGGCAGGCAGCAGGGTTAGGATACAGATCCCCCACAGCGGTGCAGGGGACCTGCATCCTACTCTCCGATATGCTCAGACAGCCTCCCCTGCCAGCACTTTCCACGTCTGCACGATGCGTTTTACCTCTGCCCCCAAGACTTACCAGAGCAGACTCCCGGGTGTCGTGCGGGGCTGGCGGGGGACATCTACGCTGAGTGCCGGCACCGGAGGTTGTATACGCGTATTGCGTAGATGTCCCCCGCCGGCCCCGCAAGACACCCGGGAGTCTGCTCTGGTAAGTCGGGGGGGGGCAGAGTGGCAGCATATCTCGGGGGGGGGGAGGACAGTGGCAGCATATCTCGGGGGGGGAGGACAGTGGCAGCATATCTCGGGGGGGAGGACAGTGGCAGCATATCTCGGGGGGGAGGAGGAGGACAGTGGCAGCATATCTCGGGGGGGGAGGAGGACAGTGGCAGCATATCTCGGGGGGGGCAGTGGCAGCATATCTCGGGGGGGGACAGTGGCAGCATATCTCGGGGGGGGCAGTGGCAGCATATCTCGGGGGGGACAGTGGCAGCATATCTCAGGGGGGAGGACAGTGGCAGCATATATCGGGGGGGGAGACAGTGGCAGCATGTTTTTTTGGTGCTTTTTTTAAAGAAAAAAACTTTTTCTTTAAAAAAGCACCAAACTTTTAGGGTGCGGCCTATATACGGGGGTGGCCTATATCCGAGCCAATACGGTATATATAAAAGGTGTTTTCTAATTTTAAATGCTGGGAACTATGAACATATTATTTTTCCTTAACAAAATGCTGAATACTGGACTCTTCAATGCAACAATGGCCACTTGGCAACCCTATTATTAGCCATCTGTTTAATATCAGTGCAGAAAACTATGGTTTAATGTTTCTGCTTAGTTTTTAATCAGTGCCGCATATACGTATGTCTGCAAAATATGACTCAAACCATAAAGATAAACTTCCGTTTCCATGGCCGTCAACACGTAATAAGTCATGCATCAGCACGATCAATAAACTCAGTGCCGACACCTCACTATTGTATTGATGTTTTATCATAGAAGCTCCTGGCTGACGACAGATTTGTATCCGTGGAAACAGACACTGATGAGCGGCAGCTGCTTAACCAAATGCTGAACTCGGTTAAAGTGACTCCTTCGCTCCATGAGGATCTGCAAGTTGAAGTTATGAAGGTGTGTAATCCATAGATCTACATCTATTGTAATAACACCATTGTTATATTTTTTATATCAAGAAGAACCTATATACAGTTTAAATGCTTTTCTGCCTAAACCATTTAAATAATCTTCTTCACAGGTACTGAGGATTAGTGCAGTCATTAGTTCCATTTTTCTTTAGATACTGTGACTTTTATTTAAAAATCTTTTACTCATCTCCTCCAAAAGCTAATGAAAAAAATGCTAAATCGATTCTAATATTTTTCCAGAGTTTACAAATCCCAAATGTTTGGTTTTTTTTTTATTATTTTTGCTTTTTTTGTAAGTTATAGGTCAATAAAAACAAGTATAATTGTCACGTACAAGTAGTAGGAGACACCGTGGTCAGGTAGGACTCCAGGACAGTTCAGACAAGCCGGGGTCAGGATTCCGGAGAGCAGGATAACCGATAAACGTAGCCAAGGTCAGGATTCAGGAGATCAGGATAAACAATAAACGAGCCGAGGTCAGGATACAGGATAACAACGTAGTCAGGCAAGCCGGGGTCAAACACAGGAATCAGGAAGGTAAACGCTATCTGGGCACTAGCACAAGGCATAGACGACCATCAGGCAAGGCATAACTGAACTGAGAAGGTTTAAATAGGGAACGGCAGGGGAAGTTAGAATCTCCCGCCAAAGCGTCATGCCGTCACTTCCGGTGTCTGGGAATCGCTGGAACTGGTTTCGACCTGTGATAGATAGCGGAGGTAGGGACCCCATTGTATTGTTAATCCCGTTACTGCCCCTGTTGTCTCTGGGAGGCAGATTAAGGAGGTGGTTTGTATCCCAATATCTTGTTTTATGTTAATGTGTGTTTTGCTGGATATATCCAGCCCTGTGTGTCTAAAATAAATCAGTCTTCGTTTTGGTTATACCCTACACTGAGTCTCGGCTAGTGACTGGGAAACCGGGGAAATAGCGAATGTCACAGGCTAAGAGAGCACAAGTCAGCGGAGGTAGTTCGGACTATCCAGCTCCTTGACCATATATATATATATATATATATATATATTTATTTATTTATTTTACATTATTTTGGTACCGGATGCTTCCCTGGTGGTGGGAATTATTTTTACATGTTACCAAATTTTTATTTAACTTTTTTTTTTTTTTTTTTTATTTTGCTAATCACATTGTGATTAGTAAGCTGGGCTGCATTGACCTGCATGGTTGAATGTAGTACCTTAGCGTTCTCAGGGCACCGCCATCTTGCAAAAGGCAAAATCTCTTGCTATAGTGCTCATGACCTCTCCCTGGAGCGGTCACAGTGCATCCTGATTGCCTCCTAAGGTCTTTTAAAGTAGGTGCACAGTTTGACGCTCCATGTAGCGATCAGACAGGGCTCCTGCTGCAGTTTTCAGTATTGTTGAATGCCTCAACATCTAGGCATTACAGCCTCAATTGATATCAGTGGGTTAAATAACTTCTCTGTCTGCATTATTCTGGCCTATCGTGGTACGTCCACAAAAGAGCAGAGTCACGGGGACAGCCTCTTCCGTGTTCCTCTAATCGAGGGAGAGAGTGTGCCCGGAAGCTCTGCCCTTTTGCAGAAGTACTCTGGGAGGCCTGGTTCATGGCGAAGCAGACCAAGACATAAGATGCAAGAGAATAAGTGGAGCAATTAGAAAGGAGACAGGGACAAGGAAGCAATCGGCAGAGAAGTTATGGAAATATTGAGAATATTTAAACCCTGTATATAGACCACACCCCTTATTTAAAGATTTAAGATGGTGGAAAAAGTGCAGCCTATAATTTTTTGCCATACAATAAAAGTAGTTAGTAGTAGTAGTAGTTATTATATTTACTCCAGATACAAATTAAGTTTAGCATGTGTTTCACCTGCATTTTTTATTGCTAGTTCTTTTGAGAGTTTAATTTGTTTTACAAGTTGCCAGAGAATAGATATAGTGACTTCTTGTTAGCCTATTGTGGACATGCATTGTATGCATTAGAACCAGATTAACAGGTCTGTTTCTTTGTGAAATACATTTTGAAAAATCGTGACAGCTGTTTTGGTTAAATTAAACTAAATTTAGCCACATAAAAACAGTGTATCAATAGTTATTTTGCATATGATCCGAAATAGTGATCTTTAGCTACAATGCTTTAAAGAGAGCAATAATTAATGTTCATTAGTAAGGAACATGGGAAGCTCATGTAACCTTACTTTTACCTTACCTAAATAAAACAGCTGTGTCGCCGCTCGTTGTCTGTAGCACTGACATCACAGACATGGAGGATGCACGGCAGGAGGAAGTATCAGGCACGGCTATATATGCCCATACCTTGTAACCCCCTTTTTCTACTTAGGAAAGACCAGCTCTGTGAATAGTCAATAAGATGTTTACAAAGTTAGATAGTTATAAGATGACCTGAGACTCATTGAACCATAGTTAAAGGTTAGTGGCTCATTGAGAGCTCTGAGGATGTATTGATATACATAGTTAGTAAGGAAGGTCACACAGACTTTCAAATTGATTGCTTGGATAGGGCTTCGGGATTTGCAGATTTTTTTGTTGTTCGAAATTTGTAGTTTAATAATTTTACAGTGAAATTGTTTGATGGAACTGTTCTGAAGACTCTAAAAGTTGTCATCTCTGTCAAAGTTTTTTGTTTTTTTTTACATTTCGCAATATTTCAATGAAAACAAACTTCAAATACCTTGCCTTATCACATATGTTTATTATTATTAATGGTATAAATGATATAGATGGTATAGATAGTAATCACCATTACCATAAGGGGAAAATGGCCCACTGGTGCAGGAGGAGAAGAGAACCCTATTTTCATGTTAGCTTACAGTATAATTGGAGGTTGAGTCGGATTGAGAAACGGTGTAAGGGACTTTCTATGAAAGTATGATTTGATTGTAGCAAAGCTCATATGTAGAGTTCAAATTAGATCTTGAAGCTGGAGGGAACTAGTAGTTGTGGGGTATTAACAGTATTGATTGTATGATTCTCTTAACATGCAGATTTTTAGGTAGTATTTAGAGTTAGAATAAGCAGGGAAAGGCTAACCTGATGAAGTACCGTATTTGCTTGAATATAAGATGAGGTTTTTTTTCAGACCAAATGCTCTGGCACATGATATGCCTTTTGACCCCCTATATGCCAGAGTGGTAATGTATAAGGCAGAGTAGCATATAGGGTGTTTAAAGGCATATCATGGGGCACAGTGGCATATAGGTGGGTATAAGGCATTTTTGGAGGCAGAGTGGCATATAGGGGGTTAAAAGGCATATTATGGGGCAGAGTGGCATATAGGGGGTGTGACAGAATGACCTGTCATACAAGGCCCCAAGGTAGTCAGAGATGGCTCCAGCCTGGCTGCCAAACAGGCAGGAACTCCATTGTGTAAACTAATCCCATTAACAGGATTGCTGCCAGGGGGATATTCAGTAGCTAAAGGAGATTAAAGGTTGGGTTGGGTCAACATGTACCTGTTTATCAATGTTGATTTATGTTAATGAAGTTCTGTGGCTATATGAGTCTATGAGTGGCTATATGAGGCTATATATGTTTTACAACAATAAACTGTTCATTTACTGCTGTACTCAGTTCAAGGTAGTTGTGTCTACTTATTGGGTACACATAGCAGGGTTCTAAGGTGCGCATGCTGGCTGGTGCTGGAAGTGATTCCGGGGACAAAAGGGGGATACATGTGGGTGATCTCTGGGAGTTACTACAGTTCTCTTGGTGAACCCATTACAAGGGGGGTATAAGTATAAGAGTGGCAAGCCTGGGGCAGATGTGCATGACTGGGGGTCAGGTTGGCAAATAAAAGGAAATAAAAACAAAAAAATATTTTTCTCAATCATAGCTTTTATTTAATATGAAAAAATAGTTTACATGAATTAATATTTACTAGTAAAACGTTTTTCCTATAGGGTAGTCTTATATTCAGGCTTTTTCTTTTTTTACATAAATTAATGTTCAGATTTTGGGGGATCGTTATAATCAAGGTTGTCTTATAATCGAGCAAATACGGTACTTAAAATATAAATAAGAATTGGTTCAGAACGATTAAATACTGGAGACTTGAGTGGGAAGACGTGGTAGCTGTTGAGGAGAGATGTAAATTGGGACAGAATGAAGATTAGAGGTAAGAATAGCATTTGGAGATAAGATTAGACACATAGAGCCTTCAAATGGGATATTGGAAGGTAGTGAATTAGTATCTTACTTGAAAGCAGAATTAGAAAGTTGTTTTGCAAGTGAAGGCGATGGGAATTGTTGAGTGGTTGGATATGAGGATTGAAGATAAGCAGTTGAGTATAAGACCAATGCATTTTCCAAAGATTGGAGACTGGGGAAAGGTGACCAATATAATGGTCTTGGGGATATTGAGATTAAGGTTGTGAGATGCTCTCATAGAAGCATAACACATGGTTTTAGTAGCACCAGATATCACTTAATATGTAATAGAACTTAATAGAACAGTAATAGTCTTTATACTTAATATGTTTTAATTGATTTGATACACATTATCAAGTACAGGTTTTTTTTTTCCAATTTTAATAAATTCAAATTGAAAATAGTTTAGGGTCATAATTTTCAGTGCAAACCATAATGTAGAATTGAATAATACTAGCATTTCGCAAGTATTTCAGTGCAGTTTACATCAAAACATTTTCAATTTTGTGAAATGCTTTTTTACTATATTTTGTGGAATGAACTTGTATGCATCCTATAAATAGTAATAAAGTGTTGGACGTTTAATATGCCACAAAATAAAATGCTTAATTATGCATTGTGCACAATAACAACAATAAAGTATTAAAAGCAAATCTAACCAAAGTTATATTTAAAAAAAACTTGAAAATAAAACATAAGCACCGTAGAAGATTGGGCATTACTATTTAGATCTACCTATAAAATATTCAAGTTGCAAACAGTCTTACTGTTATTATTGGTTTAGAACAATATAATTTCAGGTAACGTTTAAATATTTAAATATTTCCACTAACCACAAAAAAAGATAGACTAGGCCTCCTTGATGTGTGTTATGAAGTATAGGCATTAGATGTACTATTGTATAATTCCTTTATATAATTAATGTAATAATTTTAATAGTGGGATGTTATTTCCAGCATTCACAGGCATCCAGGGTTATAGCAATTATTTACTTAGTAACTGTAGATTAGGTAATGTTGATCCAGGGACAATATTTGGTTTGAAGAATGATTTTTTTTTTTAACCATTTTGGTTCAATATTGGATAAAAGTCTCTTGGAGGCTTTGGAGAAGCTGTGGTGGGAGTGCTGAAGGAACTTGTGGGGACCACAAGGTGATGATTCGGAGCTCCATTACGAGGAGATGATTAATCAAAACTTCATTAACGTTAAATGTGGCTCTGCAGACAGGCTCCAATCATCATATGCACTTTAATGCATATGATAGCTGCATGGTTCCTTAAAATTTTCATGGTGTTACTTTTGCATAATCCCTCCATATTCCCCCCCCCCCAGCTAGTTGGCATACAGGAGATGTTTTCAGCCAAAGATATCTCCCTGCCTGTTATATACCTTCCATTAGTCAGCTCCTGCACTGGCTAAGCGAAAGCTGCTGGAGAGGATCTATTCAAAAACAATGCCAGCTTTTTTTGTAGTGGCAAGGAGCATGAGGAATCAGGCTGTCGTTAGATATTAGACAACCAGGACTCTCCCCTGTCAGCGGAAGTCAACATTATTGGCTTTCTGGCAACAGTGTCCGGTGTAAGAGCACTCAGCGAGTGCCGGCATACCGTTACTCTTCAAATGCCCAAAAGGGCATTTCCTTCCAGTAGGTGTCAATGACACTAGCTGGAAGGTCTCATGAGAAGAGAAGAGACCCCGGAGGGTCTGTCTAGACCCTGCTGTAATCTCTGACTGGCTGATCAGACAGTATGATCAGTAGATCGGTGATCAAAGAAATTTAAAAAAAAAATACCGTAACTTCTGTAGTATTAAAAAAGAAATACAATATAGGGTAATATGTAAGGGCCTTCTAGAGTATGACAAGTTATGTATGCTGGACCTAAAGTTGGATACCGCCTTGGGGGTCACTTATATACCCTCCTTCAGGCAATTCACAGGGTTTAAAAGACTACTTTTTAATTTGTTTTTTTTATTATTGACACATGGAGGGCAGGGATAATACCTTCTTTTCCTGCCTGCACAGGAAATACTCAAGGATTTATTTTGTTTTCCTCTCCCACAAACTCCCTAATACTCCCTAAGGTCCTATCCATTGGCAGGTGCTAGGACCTTCATGTGGAGGTTAAATTAATTGCAATGATGGGGGAGGCACAGAAGGCCATCTCAAACTATTCTGCTACAAATGATAATGGAGATATTGACACATTTAAAAAAACACAACTGATGGCAGAAGAACTAGGTACGCTCACAGAAAAATTGATAGACTGAGACACAAGGCATAAAGGATCTCACTCTCTGTACAACAAACTTCTAGTTAATGGGCAGAAAAGCACAGAGAGCCCTGTTTTTCTCCCAAAATACAATCCATGAATGAGGAAATAAGGCTGATAGCCTATGCCCTGCATAACGTCAGAGCCAGAAGTATTTGTGAAGAAAGTAGTAGATAACAATGGGAATCATTTTCTATATACTATAGCTGAGGCATTTCACAATACTATATGAAAGTCTGCAGAGGCTAGGCAATCTTAGCCTATGTTGAGCAGAATATCACCTGTAAGCTTTCTGTACGGGAGGCCAAGGACTTGGGATTGCCAGACATTTTAGGTACTACCAGGCATGTCATCTGGCTTGGGTGGTAGGCCAGCTAGACACCTGGATGATTTTGGAGAAGGGGGAGGGTGACTGAATGGGTTTCCTACAGTCTTCTGTGTTACAGCCCCTAGGGGGCTCAGAACAAGTGATGTCCGGATCATGAACGAATTGTTCATTTGATCCGGTTCTTTTTAGTGATCCGGATGAATCGGTTCAGTAGACTGAACGATTCATTTGTAGCGGTTCAGTCTGTGAATCATTCAGCTGTAACCTGATCCTAGAGCTGTGAGTCATCTGCAGAGCACTCAGACACAGACTCTGGGGTCAGGTTACAGCTCATTAATTCACAGAGGAACGATGACTCAGAGTCAGAGACTCGTTCAATGACTCGAATGATCCGAAGACTCGAATGATCCGAAGACTCGAATGATCCGAAGACTCGAATGATCCGAAGACTCGAATGATTCAATGATTCAAATGATTCGAATCTTACAGGGATCCGGATCTTACAAGGATCCGAATCTTACAGAGAATATTACTGAGACCATACTTTTATAAATAAATACATTAATAATGTTCACACTGCCCCCAGGATTTAGATTCCCCTAAGTTTGCCCCCCTTTACCTATAACTGCACCTACAGTTAACTTTATTAAATTAATTAAATTAACCCTCCGTCATCAGCATAAAATTAACCCTTATACCCCATCAACCATAACGGCCCCTGAAATTAACCGTAAGGTTCCCATTAACCATAACAGCCCCTGAAATTAACCCTAAAGACCCCATTAACCATAACGGCCCCTGAAATTAACCCTAAATACTCCATTAACCATAACTGCCCCTAAATTAATTGCATGTACTCCAGATAAATTACCTAATAAATTGGTATGGTTGATGGGGTCTTTAGTGTTAATTTAGGGGCAGTTATGCTTAATGGGGTGTTTAGGGTTAATTTAGGGGCAGTTATGCTTAATGAGGTGTTTAGGGTTAATTTGGGGGCAGTTATGCTTAATGGGGTCTTTAGTGTTAATTTAGGGGCAGTTATACTTAATGAGGTGTTTAGGGTTCACTTGGGGCAGTTATGCTTAATGGGGTGTTTAGGGTTAATTTAGGGGCAGTTATGCTTAATGGGTCTTTAGTGTTAATTTAGGGGCAGTTATGCTTAATGAGGTGTTTAGGGTTGATTTGGGGCAGTTATGTTTAATGGGGTGTTTAGGGTTAATTTGGGGGCAGTTATGCTTAATGGGGTGTTAAGGGTTAATTTTAGGGGCAGTCATGGTTGATGGGGTGTTAAGGGTTAATTTTAGGGGCAGACATGGTTTATTAGGGTTAATTTAATGGTGAGGGTTAATTTAATTAATTTAATAAAGTTAGCTTAAGGTGCAGTTGCAGGTAAAGGGGAATGTAAATCCTGGGGGCAGTGATTATTAATGTATTTTCGGATCCCTGTAAGATCCGAATCTTTGAACGACTCTCTGCCTTCATTGACATGCTTGGGCTGGGGGAGAATGTGTGTATGTGGGTAAGTAACTGGCTCAGTGATAGGAAACAGAGGGTGGTTATTAATGGTACATACTCTGAGTGGGTTACTGTTGCTAGTGGGGTACCACAGGGGTCAGTTTTGGGTCCTATTCTTTTTAATATATTTATTAATGACCTTGTAGAGGGATTGTATAGTAAAGTATCAATCTTTGCAGACGATACTAAGCTCTGTAACGTGGTTAACACAATAGAGGACAGTGCACGATTACAAATGGATCTGCATAGGTTGGAGGCTTGGGCTGGGATGTGGCAGATGAGGTTCAACACAGATAAATGTAAGGTTATGCACATGGGGAAGAAAAATCCAGGCTGGGAATATGTATTAAATGGGAAAACACTGGGGACGACTGACATGGAAAAGGACTTAGGAGTTTTAGTTAACAGTAAATTTACCTGTAGCGACCAGTGTCAGGCAGCCGCTGCTAAGGCAAATAAAATCATGGGGTGCATCAAAAGGGGCATAGATGCCCACGACAAGGAAATAATTCTACCACTGTACAAGTCACTAGTCAGACCACACATGGAATACTGTGTACAGTACTGGGCACCAGTGTACAAGAAAGATATAGTGGAGCTGGAGAGGGTTCAAAGACGGGCAACCAGAGTAATAAGGGGAATGGGAGGACTACAGTACCCAGAAAGATTATCAGAATTAGGGTTATTTAGTTTGGAAAAAAGACGGTTTAGGGGGGATTTAATAACTATGTATAAATATATAAGGGGACAGTACAGAGATCACTCCCAGGACCTATTTATACCCAGGACGGTATCTATAACAAGGGGACATCCTCTACGGTTGGAGGAAAGAAGGTTTCTACACCAGCACAGACGGGGGTTCTTTACAGTAAGAGCGGTGAGATTATGGAACTCTCTGCCAGAGGAAGTGGTTATGGCAAACTCAATAAAAGAGTTCAAAAGGAGCCTGGACGTGTTTCTTGAAAGCAATAATATTACAAGTTATGGATATTAGATTAATAGGGACAGAATGTTGATCCAGGGATTTATTCTGATTGCCATATTTGGAGTCGGGAAGGAATTTTCCCCCTGGTATGGGGCAATTGGCATCTGCTTCATAAGGGTTTTTTTGCCTTCCTCTGGATCAACACAGTAGGGACACAATATGTATATAGGTTGAACTTGATGGACTTTGGTCTTTTTTCAACCTTATGAACTATGTTACTATGTTACTATGTTACATCACTGGAGGCAGGGGGGAGGATTCATAATGAAAGGGGCGGGGCCAATCATTAGTGTGCCTGCACGGAGTTACTGGAAAACAGTAACTCCTGTGAGTTACACTGAGTGATCCGAAGATTCGGATCATGAATCGGATCATTTCAGTGAACGAATCGAAATGATCCGATTCACTTTAATGATCCGAACTTCCCATCACTACATCACACTGAGGGTTTTGGATAGTTGTGCAGCTTAGAAATTAGAATTTCCCAGAGATGCTACATCAGTGTTATTACATAATACTAGGTTTTCAAAAAAAACTTACAAAAAGTCCATAACAATTTATCTAATAAATGCAGCAAAATACATTATACCCAGACATTGGAAATCTATGGCCCCAACTTGTGGATAACAGCTGTGGAAAAAACTTGTTCATTAGAAGATATGATAGCTCTAACTCAGGGGAAGGGAGTTGAAAATACAGATAAATGGATGTCATGGATGAAATATTTGGAAAGTAAGGAAGTTGACAGAAGGATGGAACCATGAAAGAGTAGTATGAAAATAAGAAATATATTATAAATTGTGGATGTGATCAGGGATAATGAATGGGAGCAGAAACCATTTATTATTATATTAAGTTGTTTGTGAGTGGGAGTTCTGTTGAGATCGCCAGTCAATTTAGGGGTTGATGGAAGTTACTAATGAATAATGTCATGTTAAAAGAGCTGTAAGAACCCATTAGAACATAGTGGCCATAATAGACATATTAAAGGTAATATGTCTAGGAAAGGAAAATAGGAGGAGTTTTATGTATAAATAAGTAAGAAGAAATGGCGGGTATATAAAACAAAGGATCTCATGTACTTGATGGAATGATGTAATGTATTATATCATATGAATTGGCCCAATTTATATTTAAATGATTAAAATCGAGATCATATATATATATATATATATATATATATATATATATAAAAAAAATGTATGTGGGGTATTACTGTAATTAGATGTTGCAGAACATAAGCAGTGGTACCTACTGTGTGCAAGAAATCCTAAGCAAAATTGCATTTATTTTTCTATTTTAGGATAGATTTTTACATATCAGCACATAATTATTATGTTTTATGTGTTTCTATGGCTTAAAAAAACCTTGCTTGTCCTGAACAAAATGATATCTATTTTGTGTGGTTACAGCAAATATGAAAAAGGAAAGTCATTGTTTAGCAATCATATGGTAAAAACGGGAAAAAAACTTTAAACTTTAATTTCAGGTCTTGCTCTGTATTACGTATACGTCAACATTTGAGCTAAATGGAAATGCAGTGCTGAAAATTGCTGAGGTAAGAAATGTATGCCATGTTATTAAAATCGTGCCTCTGTTTTATATGTAACATTGTCATGCAAGCTTGACCCAAATGACCATGCTTATCAACATTTCATGTGCCCATCGTTATTATTGTTTCCTTCATTTTTTTAATTTTATTTGAATTCCTTATAAAAGGCCCTAATTAATTAAGTATTTTTTCTTTAGGACTGGCTGTGTTTTGTGGCCTTCCCATTTAGCATTAACTATATTAAGACTGACTTAATTTTTATTAAATTACATAAACCAAAGATTAGATAGATTCCCTTTATAGAATGTCACAATGTTTCTATATAGTATAATTCAGTGGTGCCTTTTATGATGGAATTAAGTACATAGATCTCTTACCCATCCTCTTTAGTGTCATGGTTTTATGCTTTTGTTTGTTTACTCTTTCATCTGTAGTTGTGTTTCGCATGCCATAAAACTGGGTCCCTCCGTTTACATGACATGATCCGAGAATCCATTACGCATATCCTAATTGCTCTATGTCATCGTACTTTTCTTCGCTCTCTGCAGCCACTCGCTTTTCTGGAGGTACCTTGTTTGACAGCTGTAGAATACATTTTTGTTTTATTCTTTTGTCACCTGTAATTTTGTGTACCTATTTGTGTATCACAGTTTTGCGCTGTGAAATTTGTATTTCAGAAACAGAACTTATTGTCCTAGTGTGTGTGTGTATATGTATATACCGTATTGTCTCGGATATAGGCCGCACCCGAATATAGGCCTATATATAGGCCTATAAAGAAAAAGTTTTGTAATAGATATGCTCCCACTCTGCCCCCCCCCCCCGAGATATGCTGCCACTCTGCCCCCCCCCCCCCCCGACTTACCAGAGCAGACTCCCGGGTGTCTTGCGGGGCTGGAGGGGGACATCTACGCAATACGTGTATACAACTCCCGGTGCCGGCACTCAGCGGAAGTGCTGGCACCGGAAGTTGTATACGCGTATTCCGTAGATGTCCCCCGCCGGCCCCGCAAGACACCTGTGAGTCTGCTCTGGTAAGTCTTGAGGGCAGAGGTAAAATGCATCGTGCGGACATTCACCGGCTGCGGGGATGCGCAACCTCCGCTAATTAATTAAGGACAATGCATTGTGTTATGAAGGGGTTAATAATGTGCCATTTTGGTAAGCCATGTAATGTAATGTACATTACATGTAATGTATGCCAAGTACTTTGTGACCTCTTTAGCCTCTAGTAGTTTAAAGGTGGTTCACAAAAAATGGACCAAACAAGTTTACAGCAATTAGTATAATAAGTAATAAAAATCTCTGTGCTTCACAGCACTGTCCTACAGAAAATATGAGAGATATTCTGAGGGAGCCATAATGATTCAAAGACTGCGCAGCAATACGTGAGATTCTACAATAAGGGTATTCATTCAATTATTCTTTCTCTTTCTTACAGATATGCATTGAAACCTATGTTTCCAGTTTTAATCAACGTAGTATAAATACAGCTGTTAGGGCAACACTCAGTCAGATGTTAAGTGACTTGACATTGCAGTTACGTCAAAAGCAAGAGGGCCCGGTGAGTCATCAGTTTCAATTATGTGTTGTTCCTTCGCATATTCCATTGTAGGTTTAAAACCAAATGAAAAGCCATATTGTACATTTCACCAATTAGTATGGTGGAATACTGTTCTGGTATTCTGTGGGCTCACTCTTCATCCCTCATTTCCAACCTTGACAAAATGTATAACCTAACCTGTGGGTTGTACCCTTTTGGTCTTCTGGCACAGAAAATAAAGAACTATGCCCCCACCAGCATAAATCTCTCTGAGGTTGTCCTTTATAAATTAACCATCCTACTCCTTGTGATTCTCTTTCTGCGGGCAAATATGATCTTAGTCATGGGCGTACCTACAGTATTTGGTACCCGGGGCGTATACTGTATGTAGCACTCCCCCGAAAAAACATTAATATTGACAAAATTTGTAAACTGTATGTCAACTGGAAAAAAATTGAAATATGAAAAAGTAAATTATTAATAAATAAATAAGTTTAAATAAATAACATCTACTGAACAGATATGGTACAGAATAACCATCACTGTACACTGAACCAGATGTTGACGTGGTAGGCCTCTGCCCCTGAAACAGTCTGCCTGTGCCACTGCTGCCTCTTAAGCAGCCTGCCTTTGCCACCTCTGGCCCGCAGCTTGCCGCTATTGCACCCGCACACTGTGTGAGGAAACTCTATTTTCCCTCTCAGGGGAAACAGGAACCTGGGCTGGAAAAGCGTTCCCTTACGAAAAAATTACTGCAGTTTTTCTGAAGTAATACTGCAGTTTTTTGGACATGAAAAAACTGCAATACTGCACTTTTACTGCAGTATTACTGCACATTTACTGCAGTTTTACTGCATTTGTACTTCACTGTACTGCAGTTTTACTGCACATTGGCTGCACTTTTTTTTTTATATTGCAAACCTACAGTTGTACTTCAATGTACTGCAGCTTTATTGCATTTGTACTTCCTTACAAAAATAACTGCAGTAAAACTGCAGTACAGTGAAGTACAAATGCAGTAAAACTGCAGTAAATGTGCAGTATTGCAGTTTTTTCATGTCCAAAAAACTGCAGTATTACTTCAGAAAAACTGCAGTAATTTTTTCGTAAGGGTTTCCTCGCACATTGTGTGAGCTCCCCAGAGTTAACCCGTTGGCCCACGTTAGGTGGCGTAGACATCTGCTAGGTAGGTCTCCAGCCCACCAGGCACCCCCCTTTGAGTGGCACCTGGGCAGACTGCTTCACCCCCCCCCAAACAACCCCCCCCCCGTTGGGTATGCTACTGACATTAGTTGTAAATGGCCATTGAAGATAGTTTTCTAGGTTGAGATTATGCAGTCATAGACCAGTGGGTCAAATGATCACTTCCTTCTTTGAAATTTTACACATGGCAACCCCACAGATGCTATTAAGATTTGTAAGGAAGTCTTTATATAGTTTGTAATTAAATTTTAAGATGGACATTTAAAATGCAAGGACTGCTTGCTTGTGAAAAGGAGTAGTGAAAGAAAAAATAAATTTGCCTTCTGATAATACATTTTTTGTTTGTTTTGCCCTAAATCTCTTCGCTAGAGGACAGAAATCCAAGAAGCTATTCTGGAGTTCAAAAACCAAGGTACCTATATTTTTGTTAATAGTATATATATATTCATATAAATTGGTAAAACGATGTCTAATACAGTCACTGTAAGTGGTGTATGCAAATTATATACATACACTACAGCTTCTCCAATCCACCCTACAACAGTACATTTTCTGAACTAAAATAAACTATTGATTAACTTGCAGTATGGTGAGTAATGAGCATTCATCTCAGCCTCTGCTAAGTTAACTCTCACACGCCAACCCTCATTGGTCTGTAACTGCTGCTACTGACAAGTTAAAATGCTCAGCACATTTATATATCTAATGCTTGTCCTTTCCCATTGTAAATGCTGATTGACCACAGTGAAAATAGTAAGAAAAGCTCTCACAGGTTGTTGGATTTATTAACTACAGCCATAACCATCAATGGGACCACCTCTTGTTTTTTTGGCTACTTCTACCTATCATTGATTGACAGCTTGTTATCAGACTTGACAAATCCTAGCAAAATGTCGGCACTTTTGCAACTTGTCATCCGCAGTCTCTTCAGAGATTGCCCTCGTTATCTAAATCCGAATGCACTACTACTACCGAAGTCTACTACACACTATATAATGTTATATAAATAATACATGTGTCTCCTTTCTATGCAGGGACACAAAGCTTTGATTTAATAAACACAATGTATTAATTTCATCTTACATTTTTAACAATTTTGGAAACAATGCTTTCATGATGCCATTGTTTTTTATAACTTGTTAAAATGGACTGCAAGAAACATGAAATGCTGCAGAAGAGACTTCCTCTATTACTCTTTGGAAATGGAATGCTGTATTTATATATCTTCTCTTTTGTTTTACTTCACCATCTCTAATTAAGGTTTCACACTAATGTGCTGTATTATTGTAATTAAACTGTTCATGCTCTCTTTACCATATTATTTGCTCTACCAGACTATTACATTAGTATACTAGAACTGTCACTATATTGTAGAGTTCAAAACCAGTACTCAACTTACTCTATGAACATATCGATGTGGAAGCAGTGGGGCAATATGTATATTTTGAATCAATCTGCATCTATATTAAATCCAATTATCATAGATGATAAAGTCAACATTTCAGAAGGACTATATTTGTTTATTTAACCTATCCACCTTTTTCTGAGTCTCCTTCGATAGATTATACAAAAAAGCAGATTTTTTTTTTTAACAAAATGTTATCTTGCTGGGTTAGCTGCTCCCCGTTCATTCACCCTTTTCCCATTCCGCAGACAGTGGTCCATCTACAGAGTCCCTTTGTGATGACATAGTGTCTGTGCTCACCGTTCTGTGTGACAAGTTACAGGCTGTCATTAAGTAAGTAGAAATTGATATGCATGTTCTGTATTCTTTGATTATTAGTCCCCCTACTGTTTTCAAGGCAGTGATGTCTGTGTGATTGGTTTCATCCCACTTAAGGTTACTTTGACATTATCACTAGTTCTGAAATGTCATTATGCAAAAATAAAAAACAATGTAAAAGGTCTGTACGCAGTGAACATTAGCATTGCAGGTATAAATCAACAGAACACACAAACCCAGCATTGCAGGTATAGATCAACTGAAAATCACATGTAAACTCAGCACTGAAGGTATAGATCAAATAAACAACACATGGAAGCAGCATTGCAGGTATTGAACAACTGACTAAGACATACAAATCCTGTATTTGCAGGTAAACATAATTAATGAATGGAAACAAAGCATGGCAAATAAAACCCAGCTTTGCAGGTATAGATCAATTGGAATTCACATAAAAACTCAGCATTAAAGGTATAGATAAAAACCCCTAAATTACAGGCATAGATCACAGGTTGCACACCCCAAAGCCAGCCCTGGCATCCACACTGCCCACATAGAACCTGACCAGCACCCAAATTACACACACACACACACACACATAGGACATGCCATCTTTGTTCCCAAACAGCCCAGAATGAGTCAACATTGTCCCCAAACAGCCGAGTGT
>JALMGF010000088.1:1207500-1527500 GCA_023333645.1 Sceloporus occidentalis | reverse complement strand
CAAGGAAACGGTCAATTTCAAAGAGGAAGTCCCACTTGGATCTTCTCAAGTTGTAAGTATTTATTATTATTCAGTGTGCCATATCTGTTATGCGTTATTCACATTTCACATTACAAGACCTTATAGAAAGATACTAGAAGATACAAAACAAATCTTTTTGTTATATATTGTTTGCTGTATATATATTGCTGTTCAATACTTCACTTTTTTTTTTTAATTGGTTAACCATGAAAATGATTTACCATACCTATAATAAAAGATTAAAGCAACCAGAGAACTAAGCTATTAAATCTTAGTAACAACTACCTAATTGTTTAATTCTTAAAACTTTAACAAAGTTTTAAACATTCCCACATTATATATAAATAATAATATTTCTTAAACAAAAAAATAATTGGTGTTTCTTGCTTTCTTGTTCTTTTTATCTCAGTATGAATCTTAATGTTAATCATGAACAGTTGCTTATTGGGTTTCTCCTGAAGTCATTTGGTTGGCCATTTGCCTGTATACCTAGTGAAAGAACATGAAAATCAGACGGATTTTGTTGTAATAATCGTGACACAATGATTTATAAACGAAAATGCTTTGGCTCATAGCTAATATTTTCTACATTCTCTGCCTTTATCAAAGAACATTTGTCGCTTCCCTAAATCCTTTTATAGTACAACATTCTTAATAATTTTATGTGCGGATATTTACAAATTTAATACGATATATATATCAACACACCAATCCCTTCAGAAAAACAAACATTTGCACGCACACACACGCCCATGGGAGAAGAGGTCTGTACTTCTTGCTCTCAAGATTTGTATTATTACTCTAACCCACTAAATTATTCCTTCCCATGAGAAGGGTGAAAAATCAAGACATGAAGTGTAATGCTGTCTTCTGTGACAGTTTTGTTATTATTAATTAGTTTATGTTACTCAAATTCAGGATAATACCATATTGGCTCGAATATAGGCCGCACTTTTTCCCCCCACTTTAAGTCTTTAAAGCGGGGGTGGGGCCTATATTCGGGGTCTAGCGCCCGACGCCCGGGACATGCAGTTCTGGGCGCCGGGCAGGCAGCAGGGTTAGGATACAGATCCCCCGCAGCGGTGCAGGGGACCCGTATCCTACTCTCTGATACGCTCAGACAGCCTCCCCTGCCAGCACTTTCCACGGGGGGAGTGCCGGCACGGGAGGTTGTCTAAGCGCATCGCGCAGACGTTCACCGGCTGTAGCGATGCGCGCGTAAACAACCTCCGCTGCCGGCACGTCTGCACGATGTGCTTTAACAATATCCCTTGCCGGGAATTCCCACAAGGGGAGTCCCGGCAAGGGAGATTGTTAAAGCACATCGTGCAGACGTGCCGGAAACGGAGGTCGTTTATGCACCTCGCCGCAGCCGGTGAACGTCCGCACGATGCGTTTTACCTCTGCCACCAAGACTTACCAGAGGTGTCTTGCGGGGCCGGCGGGGGACATGTACGCAATACAACTTCCGGTGCCGGCACATCCGCTGAGTGCCGGCACCGGAAGTTGTATTGCGTAGATGTCCCCTGCCGGCCCCGCAAGACACCCGGGAGTCTGCTCTGGTAAGTCGGGGGGGGGGCAGTGGCAGCATATCTCGGGGGGGAGGAGGAGGAGGACAGTGGCAGCATATCTCGGGGGGGGGCGACAGTGGCAGCATATCTCGGGGGGGGACAGTGGCAGCATATCTAGGGGGAAGGGACAGAGTGGCAGCATATCTCGGGGGGGCAGAGTGGCAGCATATCTGGGGGGGGCAGAGTGGCAGCATATCTATTAAAGAAACTTTTTCTTTAAAAAAGCACCAAACTTTTAGGGTGCGGCCTATATTCGGGTGCGGCCTATATCCGAGCCAATACGGTATTTACTTTAACGGTGATTGCAGGAAGTTGTTCATGTATGGATTGAATGTAATATGTTATATGTTTCTCTGCAGGATCATGGATGGAATGACCGAGGCTTGTGTGAAAGGAGGCATTGAAGCTTGTTTTGCATCAGTGTCTTGCGTTTGTGCTTTGCTTGGAGCATTAGATGAACTGAGTCAAGGAAAAGGCCTTAGAGAAGAGCTGGTTCAGCACCTTCTTAGACGTCTTGAGGAGCTTAAAGATGGTGCGGGGTCTAGCAGAGAGTCCATGGAGATTAACGAGGCAGATTTCAAATGGCAGAGGCGTATTCTTTCCTCAGAGCACACTCCATGGGAGCTAGGGACTGAAAAGAGTCCAGATATTAGCATAAGTGTTACCACTGACACAGGTCAGACAACACTAGAAGGAGACATGGGACAGACTACTCCAGAGGATAATGTTGAAGGCCACGGTAATAATTTACCGTCCCCAATTAATCGTGATAATAGGAATAAGGATTCTGACTTGGAAGTTGTAGATCAGCCTGATGTCATTCAAAGAAGTCACGTAACTGTTTATCCAGATATAACTAATTTTTTGTCTGTTGATAGTAGGAACCGCTCTTATGGGTCACGATACAGTGAGAGTAATTTTAGTGTTGATGAGCAAGATCTTTCTAGGACTGAATTTGACTCTTGTGATCAGTATTCTATGGCTGCAGAAAAGGATTCTGGGAGATCTGATGTGTCTGACATCGGCTCAGATAATTGTTCTCTAGCCGATGAGGATCAGACTCCTCGAGAGTGCCCTGGTCATAGATCTTTGCGGACTGCTGCTTTGTCATTGAAGTTGCTAAAAAACCAAGAGGCGGATCAGCACAGTGCAAGACTTTTTGTGCAGTCACTTGAAGGCCTCATTCCACGTCTTCTGTCACTGCAAAGAATGGAAGAAGTTGATTCAGCTTTGCAGAATTTTGCATCAACATTTTGCTCAAGTTTGCAAGCAGGTAACTTTGTGCATATTCTTTTTCCCAAGCACATGTAGTCTGAAAACACATTAGCTGTACTTTACTACAATAGGGAAACTAGTCCTCGCTGAACAGATCTGTCAACTCATACAACGTTTTCAGAGGTACGACAAATAAGCCTTTAAAACCATCAGTTCTCTTTTCTTGCATCAGAAGACTACAAAGTAAAATTAAGCAGCCCTAGGGGAAGTAAGATTAATACATATATACTTTTCACATGACTAGTCCTTAATTTATATGCACATGATCCCTTTCCATTTAATCTTTGTTGTTGTGACACACAATCGGATCATAGGTGTTTTTTTCCCAAGCATTAGTCTGGGATACTTCCAGCAATCAATATGTGTTCAAATATGCTTATGTGTTTTGCTTGGTTTTCAAACATTAGACATACACCGATCAGCCAAAACATTATAAGCACTGACAGGTAAAGTAAGTAACACTGGTAATCTTTTTATCATGGGTGAGATTTATTAGGGAGCAAGTGAACATTTCATCTTCAAAGTTGATTGTGTTAGAAGCAGGAAAAATAGTCAAGCGTAAGGATCTGAGCGACTTTGGAAAGGGCCAAATTGTGATGGCTAGACCACTGGGTCAGAGCATCTCCAAAACTGCAGCTCTTGTGGGGTGTTCCTGTTCTGCAGTGGTCGTGGGCGGCCAGGGTTTATTTATACACGTGTAGCTCAAATTGCTGAAAAAGTTAATGCTGTTTCTGATGAAAAGGTGTCAGAACACACAGAGAACACTTGGCACAAGGATACATCAATGGAGGCCCCACCTCACAACTTACAGGACTTAAAGGATCTGTTACTGACATCTTGGTGCCAGATACCACAGCACACCTTCAGAAGTCTAGTGGAGTCCATGCCTCCACGAGCCAGGGCTGTTTTGGCAGTAAAAGGGGTACCTACAAAATATTAGAAAGGTGGTCATAATGTCATGGCTGATCGGTTAAACGTTATGAGAACACTTGAGGCTTGTTTCCTGTTTTAACAATCCTAGTACCCCGTCTCCCTTAGTGAATAAACCCCAAAGTGAAGTGACGTCCTGTGCTGTTTTTCTTGGGGTGGGGAGCTTAGCACTAACATGCCCCTAAATATCCCAACTAAACTACACACACATAAACTAGTGCTAGCAGTCATATGAATGGGCCATGCACAAGCATGGGTTTATTTACTCATTCTGATTGTTCTTACTGATCCTCCTACATCTTCCATATAATTATATCTATTTCTCTTGGTGTGTTGAGCCTGACAAACAGAAATTTAACTAAATGTATAATTGTTAGTACAGAGGCCCTAACTGGGGACCACAAGAGTTCAGAATTAATGAAATGTAGAATTCTATGCGGATTACAGCAAATCTGCTGTTAAGTATATCCACCTGGCATTGTGCCCGTAGAACTGATTTTCCTTTTTTCAGATAACTGATTTTCAGTGCTGTCGGTAATCTCATATCACTTTCTCTATCTCAGGGGTGATGCATTCTCCAGGCTTTGAAAACTCCAACAACATAACTTTCCAGACACTGTTGAATGCTGACAGCCTTTATACCGTATCTTATTATGCCCTCCTGCTCAACCTCAAGCTCACCAACAGCGATTATTATAGAAAGAAATCAGCCTTGGCTGTCGTTTCATTAGTAAGTTGTTATGAAGAATGTTATCCTGATTTGTGTACACACATTGTGGGTGATGTCTGAGAATAATTGTGGTGCAAAGGGGTACAAGCGGAGCAGCCAGTCAAGTACATTTCATTGTTTTCTAGGGTGACTATGCTGTATCCAATGTTAAATAAGGAAGGTAATGAAACATTAGAGGGCACCCTGAGCACTTTTACATCCATGCTGCTACAGCCAGTGATGCCTTGTGTGGAAACTTTCATTTCATGAGGTTAACAGTGGAAATGCTTATGTTGAGCCAAATGTATTATTAAATACTGGAACCTCACTGGTGCAAAGGTCTAAAATTGATGTGATTGTTCCAGCTGCAGAACTTTTTCCATGTTTTCCTTGATAAAAAGTTCCATACAATGCATTCAGTAATTTCATAGTGACTTGAATCATATAGTTACTAGAAATGCAACTCTTGGCTTTTATATTACCGGTATTAAATAATTGTTTACACCTTGCTTTGCTCTTTCATTGAACCCATTCGTGATATTGTTATCTCCCTTGTGTCTCTTTGCTGAGAATAGAAGGAGTTCATAAAGCAGGTACAGTCAAGTGGAGTATCAATATTTTTCTCTCAAGCCTGGATTGAGGAACTTTATCACCAAATCTTGGACAGAAAC
Organism: Sceloporus occidentalis; assembly: GCA_023333645.1. Lineage (NCBI taxonomy): Eukaryota > Metazoa > Chordata > Lepidosauria > Squamata > Phrynosomatidae > Sceloporus > Sceloporus occidentalis. Next base: position 1,522,323 of record JALMGF010000088.1, on the reverse strand, counting down.
ATGCTTGGAGAGTCAGGATACTGGGGCAGCCCTGAGGGACAATGTCTTCCACTCATTAAAATGCTTATAAGTAAGTGGTTTAACAGTGTTGCATTGCACAAGCTATTCTATGAACATGATTATTATTTATTTTGCTTTGAAGCATGGAACCTTGCTTTGGTTAGATTAGAATCAAAAAGAGGTCAACCATTAGCAGATTTATTTGGGATTTGGCTAAAACATGCAGCCTGTAAGAACAATGATATATTTCTAGTGGTTCTTGCATAAGCTCCTGAAAATATATTTTTGGTGTTTATAAACTGGAAAATGCAATGGCTAGTCCCTTATAGTGACATTTCATGTTGATCCCAATATAGGCAGTACCCTTAAATTAGTTTGCATTTAAAATGTTAGTAAAGTTAGTAAAACTAGTAACTGTGTGGATTGTAAACTACCTAATAGTTTTTATGCAGAATGACCCAAGATATATATATATCCACAAATTCATGGTTTTGGATTTTTAGTTAAACTTATTTAGTTATCTAATGACTAATTTTTGATTGTTAACATTTAATGGCATTATCTTCAATAGATATAGATGGCCTTGGGAGCAGTGCTATTGGTGGGCAACTTTTAGCTTCTGCGTCAACTCAGTCTTCACTGCCTCCTGACAAGAATATGGACCCTGCAGCTATGGCAGGTAAAGACCGTAACTACACTCTCATACTTGTGTACTTATTCTGTTCTCTAATTCTCAAAGAAAATAAACACTTTAGAATTATCAGCATTTATGTATAAAGTTGTTATACAATATGATATGATATTCATCTAAGTTAGCTACTTTGACATAAAAAAACTTTTTGTCAAAAAAAAAAAAAAGTCATTTTGAGTCAAGAAGCATCTGTTGATGTGAGCAATGCCTTACAAAAAAGAAATCTCAGGAGACCTACAATAAAGAATTGTTGATTTGCATAAGGCTGGAAATGGTTTCAAACTTATCAAGCTGGAAACGGTTTCAAAGTTAAGTTAGACAAATTTTTTATTAAAAACCGTTTCTGTACACCTTAAGTTTGGCAAGAGCACCTTGACACTACACAATGCTACTAGGAAGATGTTTTGTGGACTGATGAAACTAAGGTTAAGTTGCTTGGGAAGAACACGCAGTACTAAGTATGTCATAAAAAATGCGCCACATACCAATGTCATCAGAGACAATGAACTCCCAGGCTTATCAAGGTATCATACAGGATAGTGTTAGGATCGCTGTCCGCCATCTGAAGCTCAGTAGAAGTTGGGTGATGCAGCAGGACAATGACCCTAAACATCAAGTACAAGTAAATGTACTACAGAATGGTTTAAAAAAATAAAATCCACTTTAAACAATTAGAGATGCTGTGGAATTTCCTCTAGAGTGAAATTCACACCAGATATTCTAAAGAATATGGCTGAGCTTAAGCAGCTCTGTAAGGAAGAATGGTCTAAAAATCCTCCTGAATGTTGCCGAGGACTAAATTGCAGCTAAACTTCACTTACTCTTTCCACCAGCACTGTAAATGTTTAATGGATGTGTTTAGGGCTGCAAATGCTCTGAAAATCTCCTCTCCTTATATAATCCGACCTCAAACAGAGATCAGATTATAACACTAGAATCCAGATCCCCCGCAACGCTGCAGTGGACCTGGATTCCCCTCACTGTCAGCCGGTGGGTGTCCGTGGGACGCGCACAGACAACTTCCGCCTCTCCCCTCCACTTCCGGAGGCTGTCTGTGCACATCGTGCAGACCCCCACCGGCTGACAGAGAATCGAGGTCTCCTGCAGAGGATCATCCTCTCTGTCAGCTGGTGGGGGTCTGCGCGATGCGCACAGACAGCCTCCGTTTCTCCCCTTCACTTCCGCTGGGGCTTCTATGAAGCTCCAGTGAAAGTGCCTGTCAGCAACGGAGGTTTACAAGACACCAGGGAGTCGGGTAGAGAGGCAGAGTGGTGTATGGGAGGGTGGCTCCCATACACCACTCTGCCTCCTCCCCCTCCCATACACCACTCTGCCTCTCTCCCGACTCCCTGGTGTTTTGTGAACCTCTGTTGCTGACAGGAGGCAGAGTGATGTATGGGAGGGGGGGAGAGAGGCAGAGTGATGTATGGGAGGGGGAGAGAGGCAGAGTGATGTATGGGAGGGGGGGAGAGAGGCAGAGTGGTGTATGGGAGGGGGGAGGAGGCAGAGTGGTGTATGGGAGGGGGGAGGAGGCAGAGTGGTGTATGGGAGGGGGAGAGAGGCAGAGTGGTGTATGGGTAAGTTATAGTGGTGTATGGGGGGTATAATGAATTTCAGGGTAGCAGAGCGGTGTATGGGGGTGTAATGAATTTCAGGGAGGCAGAGTGGCATATCTGAGGGAGTTAGAGTGGTGTTTAGGAGGAGGTAGAGTGGTGTATGGGGGGTATAATGAATTTCAGAGTGGCATATCTGGGGGAGGCAGAGTGGTGAATCAGGGAGTATAATGAATTTCAGGGTGGTGCAGGGCATTTATGGGGGGTGGAGTGGCATATCAGGGTGCACAGTGGCATATAGGGAGGTATGAGGCATAAATGGGGGCGAGTGGCATATAGGGGGTATAAGGCATATCGATATTAGGCATATCAGGGGGGCATAAGACATATCTGGGGGTAAAAGGTAAATCAGGGGCCTCAGTTGCATATCACTGGCATATAGGAGGTATAAGGCATATCTGGGGGCAGAGTGGCAAGCTGGGGTCAGATGTGCATAACTGGGGGCAGTTTGGTAAATAAAAGAAAATATAAACAAGGCTTTTTTCTCATAGTTTTTATTAAATATGAAAAATAGTTAACATATGAATTAATATTTACTAATAACTTTGTATTAAAACCTAGTTTGAGAAACACTAGGTTTGGGTTCTTGTAGCTTTTATTATTATGTCAGTAAAATAAGAAGGTGAATAGAGAAATGCCATTGTGATAAAGAGATGAAAGTGTAAATTGTAAGTTTTTTATTACATTATTTGAAATAAAAAAAAAAATCGCATTTTTTTATCCGATTAATCGAAAGAATGATCGGCCAACTAATCGATTATTAAAATAATCATTAGTTGCAGCCCTAGATGTATTCGATAAAGACATGACAGGTTATCATTGTTTGTGGGTTATTAGCGTAAGCACATTGTGTTTGTCTATATTTGTGACTTAGATGTAGATTAGATCACAAATTTTGAACAATTATGGCAGAAAACACGGTAGTTTCATAGGATTCACTTACTTTTTCTTGCCACTGTACTTATCCTGAAGTTTTTCCAATGTGTGCTTAAGTCACATTTTAATTTTTTCACATCCTACACTTTACAATACTCTGTGTGTGTGTGTGTAAGTATGTATATATACATAAATATACACTCACGTTTATACCTGAATTGCAATCTTTGTGAAAGCATCATCAAAAATGTCACCTGGCAAAGATTGGTGGTAAAATGGCTGCATATAAAGTGTCAAATACCCTGGGTTGTCTGCTTTTGAAAAATATGTGGGTGCTGAAAAAAATATTTTTGGAAATAACAATATGTTACTTGTGCGCCCTATAACTTGAAAAAACATAAATATTTCTAAACAGTTTATTAGCTTTTTTAGGACGAGTAAAAGATTTTTCAAATAAGTCTTTCTTTTCATTTTTTTATAGTAAATTAGAAATCAAAATAATAGATGATCAAAATAAGGATATAATAATACACTAAAGAAAGCCCTTCTTGTCCTGAATAAAACAAGATATCATTTATGTGGGTACACTTAATGAGAAGGGAGAAAAATAAAGCTAAACTCAAACACAGCCATGGTCACAAAGGGTACAAAAAATAAAAAACATTTCAGTCCTAAAGGGGTAAGAAAAAGAATACCTGGTATTCTATAAGATGAAACATCACCTTTGTTTTACAAACTATTATTATAATTGTATACATAGTAGTTACATTGAACATCAAACTAGCTTGGTTTATGTTTTTTTGTAAATTTAATTCTCTGTTTAAATTGGCAAAACTGTCTCTCCTAGGTGTTTCTTTTGCACGCTTTATTTTAATTGGCTGCTGGAAGAACCTGATTGACACTTTGTCTGCCCCTCTTACTGGACGAATGGCTGGAAGTTCCAAAGGCCTAGCGTTCATTCTAGGGGAAGGAGTGAAGGAGCAGAACCAAAAGGAGAGAGAGTCTATCTGCATGAGTTTGGATGGTCTCAGGAAAGCTGCCCGACTAAGCTGTGCGTTAGGTAATCAGACCTGTTGAATTTTATACCACCCCTACTTAGCGATGAAATCATACAATAAAATACAAGCTATACATACAAATCTACATTAACACAAAAATCGGATATTTGTGCACCATATTTAATAATATATAACTTTATTTTTTACTTCATAAGGAGTGGCTGCTAATTGTGCTTCAGCCCTGGCTCAAATGGCAGCAGCGTCTTGTGTGCAAGATGAGAAAGATGAAAGCCTTGAACACAGTGACACAATAACGCAAGGTGTGTAACCTGACATAGAAGTTGTGAGATCTGATTACTGATGTCTGTTGTTGAATATTGTCTTGTGACTGATAAAGGTGCTCTTTTTCGTAGCATAGAAAAATGAATTATAGAAAGCATGTCAGAGATAGGTAGCTACAACAAAACAAGGAATCAACACAAACCCAGCAAATGCATTCTGCAAGAGCCATTCAAAAACACCCATCTCACGTATAAATATTGCAGATTCTGTTACACTAAATAGCCACATACTGGTTACTATGTTACTGTATTAAATTACCCTAATCATGGCAAGTCCGATGCAATCCCAACTTTGCTGGACTGCCCACCGTAAAGCTGAAGCAGTGGCACCATCCTACCACTAAACCGACATGAAGACTCTCTTGCAAGCCATAGCTCTCTGCACACCTCTCTGGAATCCCCAATATTTATGCTTACATTAGGTGTTTTTGAATAGCATTTTCAGTGTGTATTTTATGGGTGTGCTCTGCTTTGTTGTATGTACATATTGGTCATTTCAGCTGCACCCTGAAATCTGTGATTATATACTTGTTAAAGGGACACTCCAGACATCTCACGGTCACTTTTTTAATGGTATCTTAAAATGTTCCGCTTGTCCCCCTTGCAAATGCCCCCTCCCCAGCGATTTTCTGTGCACAAGATGTGTTCTGTTGAACACATCCCTCTGCATGTTATATACTTACCTACATTTAGCTCCAGTGCTGGCTTGGCAGATGCTGTAGGAGTTTCCTTGTTCTTATGTCGGAAGTCACAGATTTCAATGGGAGCTCTTTCCTATTACTGATTGGATGCTTTAGACCAGGGGCAAGAATTGTCAGGGCACAACAGAGGACGGCAGCTTCAGCAAGGCTGCAGTTTCTATCTCAGGTAAAAGTGTATGTGTGTGTATTCCCCTGTTTCTAAAGGGAAAGAAACAGCCTTTGCAAAGGCTGTCAGGGATATAAAGTGTCATATTCACTGGATGTACCAGTACAGCAATAAAAAGTGAGGCAAGATGTCCGTTGTAACATACTGGTGTGTCAGGAACATCTCTCTGCCACTACACAGGAGATCAGAGCCTTTGCAGAAGCAGACAGATCTTGTGCAAGCACTGGTACACTGTTATATCAGGAATAATCGAAAGCTTGATTGGACATTCCTTTCAAGTAAGTGTCAATGCTGACACCAGCTGGAAGGTCTTTGGAGGATAGATCCAACAGGCAGATTGCTCCATCTGCTGGCTGATCACATGCATTGAGATCATCAATGCAAGCTATGGAGCCATACTTGCTGATCAGTGTAAAAAGAAATGATAAGTAAATATAAATATATATAATATATATATATAAAAAATAAATAAAATAAACTGTAACTTTAGGGAGCTCAGTGATGTCACTTTGACATCACTGGCATCCATAAGATATAATAGAGATTCCAAAAGAAATCTGTTTTCCATATTGCAATGAGCACAGTATAAAAAACAAAAAAGACATTTTTTTTTAATATTTCTTAAAAAAAAGAGTCCCAAAATCCTATAGCCCTATCAGTAAAAGTAAAAGAAATATAATAACAATTGCAATCGCTTTTTTGTTTGTTTTAGAAAGTTTTTTACATACTAGTATTCTAAGCTATTATTTTTGTGTGTTTCTATGGTTTCAAAAGAAAACTCTACTTGTCCTTAATAAGGGTTGTCTCAATGTGTTGATTAACCCTTTAACCACCAATGACATGCCTGGCATCTAAGATCGCTTTCTTCGCTAAAACACTGTTGCTGTAATGCCTTGATGCATTTAATGGAGGGGCATCGTGTGGCCCCTCTTCCAGGCGTCAACGTCCACCATACACCTTATTGCTGTGGACTAGAGCCCTGCGCGGGACTGCTTTTTAATACTGCTCCCAAAAATATAAAAAATAAAAAAATAAAACGTTTATTTTTATGAGCAAGTGCTAAAATTAGCACTGCATATTCACCAAAAATCATGGAACCCGTTAAAATACTACCATTTCAAATACCCAAGGGGTATCTAAAAATGTATGGTTTGATGGAGCAAATTAAATTGGCGTGGTTCGAAGATGTCCCAAATAGGGCGTAGGCGCAGACTGACCAGATGTCAAAATGAAGAGGAAAAAAAGCCCACCTCCCAAATGTGGCCTTTTAGCCCCCAAACAACCCGAAAAACCCATGCATGGGTGGTGTCCCTGTATTTTGACGCTGTTTGACAGTAGCATATACAAAGAGCCATGAATTCATACCTGAAGTACAATGTATATTAAAAAACCACAAAAATATGACTACCACAAACTTTGACAAAGGATAGTGGAAGAATTAGTGCACGCAAATAATTAAAATACCACCATTTAATATATATTTGTATATGTCATTGTCAAACACTATTCACAAAGGGGAGAAACACAATTATAGACCTACGACAACTTGTATACTGAAAACTTTAATGGTCCACCAGCAAAAAAAAGTTGCTCTGAACTGCTCTAGACTGGCAATAGGTGTACCTGCATTTTGCTTAATTTAGGCTACCTCACTATGAATGACAACCCCTTTTGTTCTTTTAACAGTGAAACAAAGGGTAGAACAAAAACTGGAGCAGATGGGTAAACTAGGAGGATATCGTCTCCATACTGCACATGTCCTATGTATGGATGCAATCCTTAATGTTGGCTTGGAGATGGGAAGCCACAATCAAGACTGCTGGCCCCATGTATTCAGGTAATAAAAGAGTTGGCTTTACAACTGGCACGATGGAATGTGACCATAAATAATGCAAATCGTAAATTAATTCAACTCAAACTGTCGACTGGTTATGGCATTTTCTAGTTGTGATAATACTTTTCCACCATACAGATTTTTTTAGACAGTTTGGTACCTATACCTTTGGTTTCAAATATAACTTTTACTGCAAATAAAAGTTTTACTATTTCCCCCACTTCATGTTGTTTCTTTGCAGGGTATGTGAATACATCAGTACCTTAGAACACACACATTTCAGAGATGGCTCATCCCAGCCTCCACTGACAATTACTCAGTCCCAACATTCCATGGATTCACAAGGCCCTGCTGCAGATGGTTTTCAAGAACTTCACACAGAGGAGGAAGCCTCTTTGAGCAAAAGCCCTGTCATACAACCTGTCACAATCCAGGAACTAATAAAGGAAGGCAACAAAGGTAGAACTTTTGACTTCCGTGGGACCAGCTTGATGAGTGGAAGCAGTGCATCCAAAGCGGTTTGCAACTTATCCACACAAGCAGATAAGTGAGTAATTTGGCATCTCTCTTTCAAGAAACTTTTACTTCATTAAAATATATCTATAAAAGAAATGACATTAATGATTTGAAAAATTGGATATGTTGGTTTGGGGTGAATCTGACAAGTATAGCTGGACAAGTTGGCACAATCTCAAACTATGCTTGAGCACAATGCAGTGGTGTATTTTGGTTTTGTGCTGCCCTAGGCAAGACTAAACTCGGGCACCCCCGTAATCTAAAATTGGCCCACCCTAACCATAACTGCCCCTAAATTAACCCCAAAAGACCCCATCAACCATAACTGCCCCTAAATTAACCCTAAAGACCACATCAACCATAACTGCCCCTAAATTAACCCCCACATCCCCTAACTTTCAGCAGCCCAAATATTAATTTTATACTTACTGTTAGATGAGTTGCTGAGGAGTGTTGACGCCATAAGGACCCATCATCAGTGTGACTGCAGGGAGGGACTGGGAAGCAGAAAGGGCCGGGGTAATTCGTCAGTGTGACTGCAGGGAGGGACTGTGAAGTAGTAACTGCTGTGAGTGACATTGAGTGAACCAAAGAATCGGATCATGAATCGATTCATTTAAATTTACTACTCAAAATGAACCGATTCACTTTACTGAGTTTCAATTGGATCCTGCGGCGCCGCACACAAGAAATGGCGAGGGCACGCACCGTTGGCTGGAACAGTTACAGGGGGCAGTCGATGGGCGTTTGGGGCACTTTTTGCCGCGGCCCTGAAATGTGCCGCCCAAGGCAGTTGCCTTGTCTGCCTCATTGTGCACTGGCACAATGTCTGTCCCACTCCAGTGCAATAAGGGGGGATGAGTGTGAGTTGCAGCTGAGGCAGCTCATACTCCTGTTTGCATTCGTTGTTTGAGAATCTATATTTGTTTTGTTGTATTTTGCTGGACTTAATATAAATCTCACCGTATACATCTCTTGTTTTTGTTATGTAATTTGCAATTTCATTACCTTTAAGTGAAGACCTTCTTATTTCTCTTATCTTATTGTTTTCATGAAACTTTTTTCTTTTCTTAGAACCCTAGTCATGTATTGGCACAATTTCTATTTTCCCTTCTTGTTTTATGTCTCTTTCATTTTAAATATGTAACAAAAACATTACTCACCTAATTTCCTTGTATTACGTTAAAACAATATATACTCTTCTCTTACAGGCTTTTTGAAAGTGCTGCTGACAAGCTCAATTTGGTTGCACTTAGCGGGTTCCTCTTCCAGTTGAGAAAAGCATCTCAAGCACAGCTCTTTCATTCAGTTAGTGACTCGGCAGACTATTCCCTTGCAATGCCAGGTTAGATTTCTGTTTTGGCAGTTATTATATACTTGAAATGTGATATTTTACTTGAAGCACAATATAAGTGCTATAAAATGTCTAGCTTTGCTTCTTCAAAAAGGAAATGGCTGTTCTTTTTACTAAGCAAATGGATTTATTATGGTGCGGTACACTTTTCTGTAACCACGGAATCCCATGGGTCCAGACATTGCAGAGTCTGAGCATGTCATTAAGAGATCTGCCCCATAGAAAAAAAAAGGTTTGGGTGGATATTCATATTTTTATCCAGTTTTTGCATCAGTTTTTTGTCCGTGTGTTACTTGTTTCATGAAAGAAGAATTTGACAGCGGATACGAACCATTCAGCCCATCTAGTCTGCCCATTGTTCCTGATGTAGAAACTCAGATCTTAATCAGTCCTTGGTCTTGTCTTAGATAGAGGAAATGTTTATACCTCTTCTGCTGGGAGGCTGTTCATGTATCTACCGACTTCTTGGTAAAGCAAAACATCTAAACTTCTGACCCTCCAATTTGTGACTAGGGCCACTTATTCTAACATTTCTCCTCTGAAATAAGCTTCCCAATCAGGGTAGATAATGCTACCCAGTCAAATGTTTCCAAAAGTGGATGTCACATGGATGTAAAAAAGCAACCTGGGATATCCATATATATATGGGATTTAAAAAAATACTTGGTTGACAAAAAGTAAAGCAAAAAAGTGGTAATGTATTTCCAGTCGGTTAGAATTTAATAAAAATACATTTTAATTTGTGTTTTATGACTTGTAGGGGAAATTAAATCCACTCAAGACAGAAGAAGTGCACTCCATCTGTTTCGTCTTGGTGATGTGATGCTACGTATCATGCGCAGTAAATCTCGCCCACTTCTTCATGTTATGAGATGCTGGAGCTTAGTGGCTCCCCATTTTGTTGAGGTAATGAGAACATCATCCCATTGTGCCTGGTTTAACATTTAGTTAATGCTTTCTGTATTTCATTGGTAAAGAGTAAATGCAGACAAAATAAAGTAAGGGTGATTTCCCCCCCCCTAAAGTCAACACGCATGTGCTTCAGTTCTGTATTGGAGCCCATATTATGGAATTCCCACTAAGGCTGGATAGAGTAGCTACCAACACTAGCCCTGCTCGGTAGGGAAAGGTTTAAAAGTAAGAACCCACCAAAATTTTTATTGCACATTTCAGATTAATTTTAGTTTTCTGAAATATTGTTCTGTTTTCTTTTTATGATATAATGTTATAGGTAGCTGCAGATTATCCATTTGTATGTGTTCCAGCTCTGTTATCTAAGCCCAATCTACTAGATAAACACCATGACTGCTTATCATACTACCCCTGGTAAACAATAAAATTGTTCATTGTTAATCATGCATACCCCTTGTTAAACATTGTGCTGCCAGTTTCACCCACTCCACAGCCTTTTGATGCCAGTGATGCCTGTGTTTTGGAAGAATCCACCAAAAAATATGTTTTCTTAACTCATTTCCTCAGGCTCAAAGCTAGGCAGTGGCAAAGTGCTTTCTGCAAATAGATATTTTTTTTTTGCATATGTGAAGACATTTTTTTTTTTAAACAAATCAAAGGGTTTTTGCAACCCAGTGTATCAGGGGACCTAAAAGTTTAACGTAATTAATTTTAATGATATGTCGATAGTAATACCTGTTGTCCACTCATTGTACTTGGACCGTTTTGTAGTTCCAGGACTGAACTTTATATTGTATTTTTTTTTTTTAATCCTCTTTTAGGACCCCCATATTGTTTTATAATTGTACTCTTTAGCTGTGTCTTGTGTCTGTTGGGTCTTTGAACCTTTAGAGGATCAAATGCTAGAGACATAGAATAAATGCGTGATTCAAGTGATTTAACTGCTGACATCCAGTTCAAAGCTCCTTGTTCCTTTTACTTTGAAGGCAGCTTGTCACAAAGAAAGACACGTTTCCCAGAAGGCCGTCTCTTTCATACATGACATCATTACCGAGGTCCTGACAGATTGGGATGAACCCCCCCACTTCCATTTTAATGAGGCACTTTTCAAACCTTTTGAGAGGATCATGCAGTTAGAGCTCTGTGATGAGGATGTTCAGGATCAGGTGAGAAAGGGGCACAAAATACCGCAATCTTATGTACATTGTCTCCTGAAGTGTGTATTTGTAAATGCACAGTTTTCTAAAAAAAAATAAAAAATGGGTTATGGATAAAGTGATTTTGTTACAACGTTTTAAACACCAATGAATAAAATGTAACGGCTCTGCTGATTGGACTATTGCTATGGTAAGACCCCATTTCAAACCTAGCTTTACAACTCTGTGTTTTTATTAATGGCTTTAGTGAGGGCTGCTCACTGTAAGGTGGAATTAACCTTAATGAATAGATGAGTATTCTAGCCAAAAAAAATCCATAGTTTCTATACACATTATTATTATTTACACATCTAATGTTTACATGAATATATGTGGTATATTTTTTGTTCGTATTTACAGGAAACCGCTCAGTTACTACATATTACTGCTCAGCACATTCATAACTTTTTACTTATTATTATTATCTTTTATTTATATAGTGCCAACAGTTTACGCAGCGCTTCATACAATACATAAATTCAAGGGGTATGACAAGAGAAGAATTGACAGACTAAGACAAACCGATACATTAGGTGGAGAGAGCCCTGCTCGCAAGCTTACAATCTTGAGGGAATGGGGTAACAATGAAGTTCTAGCAGCTAAGACGTTATGCTTCTCTGAAGAAGTGGGGTTTGAGATGTTTCTTGAATGTTGGGAGGGAGGGTGAAAGCTGAAGGTTCGTTGGGAGTAGATTCCAGAGATATGGGGCAGCTCGAGTTAAATCTTGTAGACGGGAAAAGGTGATAAGTGAGGAGGAGAGCCTTAGCCCATGGGAAGAACGTAGGGATCGAGTAGGAGAGTATTTGCTTATGAGGGCAGAGATGTATGGAGGAGCAGTGTTATGGATGGCCTTATATGTAAGTACCAGGATTTTAAATTTGATTCTAAAGGTAATTGGGAGCCAGTGGAGGGTTTCACAGAGTGGGGAAACAGAAGAGGAGCGACGTGCAAGGAAGATAAGCCTAGCAGCGGCTTTTAGGACAGACTGTAGAGGAGAGAGTCAAGACAGTGGAATGCCAATCAAAAGAGTGTTGCAGTAGTCAAGATGGGAAATGATAAGCGAATGAACCAGAGTTTTTGTGGATTCTTGGGTGAGGAATGGGCGGATACGAGATATGTTTTTTAGGTGCAAGCGGTAGGATCTGGTGGGGGACTGAATGTGAGGGATTGAAGGAAAGGTTAGAGTCAAGGATGACCCCAAGGCATCGGGCCTGGTTAGTAGGAGAGATAGTCGTGTTGTTAATGGTGATAGAGAATTCAGGTAGTGGAGTGGAGGTGGAGGGAGGGAAGATAATGAGTTCAGTTTTAGAAAGATTAAGTTTCAGGTAGCGTTGTGACATCCATGAAGAAATAGCAGACAAGCAATTGGTAATACGGGACATGAGAGATGGAGAGAGATCTGGAGAAGACAGGTAGATTTGGGTATCATCTGTATATAGATGATACTGGAGGCCAAATGAGTTGATTAGTTTGCCAAGAGATGAAGTATAAAGAGAGAACAGCAGAGCGCCAAGGACTGAGCCATTAGTCTCTAGCTTTGGTTAAATATCATATCAAAACCATATATTTTTCTATTGTGTTTCCCAAACCAATAATTATTTGTAAAAAAAATGTTCAGGAATATAGGACATAATGGTTACTGGTGAGATACTTAGTCTTGTTTAGCACTAAGTCATGTATCTTGCAGGTGGTTACATCAATTGGAGAGCTGGTGGAAATGTGCTCCCCACAAATCCGCTCAGGATGGAGACCTCTGTTCAGTGCTCTGGAAACCGTACATAGCAGCAAATCTGATGTTAAGGATTACCTTGTTGGAGAGTACTCCATGGGTGAGTCATGAACTTCTGGGCTTAATGCTACATGGATATATCATTTTTGTACCTGCAATATGAACTCCCTTATTATTCAGACCCTTGCTTACAATATCATTCAAAGACTGTCTGCTTTAAAATGTAAATGTTTCATTTGCTTTATAACAAGAGCTGTTACCCCATCTCAGATGTTAACCAGTAGAAAGAATAAAAAAAAGTGAATCAGCAGTATGTAACCTTGTCTACCTTTTAACCTCACTGACCTTAATGACCTTAATGTCATCTTTTTAAACAGGGAAATGCCAGGCGCCAGTGTTTGATGTCTTTGAAGCATTCCTCAATACAGACAACATTCAAGTCTTTGCCAATGCTGCCACTGATTACATTATGTGCCTTATGAAGTTTGTAAAGGGATTAGGTATATAATACATCTATATACTAAACTGTGAACTCGGTTTTGTCATGCTATGGTTGTACTTGACTAGAAGCTAATTGAGAAAGTGCCTGTTTGTTTACAGTATAATGTTCTGAAGAATATTAACAGTTATTCTAGAAAAATAGGATTTGAACAAAGGGTCACTGCACAATGATCATTCTCTTTTAAAAAAAAAAAAAAAAAAAAAAAAAGGGGTACAAAGGATTTTGAAGGACAAATGAATCTGGGTTATGTTGGGTTATGGATGTTACTAAAGAAGTGTCTATATGCTGTCGGACATTGTTAAGAAGAGGTTTACAACATACAATTTACGTCTGCCATGTTTTCAGAGCTTTACTGCCTTTTATAAGGTGTGAAATTATTTGGTCTATCCAATTCCACCCTTATATAGCCTTCAACAATGTATTAATCCCTCAGAAGTTATTAATCTGTATGTGACTAGTCAAGTGGTAAGCAACTATTAGTGTTGACTAAATAAAGAAACAAAAATATTTCTATGCAATTGTATAAACGCAAAGCTTAAAAATGCAAACATAATGTTTTGGTCCACCTACCAAAGGTGGCTCAATTTGTATTGCTCTTCTCATTTAACATTTTACTTTATGGAAAATGTTTCTTAATAAACTGACCCCTTGAATTAAATTAATTTTGCTTTAATGTGTGTGAAATGAAATCTTCTAGGTGAAATGGAAAGCAAAGAGATAGGAGACCTTGTGTCTGGATCTGCTTTAACATCCACAGATTTGTGCCTTCCAGCATTGGATTACCTGAGAAAGTGCTCGCAGGTACAGAACATCATTTTCATCTGATGGGTCATATAGAGAGCTGTGTCATTTTATATTTTGAAATAATGGGTTATAGAGCGCATTTTCCGATTAAAGATTGTTGTTGAAGTGAACTTAACCTTGATGATAATCAAGAAGAAAGGTGGTTACCAAATTAACATGTACTCATTTTGCACCAAGCAGTTTGCTAGCTAAATAAAAAACGACATGTAAATAATTTTTTTGCAAAGGCTTAAGTGTAGAGTGTACACTATAACGAAAAGAACACAGTTTTAGAGTAGATTAGATTACAAGGAAAAAAAAACATCCTGCCCAAACAACTTCCTACGTCTGTCTGCAGTTAAAGGGACACTCAAGTGTCCAATGCAGCTTCACCAACCAAGTACTTTCGGTACTCACAAAGTACTTAAAACCGCTGCATACTCTAAAGTCTCATGACAGGAGTTGTATTTGGCCCAACACATCTACATCCTATATAGGTGGATATAGAGGCGAATGGCAAGATTCTGCAGGGACCACCTAGGAACTATCCAGCTATCATTTGCATTAAAGTGCACATTATGCTAGAGGGTCCTTTTTAAAAATTGGAAAAAAAAATTAGTATCTTGACCGTATTACATCTAACTTTACCAATTTTGGGTTTGGCAGTTACTGGCTAAAATCTACAAGATGCCTATGAAACCTATATTTCTGACTGGACGGCTGACTACTTTACCACGTCGTGTTCAGGAACGATCAGCCAGCAGTGAAGATGGGATTGAGGCTGTGCTGTCTGAGTTTGACGACGATACTGGTATGTATATCAGTGTGCTTTCCGGAGTTTTTGAGAACAAACTGATGTTCAATCTATGAGGCTTTTAAAAATGTCACTGTTTTCTTTACATGATACTTAGTCATTTTCTTTGGTTTCTCTAGGTCTTATTGAAGTGTGGCTTATTCTTTTAGAGCAGCTGACTACAGCTGTGTCTAACTGCCCTCGCCAGCATCAGCCACCGACACTGGACTTGCTTTTTGAGCTTCTAAGAGAAGTTGCTAAAGTACCCGGTAAAATACCATTTTGCTTATTATAGATATGAATATTGACTGAACTTTTTTGGAGAAGGCGACAGTACAAGTTTCTTGATTCTTGGTATCCAACCCCATTTAAACTCTTGATAGATTCATGTTTATTATTACAAGTAAATCAAAGCACAATAGCCGAAGGCCCATAATAATAATGCTAGATTGGAAACGCTACTTAATGTCTTTCAAGATTTTTGCTTTAAAAAAAATAGTAGGCTGTGATAGCACAATAAGCATTTTAACTGCTATTACAGTCATACTTCATATACATCAATAGTCGATTCCCGCAAATGTGTACTATACCGTTACTGTAAACTAGTATAGCTTATGCTACCCACTTAATTTTAATCCAATGCTTAATGAGTCTGCCACGCTCCAACGCTTTTCTAATGGATGCTGCCTATGCTTCACCCTCACCCTCGCTCAGAGCTCCCAACATGAATTGCATGGGAGAGAGGAACAGAAGCTCCACTGAGTGGCATTGGTGATTGTAGAGCTTTAGAAAAACAGTTGCCCTGTTGCACCCCCTCCTCATCAGCCCCTGGGCAGGTGAAACC
This sequence comes from Sceloporus occidentalis, assembly GCA_023333645.1. NCBI lineage: Eukaryota > Metazoa > Chordata > Lepidosauria > Squamata > Phrynosomatidae > Sceloporus > Sceloporus occidentalis. The sequence goes on along the minus strand of JALMGF010000088.1, from coordinate 1,506,474 downwards.
CTCCCACAGTAAGAAAATGTTCCTTGTAACCATGGTGACCTGGCACTTTGGGTTTATCAAGTCACAAGGTATTTTTTCTTTTACTCCTGACAAATTCAAAAACATTTATTATGTTTTTGTCACCTGTGACTAGCCACCATATGCTTAGCAGGTTGGACATATATGATTTGTGAGATAAGAGACAATAGACCTGGTTACCAAACAAAGTTGCCATCTCAACCATTTAAAAACCTGACACAGGGCAAAAGGGGTAGCTGTCTTGGTTTACCTTAGATGCTCACAACAGCTCTCTCTCTTGTCCCCCCCTCCTTAGGTAGCAGATCAGGCTGACACATTTCTTGCCTAGAAGAGGTTCATAATTGTTCTGGTTTTTATGGAGAGCTGTAGCTACATGTCATACTCTTTGACTAAACTTTCATTCATATAATAAAGTTACTGGAATTGGTATTTCTTTTTCACGCAGGCCCAGGATTTGCAATCTATTCAGTTGTGCACCTTCTTTTGCCTGTAATGACACTGTGGCTAAGTCGCAGTCATGGTGATCACGCATACTGGGATGCAGCATCCGCAAACTTCAAACATGCCATTGGCTTGTCGTGTGAGCTTGTGGTTGAGCATATTCAAAGCTTCATTAATTCAGGTAACATGCTTGCAAAAAACAAAATATTTGATTGCTTGGAAAAGATGTATCAAAATGATTTGTCTGAAGTGGAAGGATCCAATAAAAAGCATTATTATTATTATACGTTACTTTTACTATTATATGTTATTATTCTATTATATATTATTTTAATTGTGTGTTTGTATGTGTATATATATATATATATATATATATATATATATATATATATATATGTGTGTATATATATATATATATATAATATGTGTGTGTTTGCAAACAGGGGCCCTCTTTACCTTACTGAATGTATGTCAGATTCATCTTTGTCAATTGTAGTTTTGTCATATCGTTTCAATGTATGTACTGGAAAAAGCACCGCGCAGATTGGCGCTATATATATATATATATATATATATATATATATATATCACTGTAAAGTTAACCATGTTTAATCTTAATTTGTCTTTATTGTCAACCTCACGTCATTAGGATTGTTTATAAATACAAGTTTGCATAAAACATAATAATAATAATTTACATCTTATTTTCAATTTACAACATTGAAGCTATATTCGTGATAGCACTGATTTCTGTGATAACACTGGAAAAAACTTAGACTTAAACATGGTTTCACTTTGGTGTGTCTGGACCTCTGTGGACGGTATTTTTCCAATGACACTCACTGTTGTCTGGATTTTCTTCATTGTTAGTGTAATGGAACAGGGTTGGTATTAGTGACCCTCATAACCTGTGGTGACCTTACAATCTTGCTTGCCCCTCCGTGGTCCAGCCATTCTTGCCACTGACTGGCTGTTTGGATCTTCAGAGATTTGTAAATGTTTTGGATCTTGAATGCTTATTTTTCCCTTACTAGATATAGGTTATGAAAACATGATAAACACAATGCTGAAAGAGCTCTTCAAGTTGCTGGTAGCCTGTGTGGCAGAACCCACTGAAACTATTTCAAGAGTTGGCTGTTCTTGTATAAGGTAAATATAATGGGTACAAAAGCATGAATGATGCATGTATATATACGATGAACATATATTCTTAATATTAGAAAATGTAAATTTGCAACTGTTGCATATATTTCTCATTAAACAGGACTACTGGACTTACTTCAACCCATGTCCTGGTATACATGGGAAACAAACTCTTAGCCACTTTCATTTCTTTACTATTGTTTTCCAGATATGTATTGGTAACAGCGGGTCCAGTTTTTACAGAAGAGATGTGGAGACTGGCTTGCTGTGCTTTGCAAGATGCATTTTCTGCCACACTGGAGCCTATGAAGGTAAGAAAATTCAGTTTAAGGCTTCTGTCGGGAAACAAGGCCCAGGGAAACCAAGTATGATGATGACTCATGTTCCTGCCTGTGAGATAAGCCTTCCAATGTAAATCTCACTGGATAACAGCAGTTGAGGAGAGCCTTTGGGAGGGAGACCTACAGGTACAGTCACTTTAGAATTGCCCTGAGATGTGGGGACATTATTTAGATTATCCGTCCCCAAGAAAGCTGATAGGATATGAATCCCAAAGTGTGAACTCATTTATTCGTTTTTGTAATTCAGTGGCATAACTTTTAGTTAAGGTGGCCTAACAATGATAAAAACGGACATCATATTTAAACTAAATTGGATCCTGATCAGATAATTAAATGGCTAAACAGATTAATACTCACCTATGAGACACCTGATTTAAATCTGATCTAAAGCTTGTTTGAATAGACATTCATACACAAAACCACAAAGTAATCAGGTTTGTCCAGGTTGGGACAGCCCTCATGGAGTATAATAAGGAAAGGTTGGGTATATATAGTAGACCTATTTAATGTTTAATGTACACTATATGGACAATTATATTGGGACACCTAATCATTACACCAACAGGTAGTTTTAAGACTTTGCATATACATAGACATTACTATTTAGTACCCCCCATAGCTGTAAGAGCTTCCATTTTTCTGGGAATGCTTTTCCCTCAGGCCAGATAGTGCCAGCTCTCTCCTGTTAGTAGGGTATGGGGCCCAGGGCCAATTGACTTTTGAGGTCCCCACGATTAGTGACATCATTACATAACTGCCACGAGAGTGAGTGTTTTTTCACTATGACTTCCCAGTAACCAGAGCTATAGTTACATTCTAAAAATATCTAGTGTAAAGACATGTGAGAGTGTGGGGCTGTCCTGTGCACCAAGCCCTTGGTTCCTTGGCCAGGCCACTGGTGAAATTTATTAATATTAGCTTAATTTTTGGTTTAGAACAGAAAGGCTTCAGAAAAAAATCCATCCTAATCAACTTAACTCATACATTGACAAGGCGTTTACAGCCATGGCAGCAAAAACTACATATTTTCAGGTTTGTTTTTTGTAGAGTGGGTAGGCTAGATTGGCAAATTTTACCAATTTATTTAAAATGAATGCAGTCAGTTTAAAAAAGGCTTTATTCTAGGCAAAAAATTTTTTTTCAGGTGATTCAATGTTTTATGTTTGTCCCCCCGTAGAATCTCTTGGGTTATTTCCATAGTGGCTCTGAAAGCTTTTCTGGAGATGCTTGTGAGGTAAAGGTAGCTGCTCCCTCTCTCTCCCCCAACGCAGAGGCAGAGTACTGGAGAATCCGTGCTATGACACAACAGGTATGTGCAAAGCAGTATTTTAGTATGGGTGAACTGATTAGTAAATTGTGAGTTTATTGTAAACTGTACACGTGCAATATTTTTAAGTGGTGGTATAGTTGAGGAACAAGGACATTGTCAGGGACTGGGTCCATACAGACGACTGTAATGACCCAGAGCGCCCAAAGATGGTGTTCAGGAGTTATTGCGCAGTAGTAGACAGGGCCTGGTGCAGAGCAACTGCACTCTCTCGGGTGGGCATCTAGGTTTGTGCGGCCACATACCAGGGCCCTGACATAGCAGCGGATGTTGTCCAGAACAAAACAAAGTGATAACTTGCAGGCACCCTGGAGCAGGCATGAGAAATAGCTCTCCAGACGAATGTGCAGGATGCTGCAGGCTGGGAGTAGGGAAACTAAGCAGAGTAATAGCAGAAACATAGCAAGCAAGGGGAACAGAGAAAACAGCCAGACAAGACATACATAATACAGGACACGACAAAGGACAGGGAACAAGGAACACAAGGGATGGCGTGAGGAGCCGAGATACTCAGACGCTTCTCCTTTAAGCAAGGATAGGATATTTTAACTGGGACATGGGGAGAGGAGAGAGGAACCGGGATCCTCAGGTGTATTCAGCGAAAGGTTCATAAGAGACAGACAAACATAAATACAGGACTAGCCTAGGACTATGTGACAGCAATTGGAGATTTTGTCACATCATATGGCCATAGTATGCTTAGCCCTTCACTAAGCCAAAGTACTCCAATAGTCGGTGGGTCCTAGCGCTAAACCCTGCCTACTAAATTACTAATAAGCTAAAACTAAACTTTGAACCTAAACACAGAACCAAGAAGGACATACCTTTAGACTGCAGATTGAGACAAACATAACAAATGGGTGGGGCACACCTTATAAAGGAAACAGAGGTGAAGCAAAGAGCAAAACCGGAATCAGAGAATCAGAAGCACAGAACAGAGCATATGGAAATCCAGGAATGGATTACAGCATTAAGCCATTTCTAGCGAGACGGTGGAAACTCTAGCAAGACGGGGGGAGCTCTAGAAAGGCAGCTGCGCAGCCTGGATGGAGCCTGACAGACATCTATGTGCAAGTTGTGCAACCCAGAAAACCAGAGAAGCAGAATTATGCATTTGGACTAGAAATAAGAAAAGTGAAAAATTCGCTACCTTGAGTGTTCCTTCTTCTGTGAGTGTGGTTTTGTGAAGAGGCAGCGTAAACCCGAGGCAGCTGTTGGAATAGGAAAGCATGCTCTTGTTCAGCAAACTATGTATGTGTATAGGTAGCCAACAGTGGCACCATGGCTGAATTTCCATTTCAGCCTTAAATCTCTGGTAAAAACTCTGATAATGTTGGGGTATTTATTATAGATTGTTCATTGCATGTTAATGAACCACTAAGTGGTTAAAAAAACACATTTATTTTAAAATAGAAACTTTATATCAAATTATTATGTGATGCATTTTCTAACTTTAGAAGAGTTTGAGGGAAAAAGGCAATCATTTCCCCCACACACGTATTTCTTCTACTATCAGTGCTTACTTAAATTATCTTAATTAAATGTATAGTGGTGAATAATAGTACCAGCTCTCCATATAAAGTAGTGCTTTATTATATTTGTTTTCTTCACTTCACCCTTTTAATATTCCCTCAATAACAGAATACATGTAGAAGGCACATAGTAAGCACCTTCAGATTGGTTTGTAAGTTGTCTCTGGTTCAACCATTTTGCTGTTCTTTGGTCAGACCACTATGTCCTAGTGGAACTGTCTGTCTCTCTTCTACCTAGTTCGCCCCCATTTGCCTCCCCTGGTACCATGCAAAGTCTCTTTCCCAGCCTTCAGTCATATTGATTGAACTACCTCCTTTATCAGAGGACCATGGGAATTGTCAGTCACAACGGTTAGTGATAATTACACATCAGACCATCATGAACCACTTTGTGACCAATGTCCCTGGAGTACCAGCAACGTAATAGTCCCATGTTGCCGCAATCTCAAGGTCACAGCTGTTGTTGCCCACTCTGTGACCGTGAAGCCAACTACATGCACAGATACAGTTACATTTTAATTTATACTTTGCGTAGTTAGTGTGGTGGGTGTTAGTGGGAAATTAGTTAGGTAGGGTTAGGTTTAGGTATTGGTTAAAAATAACCAAATAAATAAAAACCTCAAAAAAAAAAAGAAAACTATATAGGGTGGTTTTCACACCAGGGCAAGTTAATGAATATATTTTTTTTAATTTTTCCCATTTTTACTACTTCTGTATAATTTATATACCTATAAAACTGTGAAAACATGTTTTGGGTTTTTTGTTTAATCCATTTGTATATAATGCATATAAAATATCTAAATAGCCAAAACACAAAACAAATCTCTGGTTCTATAGCGGAAAATAGTCCTGGTCCTTAAGGTCTACTTTTATGTTACTGCTCCTCCTTTGGTGAAAACCAGTTGCTTCCTAGAGTGTGGTAGAGTATTGGTAACTCTCTTACCCTTTTATTAATACCATAATATAAGGTCCTGTTTGTTAAATAAAATAATCATATTTTGTTGTACTAGAGCAATCTTCTAACAATATTATTCTGAATTTCAAACATAGCTGTTCCTTTCATAGTTAATAATTTTGTGATTAATAATTCAATGTTTTTTGTTTTTTTTTATATATATATAATACGTTTTTATTGGAGAGTTTTGATCAAAGATTTTTTTTGTATGTATATCAAACTCTGTTACAGAATAAAGAAATGTGTTGGTTAATGACAAAGTTACTACAAGGTCAAGAGAACACCGAGATCATTTCATTCTATGTGACCTCGATACTCTGTTTGCAGAGTAAATACATCATAATGCCAAAAATACAACACAACATAAAGATTCAATGTTATTTATGGGTATTTCTTTATGTGTGCTAAAAGGTATTCATGTTGGATGCGCAGTGTTCCCCAAAGACTCCAAACAACAGGGAAGGTTTTGAGCATGCCCAGTCATGTGTCCTTATCATTGAGTTACCGCCGGAAGAGAATAATCAAAAAAGGTAACCAGCCTCCCCGAGAGGAAGCGGGCTCTATTTATCTCAATAATAGTTTATATGGTGTACTAATTATGGACATGGTAATGAATGCTTTGTTTTAACCCAGTCCCAGTCTGTTTTTCCTGTTCATTTCTCATGTGCTTAAATGTCGTCACTTCTGTTTGCCATTACATTCAAAGAAGGGGCATCTGAATTACTGGAAATGTAGGTGATTCTACATCTTACTGTATACATGTTGATCTGCTAAAATATGTGATGAAAGAATGATCTCTGAAGTTAATACAGCAATATCCATTTTTATGTTTATAGTTTGATTTTTCACTCACTGCTAAAGCTAATAATACTGTTGGTTCTATTTTTGTTACTAAGAAAATAAATGTTTCGGTGTATTTTAGCAATTTGAAATGCCTGCTTAAAGTGACACCAGTGCTAGAACTTAGTTGAAGTCTTAATTACAACATACTACCACCCATTGGAATACACTAAATATGAAGATTATTTAAAATATTGACATTATTTATAAAAAAAAATTTTTTTTACCTATGGATGTAAGTGAGTAGCGGTGCATCAGGAAGAGATTTTTGTATTGCACAATAAAGTCTGTTTGCACAAGCCAATGCTGGGTATGTTTTGTGCCAGACCTCGAGATATCATTCACGATTTTAGTGAAATGAAAAATATATTAATATGTTGTTGTACAATGTTGAATATTTTTGACATCCTACAACATCATCTATTTTACTATATTGCTTTCTTCATTTTCAGTATGGGTTTATTCACTAAAGAGGAGGTTTGCAGGAGAGTTTCAGTTTGATCTGATATCACATTATGAAGGACCCTTATTCAGCTCAGGAATAAGATGGATTGCCATGGATGAATCATATTTAAATCTGTGAAATATCTTGGACATCACGTTACTGATTGAACTGTACCTTTTCAGTGAAATTTGTCATGTGCTAGGATGGCCCTTTATAATCAATAGTGAATTGAGCGCGTTTAAACTACAACTCTTGCCCAAAACTCTGCTCTAGTGTATAGACCCCATACAAGTTTAAACACTTAGCATTTAATATAAAACAGGTCTAGATATAATTTATTTCTGAAGTTTATGCTGAAAATTGGGTATGCATTTTTATTGCTTATTCCAAAAGACCCTTGTTAAACCTGTTGGCTTGCAATGAATTTAATTGAAAAAATTGAGTCCCTCTAAAAAAAACAAAACTAAAACTAGCGATGAATTTTCACAATAGAAATAAAACAAAAACATCTGTATGCCCTTGAGAAATTCGAATCTGTGATTCAATATGATTTGTGTGTGCAATCAATTCTCTAATTCTTTGCTTTTTTCTTCCCTGCTTCTAACTTACCTGTAACTAACGCTGCTCTACTAAACAGGAAGTTGGGGTAAGATGACCTGATACCCTGTATAAAAACCTTAATTGTATAAATGTTATTAAATGCTGTTAAAGCGAAAATTTACCCCATTTCTTCATCTTGCTTTTCTTGCCTTAAAATTTCATGGGCCCAGGAGTACTCACTACTACGCAGATTTTCCTTTTTAGATTATTGGTGTTAGTTCCTTAGTAATTGACCAATTCTATATATTGAAAAAACATTGTTTGCTTGTGTGAGTAACTAACCTTGCATTTGGAATATGTACATTACCACAAAGTTTTCCTCAGATGAGCCCACACTTAACCGTAATTAAATGTTTGTTTCAAGCTATCTTTGGGATTTTTAAAGATTTGTTGGGAACTCTTTACAGTGAAGCATATCCATGGTATATTAAGGCAAATTAAGGAGATGGCATGTTTTTCCACTTTTAATTTTTTTTATTTGTGGTGGGTCATTAGGAAAAGCATCACCTGATTATTTATTTTACATTGCCATATAGGTATATAGGATGACCATACTTTCCAGACTTGTTCAAACTACCTCTTACATTGTATATACACCAATCAGCCATAACATTATGAGCACCTGCCTAATATTGTGTAGGGCCCCCTTTTGCCACCAACAGCCCTGACCCATTGAGGCATGGACTCCACTAGACCTCTGAAGGTGTGCTGTGGTATCTGGCACCAAGACTTTAGCAGCAGATCCTTTGTGTCCTGTAAGTTGCGAGGTGGGGCCTCCATGGATGCATCCTGGTGCTATGTGTTCTCCAGGTAAGAGACGCACACGTATCCAGCCATCCACATTATGTAAACAAAAACGTGATTCATCAGAGCAGGCCACCTTCTTCCATTGCTCCGTAGTCCAATAATTTTGCTTACGTGTCCATTGTAGGTGCTTTCGGCAGTGGACAAGGGTCAGCATGGGCACCCTGACTGCTACGCAGCCCCATACGCAACAAACTGTGATGCACTGTATGTTCTAACACCCTTCTATCAGAAACAGCATTAACTTTTTTCAGTAATTTGAGCTACAGTAGCTAGTCTTTTGGATTTGACCACACAGACCAGCCTTCGCCACCCACGTGCATCAGTGAGCCTTGACTGCTGATGACCCTGTCGCCTGTTCACTGCTCTTCTTCCTTGGACCACTTTTGATAGGTACTGACCCCTGCAGACCAGGAACACACCACAAGAGCTGCTGTTTTGGAGATACTGTGACACGGTTTTCTAGCCATCACAATTTGGCCCTTGTCACAGTCGCTTAGATACTTACGCTTGCCCATTCTTCTTGCTTCTAACACCTCAACTTTGAAGATGTAATGTTCACTTGCGGCCTAATTTATCCAACCCACTGACAGGTGCCATGATATAAAGATCATCAGTGTTATTCACTTCACCTGTCAATGATCATTATGTTATAGCTGATCGGTGTACGTATCCACTAATGTAGGTCACCAAAATATTACACTACAGGCAAAGTCTGATTTTGTCAGTCAGTGATTTTAAATATATAATATATAGCTTACACTTAATAGTTAATATTGTGACTTTTTTTCTTTTCACAGCAATATAATTTTAACACTTTCTTTCCCTCCCCTTTTTCTCTCCTTTTCTCTGTCGAAGCATTCCATTTAGGACAATTGTAGTAAGTTTACTGTCGCACCAAGTACTCCTCCAAAACTTGTATGACATTCTTCTAGAAGAGTTTGTAAAAGGACCTACAAATCAGGAAGATAAAACTACTCCTGTGCCAGTTGGCTTCCTCCGATACATTTCAATGCAAAATCTTGCGGTTATTTTTGACTTGTTGCTGGATTCATACAGAACTGCCAGAGAATTTGATGCAAGACCTGGTTTAAAGTGTCTGTTGATGAAAGTTTCTGGGATTGGAGGAGCTGCAAACCTTTATCGTCAGTCAGCAATGAGCTTTAACATCTACTACCAGGCCTTGATCTGTGCTCTGCTAACCAACCAAGATAACATTACAGCAGAGTTAGTAAAAAAGATCCTTTTTGAAGACGAGGAGCACAGCACAGATTCCTCACAGCAGTGTTCTTCAGAGGATGAAGATATTTTTGAAGAAACTGCACAAGTCAGTCCTCCTCGGGGGAAAGAAAAGAGACAATGGAGAGGTAGAATCCCATCTTTAAGTGTGCAGCCAGTTAGCAATGCTGACTGGGCATGGTTAGTGAAAAGGCTTCACAAGCTGTGCATGGAACTTTGTAATAATTACATTCAGATGCATCTGGATTTGGAGAATAATGATGACCCTCCAGGCGTTAAAGGAGATCCATTTTTCATATTACCATCATTTCAATCTGAAACCTCAACTCCTTCAACCGGTGGACTTTCTGGGAAAGAGACGCCATCAGAAGATGACAGGAACCTAATTAAGGACCATTCAACAGATAACACAACACCTAAAAGTTTCAGTGCAGGAGCTTTTGCACAAAGTCCTAAAGCTGAGAAGAGGGACCCAGGCAAGAAGAAGGAATGGTGGGAAAATGCTGGTAACAAAATTTACACCATAGCTACTGATAAAACAATAGCCAAACTGATGACGGAGTACAAAAAAAGAAAGCAGCAACATAACCTGACAACGTTTGTCAAGGACTCTAAATTAGAAAAGAAGGGAGATATATTATGTTCAAGAGGACAGGATTCACCAGTGCCACAAAGGCCACAGAACCTTGTAGACCAGTCTCACATGAGACACTCTTTTAGTGCTGGTCCAGAAATTCTGAGACAGGAGAAGAGATCTCGTTCAGGATCAACTGTTAGTACTTTCAACATTTCTACACGGGATGCTGAAGCACAGATTCAGGTAAGATTTTATGGTTTCAAGTTTATAACTAAAAGTATTGCGATTAAATCACTAAATGTTGACATTTTTATATTTTTTTCTTAATTCTATAAATTAACTAAAGTAGCAGGGGTCTCTTGAGTAATTTTGAAACATAAGCTTGCATAGGTAACTCATGTATCTTAGTAGGGTTACCCAACTTGATGACTCAACTCACAATGGCAATGTTCACGATCATTTTATGATCCGTTGGGATGCAAGTTTATTTTAAGCTTTAACTAACTACCTGGCGCAGGGCAGCAAAGAGAAAAAAAAAAACAGTTGTATGTCATTACACCAAACTACACAGAGATGGCTAAAGGGTTCTTAGTGAACTAGATGGGTTATGAAATAGGTGCCCTCTTCTGTCCCCTTACAATTTGTTTCAATCTTTGTGTATTATTATACATACTATACTATATAATACACACACATGCACGCATATATGTGTGTGTGTGTGTGTATATATACAGTCATGTGAAAAAGAAATGACATATTACATTGTGCTATGATTTATTCAAGAAAAATAAAGCCAAAATGGAGAAGCCTTGTGTGAAACTACACCTTAAAAGTACACCTTATGATTCAACAGCTTGTAGCAGCAATAACGTGAAGTAATTGTTTTCTGTATGTCTTTATCACTCTCACATTGTTATGGAGGAATTTAGGCCCACTCTTCTTCACAAAGTTGCTTCACTTCATTGAGGTTTGCGGGCATTTGTTTACGCGCAGCTCTCATAACCCCTTGATGACAATTGACGGTCCAGGCACGTCATGCATACCCAAACGGTGTTGCTGTAATGCCTCAATGTCGAGGCATTCAGCAACAGAGAAATCGACATCATCCTCCCCGGACCGTCAACAGGTACTACATACAACCATGCAAGTCAACGGAGCCCAGCTTTCTAATCACATGTGATTAGTAAAATAAATGTAAAAAAAATTATAATTTAATTTTAATTTTTAAAAAAAAAATAAATAAAAAAAATGGTAACATTTCACCATGTCACCATCAGGGGAACCTTCCAGTTCCAAACCTTCCGGTTTTAAAAATAAATAAATAAATAATATGTATACCGTATTTGCTCGATTATAAGACAAGGTTTTTTCCCACTAGACACCAGGGAGTCTAAAGTATGAGGGGTGAGTCTGGGGAAGCATTGGTAAGTTGGGAGGGGGGGCGGCCCGCAGAGTGGCATATAAGGGCTTAAAAGGTATTTCTGTAGGCAGAGTGCCATATAGGGGGTTAAAAGGCATTTCTGTAGGCAGATTGGCATATAGGGGGTTAAAAGGCTTTTAGGGGGTATAAGACATATCTGGGGTCAGAGTGGCATATAGGGGGTATAAGGCATTTCTGGGGCAGAGTGATATACCCCCTTATATGCCATTCTGCCTCCCTGATATAAGGCATATCTGGGGGGCAGAGTGGAAAGCCTGGGGGCAGATGTGCATAACTGGGGTGCAGGTTGGCAAATCAAAGTAAATAAAAACAAAAAAAAACATTTCTCAATCATAGTATTTATTAAAAAAACCAATTTTTCCTATAGGGTAGTCTTATATTCAGGCTTTTTCTTTTTTTCCTAAATTAATATTAAAATTTTGGGGGGTCGTGTTATAATCGAGCAAATACGGTATATATAAAAATATTTTAATGAGCATGTCCTAAAATTAGCTTGTGAAAGGTAGAAGGACTTTATTAGTGATGTTTCATAGGTATCTATGCAATTATTTACTGAAAAGTCATAACCTGTGTTTACCTCATATTTTTAGGCATGGACAAACATGGTGTTGACCATTCTCAATCAAATTCAGATCCTACCTGACCAGATGTTCACTGCTTTGCAGCCTGCGGTATTTCCATGCATCAGTCAGCTCACATGTCATGTGAACGACATCCGTGTGAGGCAGGCTGTCAGGGAATGGTTGGGGAGAGTTGGTAGAATTTATGATATTATTTTATAAACTAAATAAAATGTATACTAGGAATGTGCAAATGATTAAGATTTACTACATTTTTCTAGGTAAAAGGAGTCTCATATGTTTACAAAATGATTCAATTATAGGTAACTGTTCGTTCACAATAAAGAAGCTACGTTTGTGCATCCTGATGTGAATATTGACTTGGAAAGTCACCATGTGTTCTGTTTGATGAGTAGAAAGAACACATAACACTTTCTACAGCATTCAGCATTAGGTCTGGCATTCAGTACAACCCATAAGTAACTCCACTTGTTTTAGGTATTTTTACTTTTGCTTCTACCCCCATCCATAAATCCCATGCAACAGGAATGCCTGACTTGGTGGCTATACATATTCTTAAACCTCATAGATTTTACATGTGTATGGCTCTTCTCAATCTAATATGTCCCATTTCACTTAAAAACTTGCCAATAATATGTAGTGTTAAAAGAAAGTGTGCTCATTGTATAGGACAGAACCCTTTTTAATAATTGCATTTATCATTTTGCACCCAAAAGAATAATTTTGTAAGGCTCAACAAGATTGGACGAATGGATTTGTAAATATATCATATTAAAAGTTATACTCAGTACAATTGTACTGTACCTGTTTTTGCTTTCATGGTCTGGTAATTGTGTATTTTGTATTTACAAATACATGCATGTTGTGTTTCCTAAAACTCTTGTACTATAATGCTGCTTATGTACCACTCATCCAGTTATGGCCCAGCTTTACCTATAACTAGGGTTACCCAATAAACACAATCATAGAAAAATAAAAGCATTTCATAAATAATGGTAAAATCTCATGTAATTGCTCCCCCTCAATAAATATTTCCCAATAACCCAAAACTGGGCTATGATTTTTTTTTCAGAATGATTGTTTTTTTCAATTTTTGACCAGTAGGGGCTACTATGATATCTAATCTGTATTTAGGAATTTCATAAACTAACATAATATAGTCAGCTGGGTTTTGTGGTTTTGCTTTTTGCTTAAAGAGTTTACTTTTTGTTACATATAGATTAAGATTTGTGATTTTTGCTTGAATGCTAACCATAAATGGTATTCATGTTAACATAAATTTACCTAAAATGTGACAAACTTACTGCACCAAGCTTAATCAATAACGCCAATAATTCCAGTACTCTCCTGGCTGCATCTGAGCATTCTTTGTTGTGCGAATGTCCTTCGTGTCATCTTGTTTCAGTTTGTTTAAATGAAAAGTGCATATTAAATTACATTGGCCAGATAACTAAGGCCACTAAAAATTGTTCAAATAAATATTACGTAAGCATATGCGATGTAAGAAACCGGGGAAGACTTTGGAGGAATGTGAGGACTTTGTTTTTGTTGTTTTTTCTTTAATGCCCCAGTTTTTTAAGAATGTTTATTTTTACTTCTCTCTACATGATGCAGAACTGATCGGGATGTTTTAAGAGTCCCCTTTATGGAACAGCATCTTTAAAAATCTTGTCTCAGTATGTGTTTTTAAACTTCATTTTTAAGTCTAAAAAATTAGTATACCCACTTAGGGTACAAATTAAGTTTTTGGACTAACGCTGTAGCTTTTCTAATAAAGTCCTCCGCCTTTTTAGTATTTTCTTCACAAACTCATCTCTGCCCATCATAAAACTCTGTTTCTTTAGCAGGTTGAGAGCTGTGTTTTCTAGTCAGTGTTTAGAACCAATGTATTCTTAAATATGTTCTTTTTTAGTGGTTGTGCTCTTCGCATGTTGGCTGCTGCTAAATTGTTTTGAAATCCTCTTTCTTTCATATTTAAATTAATGTCTCCCTTTTTTTTTCTGGCAGTTTTGTCGACGCTTTATATATGTATATCGGAATTTCCTGTTGATTCTCAATGTCTAATTGTCTTTTTTCAACTGGTTGCGAGTTATATATTGGTGTAAATTTTCTTCCGAAAGATTTAAAAGAGAAAAATTATTTTAAGACTAAAACATAATTATACATCTGTTGCTTGTTGTACAATAAAAAGCAATGAAAAGATCATTTGTTTTATGTTTTTTATGATTAACAAAATGATTTCAGTTTTCAAAAAGGGAGCAGCTACAGCTATGGCAAAGGGGGCATGGGTATTCCCAGAGCAAATGTCTCACCAAATTTAACATAGTGTTATGAAGGCTGACATCAGCAGCAACATCATTTGAGTATACTTTAACTATAAATTGATATCAATGCATCTGATAATGTTACTTGCTGTTCAGTAAAATGGATGAAAAAGACATATATTTCGACATTTTATTATTAAAGTGCTCCTGTTTTTTTTTTATTACCAGTGCCTGCTGAATATTTGTAATAAAATATGCAGCTTTTTATTTACACAATATCTTCCTTGTGCATATTATTCTGTGATGATGGTACATTAAGATTGTCATGACAGAGTTGGCAGCCTTTTTTCCACCTGTAATTCTGTAATCCGTGTGTTTGTTGCATGGTTACAAAATCCCAGTTACATTAAATGGATTACTGTGCAGAATTTAGTTGTTGTCTTTCACTACCTTCACTTGTGGTGGTGTAAAAAAATATTAGTCAGTTCTTCATCCTTATGTGGGCAAATGTCACATAGAAATACAAACTGCAGCCCTCTTTTGCCCTTTTCCTCTACAGGGGTGTGTGTGTGACCTTAATTAAAATGAACATGGACCACATTGCACAGCATATCAAAAGATGTCCATCAGTGACACACATATAAATTAACTTTCAGTAAAGCTTTGCTTAAGCTTTTAATACTAAAGGGGTTGCTACAATACAGCCCTAAAGAATTGCTCTCCATAATCCCTTATTTTAACATTCATCTATTGTATACTAAGCAAAAAATCCTCAACCCAATCTTCAAATGTACACCAACAACCCACTCTCATCCAGGTTGGAAGGGGCTTTTCTGAACAATTTGATAGCTATACAAAGAGACAGGAACAAGGGAGTGCTCGGGCCCCCCTAGAGAGACGGACACATACGCCACTCTTTGCCCTGCATGGAGGCTTTTGGAATGCTTATATTATAGGCTCTGGTGGTTTCATTGTATTATTGCGTTTTAACCCCTTAAGGACCAGGCTGTGTTTTACCTTTTGTACCCTTTGGCACCAAGGCTGTGACCCCTTGCAGCAGCTCCAGCAGGTGCTCTATATCATCTTGCATAGCTGTTACCAACTGTTTTGTGGACTTTGTGCCTATGTCATTACCCCCGCATGTAGAACCACAATGTACCCTTTCTCTCCTAATTGTAAATACTTTGCCATGGTTATAAAGACCCCCCATGTCATACTCCTTACACCAAACCATCTAATCTGCGATGTCACAAAAGTCCCTTTTGGTATAATGGTCAGGTGTCTCAATACTTTTGTTCATATAGTGTATTTCAAATACTCCATTGTGTTTTCTACTCCTTTTTTCATTCATTGGCTGTTGATATGCCCTGAGCTGCCATCAGGATGGGAACAAGCAGTACCAGTGTATGTTGCCCAAACAAGCAAGGGGGCCCTGACCTCCCTTACCTATCAGCAACCTCCTGATTGGCCTTCCCAGACAATTACCTGGGATTCCCAGAAGGGAAATGTTAAGCTCATCATGGTAAGGAAGATGAAATGTTTGCAGGGTTATGAGAATGTATTTTACTTACATCTTGTTTGTATATTCAGTATTCGTCCTAGTATACGCTGTAGGATGTTACAATTCCCTAGCCGCTTAGCCTTCTGGAGAGAAGGATTCTCTTTTTAATTATGCTTTCAATCTGCAAATGCAGGGCGATTGGGAACTGCAGTTTGAAAAAGGCCTTTGCTGTGATATTTGGCTGCGTTTCTAGGTATTTAATCTGCAGCTCTGCTTAATAACAAGATAATACTAGATAATAATTCTAGTCTAAAGGGATCTCGGTCTTGTTTCACTTATCTCATCCCAATACATTTCTAGTGCCCCAAACTGAATTATCCTTATTCTGGATAGAGGAACTGGGTCAAAACCAAAATATAGGTTTGCAAATAGAGGTAGCTTTTGGCACTAGTGATAAATACAGTTTCTCACTGTATATTATAAGCAGGGACATTACACAACTTTCAGGGTCTGAGGGAGCACTCAGTTGAACTTGGAGCATGCACAGCCTATACAGGTGTTCCGACTGAGCTCATACTTTCTGATATTAAATACCGTATTGGCTCGAATATAGGCCGCACTTTTTCCCCCCACTTTAAGTCTTTAAAGTGGGGGTGCGGCCTATATTCGGGGTCTAGCGCCCGACACCCGGTGCAGGGGACCTGCATCCTACTCCCCGATACGCTCAGACAGCCTCCCCTGCCAGCACTTCCCACGGGGGGGGGGGGGGGTGCCGGCACGGGAGGTTGTCTAAGCGCATCGTGCGGACTGTCTGCACGATGCGTTTTACCTCTGCCCCCCCCGACTTACCGGAGCAGACTCCCGGATGTCTTGCGGGCACTGTGCCGGCACCGGAAGTTGTATACCCGCAAGACACCCGGGAGTCTGCTCTGGTAAGTCGGGGGGGGGGAGGAGAAGGACAGTGGCAGCATATCTCGGGGGGGGGAGGACAGTGGCAGCATATCTCGGGGGGGGACAGAGTGGTAGCATGTTTTTTTGGTGCTTTTTTAAAGAAAAAAACTTTTTCTTTAAAAAAGCACCAAACTTTTAGGGTGCGGCCTATATACGGGGGCGGCCTATATCCGAGCCAATACGGTAATATCATATTTCCAACTGCATATATAAAAAGAAAAACACAAATATAGTAGATTTTCTGGGCATCTGTCACTGAAATATGGAAAGGCAGGAGGTAACATATTTTACATATATGTTGCACTAGCCAATTAGCTAGTAAATGTATGGGTGAAACATTATTTTTAATCTTAAATGACACCCCCCCCCCCACACACACACACACCATTATCTCTATGCCAAGACACGAAAGAGAAACCAACATGCTCTACAAGATTGTATCGGTGTGATATAATGTTACCAAAAATATATCATAATGCTGAGCTCATGGTAAAAAAATGTTGGTGCTCTGCCCATTGCTCGACGTGTAGTAATACAGTTAATTTAAAGGTATGTTCCAGAGATCATAGGACCATTAATGTATACGACAAATTAGAAACCAATTTCCTCCCAGTGATTAGCTGCTTTAAACTGGAGCAAAACTAGGAGGAGGAGGCAAATCGTTCTGTGATGTATTCTGGCCTAGGCTGACTAGGCCTATGGCCGTCGTTCCAAGAGGAGGCAGCAGACCCTCTGCCACATAACAGGGAATGAATCACCCTCTTGGGTGATCTGGCTCCTTTTAATGTCAATGTTCAATGTGCAAGTTCAAAGGGTAATCACTGCATAATTAATTTCATCCTTAAAAGGGAGGTAGCATAGAGGTTTCAAGAGGTAATGTGTGAGCTGTTTATAAGGTAATAACCATACAAAAAACACCCCTGGTTCATCTTTATGCTTTGAATGCCAATACTGCCACAAAGATAAACATATAGCCCCCAGTAAACAGAAGAAAACACTCAATGTTGCTTATACCACTTAAGGTTTGCCCAGGTTTTCTATTACATCAGGTAAACCTTTAAACCTTTCTTGATTTCTGGCACCACTGTTTTCTGAGCAGGAGATGTGTTTGGCCAATCAGATGAGATTAAAATACATATTTACATTTGTCATGGAAGCTGCTTCTGTCCTTTTGTTGCTACACTAATATAAATAGACATACAAACTTATAATGCACCTACTGTACTTTCCTACTTACACATACAGTACATAGACTGCATAATATGCACAACCACACGCATTCAAACATATATATCCTCACTTCAATACACACCTGCATATGGGAAGTTTATGATGAGAGGGAGAGACATGGTGTTGAGGATGGTCTGGGAGTGGGCTGTGACACCCCAGTATACCCCGGTGTTGCCAGGCTCCCCCTCTTTCTTCTTGTACAGCAAGCCATTTAGAGAGCATTGAACATGCCAGAGCTTGAGAAACTTGTCTGTGAGAGTGAGCAAGTAGAAAAATGTGGGTCAGGGAGAGGTTAGGGGATTTATTGGGGCTTAGTCAAGCAGGTGGGCCTCCCCTTCCATCCACTTTGTGTATCTAGGCATACCCAAATCTCACCCATTGTTTGAGCCTTGAGCCCTTGCTTCTAGGACTTTTTCCTTTGGTGTGGCCCTCAGGCCTACTCAATCAAACAACAACGCCTGCTCAATGCTCCTTACACAGTCCCATCCCGCCAGCCCCTCTAGAGGCCAGTCAGCACTCTCTTGGGGGTCCTGCTCATCAGGTGGATCCGTGCTCTATGTGGGACTGTGGGAAGTGCGGCTGTGGCCTCCAGCTGGCCCAGAGCCAATCCCTGCTGCTTTTCTGTCCCTCAGTCAGTGGGGCCTTCTTGGCCTACAATTGAGGCCTAGTGCTGCCCACCCCTGCTCCATGCATGCACGCACCCGATGGTGGGAATTTTAAACATTTAAAGGGCTAGTCACTCCTATCTGTAGACAATACTTCTGCCCAACTTTGTGCTCCTTCTTTGGGTAGGGGGATTACTGTAGCATGAAGGTGGAGGATGGAGAAATTGAATCCAAAAAGGGATTACATTCAATTATCCTTTATGCTTTCCTTATCTTCAATTGATGGAAGCAGAAGAGGCAATGCTTCTGGGGTTCTTGCAGGGCCTAATGCCAGGAATGAGTAGGGAGGTTTCTATTTTACGGTCTGGTCTCAGTGATGTTCTGGACAGCTGGGAGTGGCTGTCAGGAGTGCCTTTTTCAGCAGCTTGCCCACCCAAGGCTTGGCCATCATATGCCATTTCCCCTGTCAGGAGTTTTTTTGTGAAGACAAAAGTTTAGGCTTGTCAAAGTAGATGGCATAGTGGACAGTCAATTCCACATTTAGGGAGAAGATTGTTAAAGGGCATTGTCACAGTAACCCCTTAGGCTGAGGATGCATGTGGGTAGATTTGAGTTTGGGAGGGAAATACTGATGGATTTCTGAGGAGACTCTTTGCCTGCCTGCCTGTCCAGCCCCCTCTTTGGTCTTAGTCACTCAGTGCTCATTGGGGGACACAGGGTAAACAGGAAACCCCATCTGGTCTGCCCTAACCAGATTCCCGTGAATTAGCAGGCTATGGGGGCTCTACATGGCTGGAAACGCTCCATATGCCTGCATGGGACCTAGCCACAAATCCATGGAACTGTGCCACAGCTAGGAACCTCGGAGATGCCGATGATTAGAATTGCATCCCACCACGTCCCTCTTTTGGGGTTACGCTATGCTGATGGTGGACAACACTCGGTGGTGGTTACGGAGAAGCTCATATAGGAACCCTGATTTTACCAATCTTTAGGCCCGTCTATGGAACTCTGGCTCGGCTACCATGCAGACTATTGCCAGGGACGTTTCCACCGCTCTCGCTCAGGGTCCCAAGGTTGGATCAAGTCGGTTTTTGGACCTTAAGATCCTCCTAAGCTTCGTCTAGCCACAGTGACAACGCAGCTCCAGTACAGCGGCATTACCCTTCTCTCTTCAATGCTGGTGTCCCAGCAGAAGGAATAAACGTTTGGCGGGAGTACCCAGTTGGGGTACAGGGCGTCCTGTCACATTGGTGGCAGCAGTGGATTGCTTCCTAGTCTGAGGGACATTCCAAACCACCACTGGGATCTTTCCAGGAAAGGGAATGATGGTAAGCTATGCAGAGTTGCAAGACCCATCGGAAGCATATAGGGAGGCTTGACGGCAACAACCCTCCGGTGGAGGTGATCCTCGCAGTGATTGCAGAGGTAGACTGGCTCCCTATTACAGTGTATGAATGGCGTGCACAGGGGCTGTTCGATCTCAAAAAACAGCCTGTCTCAGAGACTGCGGTAGTGAATGGGACTGCGGTTATCCGAGCAGAGCAGGAACACCAGGGAGAAAATGCCGGCAGCATCACTCCCCAGCGGCTGAGCGAGTGCCTGGAAGGGAGTATGTGGAGATCTTCTTTCTACTCCCTTTGGAGAAGTTTAATTTAGACTCCAAGAAGCTTTGCTAATAGGGTGACCCCATTTCTGCCATTCAGGGACACACTATGAAGTGTGTATATATATATATATATATATATATATATATATGCGTTAAACATGCATTTTTAACTACATAATATGTACTTATCTCTTTGAAGTAAGGACTATTATTGAGATATGATTTCAAAATAACAGTGGAAATCGCAGTTTCTTTAATATTAGCCCCTACTGCCGATATATATTACTATTAGCCCCTGCTGCCAATATATCTAAATATTAGACCCTGCTGCCAATACATTTTATATTGACAAAATTGGACCCTACACAAGCACTTTTCTTGGGCCCCGCTCCACACTCCCTAGCATGCAATCACTCCCTCCGCTCCCACACCAAAAAATAGGTATAGATTAAATAACACATAAAACAGCATTTGTTTTAAATCAACATGTATAGATCAACCGAATAAGACCTACAAACCTTATATTTGGTATACATAAATAATGTATGGAAACATAGCATAGCAGGTATAGATCAACACATCAACACACAAACCCAGCTTTGCATGTATAGATCAATTTAAATTCACATGTGAACTCATAGAATCAGACATACAAATCCTGTATTTGCAGGTATACAATAATAATGTATGGAAACATAGCATATCAGATATAGATCAACAGAATAACACACACATCCAGCTAAATTACAGGCATAGATCACAGGTTGCACACCCCAAAACAGCCCAGCCTAAGACATCTTTGTCCCCAAACAGCCTGCCCTGTGCCATCCTTGTCCCATAAACACACTGCCTGTGCCATCTTTGTCCCATAAACACCCTGCCCGTGCCATCTTGGTCCCCAAAGCTCAAACACCCTGCTTGTGCCATCTTTGCCTTTCCCCAAATAACTTATATATATATATAAATATATATATCTATGATACACACAAAACACTTATACAGTCAGTCACTCATTCACTCTGTCATTTACACAATTCAGTCAGGGCAGCGGTAGGGAGCAGAGGAGACGAAGGGGGCTGAGCAGTTGCTAAAAAGTTTTTCATATGCGACCACTTGGCGCCCCTTTCTCTCCTCCTCTCCCTGCCACCTCGGTGCGGCCCTGGCCTTGGTGATGGGACGGCTATTATTTTATGCCTGGATTAACATAATTATAATATACCGATTAATTTAGCCCTTTATTTAAGTGTCAAAATGCTATACCAGAGAAATTCATACCCTGCTATTTTTGTGGATGGGTGTCATGGAAATTAAGAGTCTTAGTTCTATTCACTAAAGAGGGCCAACTGAGGTTTGCTCTTAATATTGCATAGTCAAATCAGGGAGTTGAAATATTCTGTCCTGCAAACTCCCTCTTTACTAAACAGAGCAATTTATTTTTGCCTAAAGGGACACTTTAGTGTCCCACAAAACACAAATCAATGCATATGGAGGAACTTTGTAAGTACTCTCATATACATTATACAAAGTTAAAGAAAAAAAGTATGTACATCTCACGGAGAAGACTGCCGCTGCAGCTTCCCACCTCCTCTATGGTCCTACATTTCACAACACAATTGGCTGCTTAAAATTAATATGAGTGCTTTCTGCTCATGATCATGGAGGTCTTGTTAGACCTCGACCTGGACTGTTTAATGAGCCAGCACTAGAGTGGCAGTTAGTATATCATGTGCCAGAGGACTGACAAAGGGGTAAATTCATATAGGGGGATTCTGCCAAATCTCCCCCACGCATTTGGAAGGTGGACACTATCTAAATTTAAAGCGGCCTCTCAGCTATCAAACACATAAAAATACATATGATGACTGGAGTGCCCCTTTAAAAGCAATAGCATTTTTCTGTGTAAGCTTTTTTTTTCTTTTTAATCTGATGCCACAGTCTGTTGTGCAGTCTAATAGTCTTTGGTCTCTAGGGTTCTCATCTGAACACAGCTGCCCACAGGATATGAATTATTTAGTGTGAGAAGAACTAAATGGATGCAATGGAAAAATAATTTGCGTACTGAAAGTATACACAGCAATCTATTGAATGTCTGGTCATTTATCTCCTTGCAATATTCTGTACAAAAAGTATGAGGGATGAAATGTTTCATAGAGAGCACACATTGTGGGTAACATGAAAAAATAGGTTGGGTACAAAATGTTCAGATTTTGCATTTTCCGCCAGGTAAATCAGTGCACACATTATTTTGTTATTTCCTTTTGTCTAATTTTTCTCCTCCTCTTCCCGGCCGTCTCTACAGAAAGCAGGAACGTTACTTATGCTTTTTGTGCATGTAGCACTCACTTTAAAGTTGATGGAAACTCAGCTTCAGCCAATTGCGTGTATGCTATTTGAACAACAGTTCTGTGCTATGTTGCATGCATGGAAAGTATACTTAAGTACACTACCTTGTTAGACTTCCTGGATGGATTCAGTAGAGGCAGCAATGGGGAGAAGGAAAATGAGACAAAAGAATCCATGCACCAATTTGCAAGGTGTAAAATACCTTTGGGTCCATACAAAATCAAAAAATGTCAACAGTATTCTGCTCACTAAGGCTCACACTTAGGAACGCCTCCAGCTCCATCTAGGTCCATATAGGTGCAGCTAGCCACAGTTTCACTGTAAAGAGGTAGGTGGCAGGGAGAACCCAGGTGGAAGTAAGCATGACCAAATGCAGTTTCCCTCACCTGGAAACTAAAGTAAAATAACTCACAATTATTATGCTGCCCGGTAAGTTCCAAACTCTACTGTAGTTACATTCACTGGTCAGCTGTATTACTGATCCTAACCTTCATTAGTAATGGACATTACGTGTCATAAGAGCTACCTGTTGGTTACCCCTGACAATAGCTGAAAATGTTTGAAATGTATTTTTAGTTCAGTCCTGAGCTTATATGTACAGCACATATGTAATTTCCATAGATACAAAATTTTCTGGTGTGAAAATTGCCCATGGGACCCCCTTTATGATTCATATGTGCCATTATTGCCCCCAAATAGCTTGTCAGTGCCATCTTTAACTTAAACAGCTTGCCTGTACCATCTTTGTCAAAAATCAGCTGGCCAGTGCCCCAAAACAGCTTCCCTGTGCCATTTTGTCCCCTCATCTTGTCTGTGCCGTCTTTGCCCCAAACAGCCTACCTGTGCCTTCTTTGCCCCCAAACAGCCTACCTGTGCCTTCTTTGCCCCCAAACAGCCTGTTTGTGCCCCTGCCCATACCACTTACTTGCTGTGTGCAGACTGATCAGCATGCAAGAATTCTGCTACCTGCGGGTATTACCTAGCAGTTTTAAATGGATGGACAAGGGATGGCAGAGGTTGCCCAAGAGCGGTGGGCACGATCATATTTGGGAGCCCTGCAGAAACCTCTGTAGAAGCCCCTTATGCATATATTATTGGCGCGTCTATCTCAATTTTACTGTTGTTGGGTACAGCATGATTATTCTTTGCATAACTAATTTCTCCCCTTGCATTATATTGTATCATATATTTTTTCACATGCATTATTGAGTCAGATTCTCTAATGGGATGTATTTACAAGTGGTGTAATGTCCAGTCAGTCTAGACAACCAGGTGGCTATATTTAGAACCTCAAGTAAAAAGAACCAAAAAAGAATGTTTATGGTAGTGGCCTCAGATCCTCTAATCAGAGCAGCCCAAGAGAAGAAATTGCTCCCATTGCCCCCTTTCGAGCACAGCCTTGATTTGGCAAAGATGGCACAGTCAGGCTGTTTGGGGGCAAATATTGCACAGGGATGCTTTTTAGGTGCACTGACAATCTGTTCAGGGACATGCAGGTTGTTTGGGGGGGCAATGATGGCACAGGCACTAATTTGCTGGTTGTTGGCAAAATGGTACAGACAAGCTGTTTGTGGGCACTGGCAAGCTGTTTAGGGATGGATATAGCACAGACAAGCTGTTTTGGGGTAAAGGTGGCACAGATAGACTATTTGGGAACAATAATAGCACAGACAGGCTGTTTGTGAGCACCTATAAGCTGTTTGGGGACATGAATGGAACAGGCCAGTTTGGGGGCACTGACAAACTGTTTGGTGGCAAAAGTGGCACAGGCAAGTTGTTGGGGGAATTGACAAGCTGTATGGGGACACAGATGGCACTGATAAGCTGTTTGGGGCAGATATGGTACTGATAAGCTGTTTGGGGCAAAGGTGGCACTGTGGGGCATTTTTTGCACCAGGCCCCTGTAGTTTCTTGCTATGCCCCTGAATATAAGTATGAGCTGTAGAAAATAACAATAAACTATCTGACCTATGTATTTATAAATAATTGATGCTTTTAAAATTAAAACTGAGAAACATTGATTTTACATTTGATAGTTTTTTTTTATAAAGAATCGCATCACAACAAATAATTCATAAAACTGAGAAAATGAGTTTCCATTCTATCGTACATCTATTTTTTGCTCCACAGCAGATTATCCATCCATATGAAATCATTGCAATATAGCTAAAGCCATATAAGAGCTCAGAGTCATCCTTAGTTTTCAAAGGCAAGGGAAAATGTCTTTCTGGCACATAAGGGGTAAAACAATGCTCCTTAGGGACACTGTGGTTTGCACAAATACTGAGTGACTCTAAATTCTGCAGTCTGAGCGTAATCATATCTTCCAAATAACGAGAACCTCTTTTAGGCTAAAAGCATTTCACAGATTTATCATTAACATCTAAATGCTAATGGTTCTAAATAATTCAGCATGCTACTTAAGACTGCCCTTGCTGCCTCTGACCTTCTTGCTCGTCTCTAAACAACACCATACAGTTTACATCTGATCTTCACACAACTGTAACCTTATACAGAATTCGCATTTATTTTGTTTCGGTTGTTGCTTTTTCTCTGCTTGCTTTTTTCCTTTCTCTTTTTTTACTACAGATCTAAATTTAGAAGGTCATCTTCTCAGAATCAGACCATGTGCTGGCAAATTCTCCTTTAATAATCCTAATGCAGGGAGCTATCCAATCATAGCCCTGCCCTTTTTCTGATACCTGATGCCAGTTTTCTGGTAATGTAGGCCACCGTAACAAATCCAGAGAGATTGACTTAGGTTGATAGAGTAGCCTAGCCACGCTTTTTTCCACTGTTGTTAATAACACGAGAGAAGTTATACCAATGATCATTAGCTCACAGGCCTCCATCTGTGTTAAGGCAGGCGAATGAGGGAATTGTGGGAAATTCTCTACCTTGTTGTGTGTGGGATATAGGCAACAGCAGCACCACTTGGAAACATGAGGAGACTTCTAGGCAGCAGCTGGAGTAAATTTGGCCATGCTGGTAGGGG
The DNA here is from genome assembly GCA_023333645.1 of Sceloporus occidentalis. Taxonomy (NCBI): domain Eukaryota; kingdom Metazoa; phylum Chordata; class Lepidosauria; order Squamata; family Phrynosomatidae; genus Sceloporus; species Sceloporus occidentalis. The sequence goes on along the minus strand of JALMGF010000088.1, from coordinate 1,480,692 downwards.
CACCTATGACTGGATGACTAGTGAGCCAGAACTACCACTTGCAGACACAAAGCTGCAGGTAGGTCCAGTTTCTACAATTTTTTTTATTCATGTTTTGTATTTACATAACTTACTTTAGGCTTGATTTTGTCAACCGGAGTAAGCCGTGTTATTTAAAGCTTTCTAATAACTGGAATTCTTGCTTGAATTCTAGCATCTGTATAGGGGCTGTCACTTAGTGTTATAGCATATACAACACATCACCCTATATACTCAGCTACATCACGTAAATGATTAATTCAGCTGTTTACTAGTTTTGTTTTTCACACTACTTGGGAATGAAAACAAAACAAATGATTCAATTACACATGATATATTTTCAAACTCAAATCCTGCTGCTATTTTCAGCATACCCTGTACTTTACCCTTTACAAGGGTTATAATTATTTATCTTGATACATTATTTACCCTTAAACTATCTACAGTGCTTTGTGGCAGATACAATGTGGTTTTATATTATCGTTGTTTCTTACAAAGTGGTAAAAGTGGTGCAATCGCTATAGCAACCGTTGGAATGTTCCTACTTATTGCAGCATTTCTATCGCTTTGCATTAGACATGCTATTTTCATTTAATTCAGATAACAAATATGAGCACCAGGGATCTATTAAACAAGGTTATAATGAGACAACTGGAATTATGTGTTATGTATCTTTCCAATGTGATACAGCTAGAATGAAAAGGTCAGTATTGTGTTGGTTTATATAATATAGTTTAGATTAAATCATTAAATATTAGAAAAACTATTTTGTATTTTATGTTATACTGAATAATTACGCATACAACAAATGATTGACATGCATGGCAGCTTGATGATACATAAAAATAACTTTAAATGTGAACAGATTTTCCCTTGAACAAAACAAACATATGGGAAATTAATCTTGTATATTTTTTATGTGAACCATTGGTATAGGGGGGAACTTTCTCCGTGAGCTGACCTTAAGAGGCTTTTGAAAATTAACCGTTTAACAGCCAGTCACAAGGATTCTATTATAATGACACACTAACAGCAGTACCAAAGAGGCAAGGATATTCTGGAGTAAACAAGGGATTGCAGCCGTGATTTACAAAAATACACATAAAATAAAACCTGCGAGGATGTTTGGGTAGAATTAAATAATAGTAGTATTTAAATTAGTCAGCTTCAAGCTGTGTGATCATAACAATTCACCCTGAGACTGGGATCAAAGCCTGATAATTCTCAAGTTTGGTTATTGATTGAAGGAAATATTTGGTAAACCACCTAGAACAACAATGTTTTTATTCTTCCCTGTTGTTTGTATTCATTCCCGGCATTTAGCATCTAAGTATTGCAGTGAGCAATCTCTTAAAAACAAACAAGCCAAATTTTAGTATTTGTGACATTTTTCATAACATTTTTTTAACCATGCAAATGAATGATCAGTCAATGCCATAATAAATAATAGTCTAATAAACTATGCAAAGCTAATGAGTATGAGTTTATATTCAATATCAGTGACCAGGTGTGGTCATTATTTAAATAATTAAGGGGACAGTGATGTGCATTGAGAGATGGAGAATAGATATAGACCAGGTATTCCCAAATGCAAAGCCAGATTTGCTAATATATTATCAAATTCAGATCAAGTGACTTCAGGACATCACCCAAAGAAAGATTTTAGTTCATAAATTTAAATTTGCTTTATCCCAATATTGGTTTTTATGTCCAGTTAATTACACTTTTGGTTGCCTGCAGCAAGTAATTATCTGAATGAGCGTATATAAACATCCTTGAAGATGAACATTATAAATCATAAATTATAACTAATTTCTATTTATTTTCTTGAACATTATCTTCTTATTGGATATATCAAATGAGAAACAATACATTGTTGCATGAATCAATAAACATCTGGCCATCTCAGGAAAAAAATATAGTTTAGGGCCAATAGCAAAGCTGGAAGCAATGTATGGATGGTGTTTTCATTTTCCCAGAGATGCAGCAAATTTAAGACTGATGGGAGAAATGGGCAAGGAGCATATAATCTTTTAACCATTTGACGGCCAGAAGTAAGGCCAATTTCCATAGCTTATCGATAGTTAGATTATAAGAAAACCCTATAAACGGCATAAAATCTTCCTAGGGAAAGCTATATTTTTCAAGAAAGGTTAAGCTACTCATAGATAACTAGATAAAGTCAACCTAAAAGACTCCCTGTCAAATAGTAAAATGGTAATGGTACATACATGTGGATTGCACTTGCAGTCCATGTAGGTGAACGTACACATAACATTGTGGGATGCAGACACGTAAAGAGGGGTTTATATTCTGTAATTATACTAAATAATCAACATATTTAGAAAATACATGTCCACAAGTTTACGATACTTTTGTCACCCTTGGTGCAATGGCTTTTTATGTCTACAACTCCTATCGTTATTACCATCATCATTCTAGATGAAAGTATTTAGTTGTAGTCTATAGAAAAAAAAAGTAATGAGCCCATTTTTTCTGTAAAAAAATGTATATAAATCCATTTGCTGTCTGGATGTTTAAGGTTTAATTATATCTTTATAGGGCAATGAGATTTTACAATGAGGGTGTACAGGTGATGTCACCCTCATCCCTTCATTTAAGATCCGATTCCTTTCCCCCATGTTACACTTAGAGAAGCTGCTGACCTGTCACAGACCATCAGCAGTATTCTGATTCCCCTATATAGCTATATTGATTTCCCCAGAGCGGAGCCTCAGGTTTAAGTGTAACTAAACATAAGTTTCACATATAGAATTGAACATACAATATTTCTGGTAAATTGCCCATCAGCTTAGTATGCAGATAGGCAGCCCCACTGATAAATGTTACATTACAAAAAAAATATATACTAATTGCTATATACAGCCTTGAGAATGGTGCTGTGCAAAGTGAAGCCTTGAGAATGGTGCTGTGCAAAGTGAAGTGTTGAATGTGCAGTAGCACCCAATTTTATATTTTATAACACTGAAGCGGATATTAAGCAAATATTATTACAAGAGAAGTAATACTTGTGTACATCCATGCAGCTGCTTACTGTCTTCCATCACTGCTAGGCTTCCAAACAAGCACCTATATTTGAGACAGTCTTGCAATGCATTTGTCCCTAGTGTTACCCCTAGCGAAGAGTGCTGTAATTCCATCAATGACATTGGTCTGTACAAACTAGCATGCCGGATCATGAAAAGGAGAGGGGGGCAAGGCTTGTTTTGAGCAGTTATGCCAGGTTGACTACCCATTATCATTTAGGGGAAACCTGCTTTACCTGACCTTGCTCATGTAAGGCTGCTACGCTATATGACCAAAGGTATGTGGACAACGCCATCCAATTATTGAATTTAGATGTTTCAGCCAAACCCATTGCTAACAGGTGTAGAACATCAAGCACTTTGGCAGTAGTATGGGTCATACAAAAGAGCTCAGTGGCTTTAAATGTGGCACTGTCATAGGATGCCACCTTTGCCACAACTCAGTTTATAACATTTCTGCCCAGGGGAGGGCTGGCAGCCTAAATCCTGGAGGCAAGTCTAGTCAAGTGGCCCGTTGCGCCACCGAATCAGCACACCATCCATGCCCATCTTTTCCTGGTTTTCTAACGCTTATTGATGTAATGTGATGGGACTGGGAGTAAAAAAAATTATGTTTAATACATTAAAAAACAGCTAATTTTTGTTACAAAATAAAATGTAAATATGGAAAAATTGGACCCTAGGCATTTCCTTGGGCCCCTGCCTGTAATCATCCCCAGAGTCCCTTTGTCCCTCATTCACTAAGCCACACCTCTGTTTTACTTACTCCCTGTAGTTCAGGTTTAAATCAAATAAACAACACATGTAAACAAACAGCACTGAATAAGAAATACAAACCTAGTATTTGCAGTTATATATAAATAATGTATGGAAACATAGCATAGCAGATACAGATCAACAGAATAACACACAAACCCAGCTTTGCATATACAGATCAACCGGAAATCACATAACAACTAAGCATTTAAGGTATAGATAAAAACCCCTAAATTACAGGCATAGATCACAGGATGCACACCCCCAAAGCCAGCCCTGGTGTCCACACTGCCCACATAGAACCCGACTAGCACCAAAATAACATTAACAAATTACAGTCCACAGTGAGTCAACTTTGTCCCCAAACAGCCCAGCGTGAGCCAATTTCATCCCCAAACAGCCCGCCCTGACACCAGTACAAGCTCCTCCACACCGACACCCAAACACACACACAAGGACAGGCTCTGCCACATCGACACCCAAACACACACACCAGTACAGGCTCTGCCACACCGACATCCAAACATACACACCAGGACAGGCTCTGCCACACCGACACCCAAACACACACACCAGGACAGGCCCTGCCACACAGAAAGACAAACACACACACACCAGAAAAGGCCCTGCCACACAGACAGCCAAACACACAGACACCAGGACAGGCTCTGCCACATCAACACACAAACACATACACACCAGGACAGGCTCTGCCACACTGAAACCCAAACACACACACACCAGGACAGGCTCTGCCGCACAGACACCCAAACAGACACACCAGGACAGGCTCTGCCACACCAACACCCAAACACACACAGACACCAGGACAGGCTCTGCAACACCAATATCCAAACAGACATACAAACCAGGACAGGCTCTACCACACCTACAACCAAACACACACACACCAGGACAGGCTCTGCAACACTGACACCCACATCCAAAATGCTTTCCACACTGGTTTGCTGTTTGTTTGTTTTTCCCCCTTGTGTATTGATGCCCCAGCCAGCCCCCCCTTTGGTTTTAATGTATTTCCCCCCACACCCTTGTGTATTGCCCCATGTGGATTTGTGCCCCCAGCCAGCCCCCTTTGTACATTATGCCCCTTGTGTATTGCCCCATGTGGATTTGTGCCCCCAGCCAGCCCCCTTTGTACATTATGCCCCAACACCCTTGTGTACTTATACCCCCTAGCCACCCCCATTTTGCATTTAAGTGGTGTCCCAATCCAGCCCCCCCACTTGAATATGGCTCCCCTTCTGCCTATTACCTTAACAATTTTTTTTACTTTTTTTAATACTTATGTTTTTGCTGCCATCCTTCACTGCTGCTGCCTTGCAACGTGCTCTTCTAGCTGTCACGAGGAGCTGTTCCGTGTGACTCCGCCCCCTTGAGTGGCCGCTCAAGGGGGCGGAGTCACACGGAACAGGACACTGGGCGGCACTGTGCAGGCACGCTGGCCGCTTAATGATTTTAAAGCGGCCAGCGTGTTTTACCGCCGCCTTAAGACGGCCCTGGCGTGGCCGAATCGGCCACTTAAATGGGTGGCCGTGCGGCTGTTTAATGTACATTCAGGGCGGCCTGGGGGGCAATTGCCCCCCTGCCCCCCGGCCCAGCCCGCCCCTGTTTCTGCCTCACTAGATCTGCCCTGGTCCACTGTAGGAGCTATTATTGCAAAGTGAAAGCATCTAGGAGTAACAAGCAGTAGATGCACACTCACAGAGCAGGGCGAGCATGCAGCATGTACAAATCCCCAGTCTTCTGTAGCATCACTGACTATATAGTTCCAAACTGCATCTGCATCTGTGCGTTAGGAGCTTCATTAAATGGGTTTCCATGGCGAAGCAGCAGCGCACAAGCCAAATATCACTAAGAGCAATGTACTGAAAGTGGGGCCAACTCCATATTAAAACCCATGGTTGATGTATATATTAATAAAATGCAAAGTAAAACTTATTTACACTACATCTAAGCCTCTGAGTTTTAGACTATGACCTCTTGTTTTAACATTGCTCCTCCTTTCAAATAAGCTTTATTGCATTGCATGCTTACCTTTAAGTCATCAGACATAATTACTCCTACGCCCCTCTCTTCCGTTGTCACTGACAGAACAGTGTCCCAAATTCTATATGCTGCCTTGGGATTTAAAAAAAAAAATTGTGTTTGAGTTGGTGCATCTTTCACTCCTAAACTTGGTTTTATATTTGCTCTGTTTTTCCTCATTTTGAGTTTGTTTATAGTTCCTAAAAGTTAGCTTCTTCTCCATCAAAATATTTACCTCAGTTTTAGTGCAGTGCCACACAACCTCTGCCCTTAATCACAATCTTGATCATTGGAGTCTAAACACTCTCCTACAGTGACATTGAAAATCAAGTCTCCATTTGTAAATACTAAATCCAACATAGCCTCCCTCCTTGTTGACTCCTCTACCAATTGCGTAAGATACAGTCCTTGTTTGTTTTTTTCCATTCTACATCAGGGAGATTAAAGTCCCCATGACGATAAGCACACCTTTCATTTTAATAATTTCTTCAACTAGCAGATGGTTGAGCTCCTCTGCATCTCCAGAGGTTCTATATATCACACCAATGCAAACAATAACTTTGTTACGAATTTCTAAAGTTACCCAAACTGTCTCTAGGTTCTCCTCCTTACCTTCTATAAGGTTAACCTTTAAGCTTTTTTTTTACATGAATACGTAGTCACCCACAGTGCCAAATTTGCCAGGGCAGTACATATGATGGGGGTTATGCCATATCTTTCTGCTATCCAGGAGAATTTCCTATTACTTGAGACTACATGGAGCCTAATATGCAAAGTGACTTAATTAGGCAATGTGCACACTGAAAAGGAGCAAAAGATAACAAGCGGGAATCTTGACTATCCATGATCTCTGCCTTGATAAGGAAGTAAAACCCTTTTCTCAGATACAGGAGGAATACTTACTTCCCTCTAAAGAGGTATTTTCTTATCTTAGAATTAAAGGGTTTCTTTTGAATTATGTTATTTTAAATAACGGAGAAAAATGGGCTCTCCTTAATTCCTTATATAATATGACAAATACTAAGGGAATGATTACTAAGTGCCTAACTCTCATTAAAATTGATTACGAACATACGCCAGTAAAGGCAATTAAGACCTGGGAGAGTGAACTGAATAGGACTATCCCTTGGGATACTTGGAGAACTACAATACAATCGGTTAATAGCGAGATCCATTGCTTAAATATGAGAGAGAATTTTTATAAGGTTTGCTATAGATGGTATCTTGTCCCAACAAAGCTAGCAAAAATGTACGAACACACTAAGGCAATCTGTTGGAGATGTGAGAAAGATATTGGAAGTTTCCTACATATCTGGTGGACCTGCCAATATATAGAGGCTCTTTGGAAAGAGTTTTTTAGCCAGATAGAGAAAATAACCGGCGTATATTTACCTTTTACACCAGATTGCTCTCTATTATATTTAGATTGGCCAAAAGTTACCAACCTCTACAGAAGCTTAATAACCCATATCCTTGTATCTACCAAACTACTCATAGCGAAAAATTGGAAAAATAAAAAATCGCCTAATTGGGAGGAGATAAAACTAAGTACAATCTACCACTGTAAAATGGAATTGGGTATAATCAAATTAAATGGATTTAACATAATCAAAATTAGGAAATGGGAAAGAATATTAAATATACTGGAAGCTTGAGTATGAGCGGTTCTAGGTTTTCCTCCTCTTGCTGCATCTCACTGTATATTTCATTTTTTTTTTTTTGGTTTGTTTTTTTGTACTGTTAAGTATGTCTTAGAGGCATGTATCATATTCTTGCCTTGTTTAAAAAATTGTTTTTGCTATAAACGAATAAAAATTAATACAAAAAAAAAAAAGAAAAGGAGCAAAAGATGAGACGCTCCATGAGTGCAATGCCTTATGGTGTCACAACAGCAAGCACATAACGTGAAGGTGCCACGATATCTTCTGATTTCCTTAAATCATCAGTCATGTAATAGGGTGAGCTGCCCTTGCATAGAACATGCAAAGAACAGGACAACAAAGGAGAACCCTATGACCTTAATTGACCTATCTATATGAACTAAATTATAGCTATTCTTGTTTATTAATGCTTTACACGTAAACGCTATGCGCAATTTGCAAGGATTACTTCTGTAAAGATTTGTCAGGTTGATTTTTTTTGTCCTTTCATTTGTTTGCAGAGCAAGCATCCGAATGAAATCAATTCTACCAAAGAAGACCTACAGCCCTTTCTGTGTATCATACTACCGACAACTGCTCTGCTTGTAGTAGGGTTCTTTGTCCTGTTCTTGTATCGGAGATGCAGACGTAAGATACCACAGAGACAAATCTTTGCCATAGGCCTCCAGGACAATGCTCCTGACAGAGAAATGGATTTCTTTCCGAACTTGCCTTGGAGCATAGAGCCTTTTCATTACTGTACATTGGTGCCCGATGCCTCTTTTTTAACAATATGCTTACCTCCACCTTATGAAGAAGCAATTCTAAAGACATCAAGTGACTCTTGCATTAGTATCTGCCCAGACCCTGTGCCTCCCTATGAAGAGAGACCACGCAGATCAAGTAACTAATGTTGTGACCACAGAATGTAGCCTTCACGTTGGGCTTCAGCTGGAACTGGAAGTCCATGGACAACTATTGGTTTAGCAGCTTCAGAACTTTTAAAGGGCTTCTTATAACTTTTTTTCTTAGATTGTACAAACTTAAAAATGTTTAAAGCAGCACAAGTGTGGTCTAGCAAATGCAGCAGCACCTTTTGCAGTAAGCAATATTTATCTTCTAAACCCTGCTGGTTTGCTTTTCTGCAAGTATAATTTTTGGTGTTAAACAACTGTGCCGATTTTCTACCTAATACAAAGACTATTATGCCAACTTTAATTTCTACGTCTATTTTTTTGTTAATAAATATGAGATATCAGAGTATTGGTATATAGTTAATTAACAATCCCTCAGGTCAGAGACACTTAATGAACCTAATTAATCAACTGGAACTATATAAAAATATTAATTGTGACTCCAGCTATAACCAAAATAAAAGACAGATAAAAGTAAATGATTTTACTTTTATTAAACATGTAAGATACTGAGACATTATTGGAGCAGCCTTCTTTTAAGTTCATTGTTGTTTAGTGAAATTGAGGCCTTATTTAAGGAAGATGTCTTACTTTCTGAAGTAATATTTGTAAAGTTGAATTCCCTAAATCAACCTAATTAATGACGTTACAATATTAAAATAAACAAGATAAACACGAGATTGCATTTAATCATGCCCAATTTACCATTCCTGTCCAAGTTCTTCCTGCTTTTGACCCCACCACTTGTCATAAGCACACCTCCTTCTTTAGTCATATAAGCATCAGCAGAAGGAATCCCGTCAAAGCAACCATCCTAACCACTTTTATGATCTGTATGATTATTGCTCCCCTATTGTTAAGCCATTTATACCTTTTGGTTCAGTCTGTCATTATTGGAGTGGGGACAAATAGAACCAAGAATACTGCTTGACAGGAAATTGATTTGCTTATTTTACCACAGCTTTCCTTTGGTAATATAGTCCTTATACTTTTAAACCAATATTGCCCCCCCCCCCCAAAAAAAAAATATTGATTGCAAATATTAAAAACACTAGGTATGGATGTTTTAATAAATTAAGTTAGTTGAGCTAAACGCTATAATTGAGAATTTACCTTTTTTTTTTAAGTCCTAGGTGGTAAAATACTTTACCTTGGTACTCCCAGTTTGTCTAGCATCCATAATCCCTAGACCCCGCAGAGATAAGGAGGACCCATCCACAACTTAGTTCCATAATTGAATCATTGTTTTTTTGTACTGATGAAGGATTACAGTTGTTCATGGGACATGAGTTTGTGCGGAAAACCTGCTATAATTTATTTGGAGAGGTAGGGAATGGCATGTTATTGCCTGTATTACACTATTACAAACCTTAACCTGAAGCCACAGGGTGGAGCAGACATGGAAAGCACAATAAAAAATTATTGAAATAATTTCATAGTAACACTCAAAAGGGACTGGATGAGTCTCCTAAGCCTGAAGAGGGTGCCAGCAATGAAAATGTATAGAAGTTGATTTGGTGTATAAAAAGGACACAACGGAACACTTTACAATGCATGGAGCACAATAGTTCTATGTCAGCAATCGCATTCTAAAAAAATCATGGAGTGTGCTTTTGTTTGAGACAACACAGGATATTCTTTTTTAAGTTACTGACTACTGGTATTTGCTATAGCAGAAACAAGAAGGGAATGTAATAGTGTGGATTCAAAAATGAACAATTAAAAGAACTTTATTTTCAGAAGCCAGAAAATGACACTCATTTATGTTTGGAGAAGGTATACTGTCTCTTTATGAAGACCTTAGACACAAAGCTCTGAAAACTCAATTGAAACTAAGAAATTGAGGAATTTGTTACTGATGGGGAGCCAACAACGTACTTATAGTACATAAAGCAAAGCATTCGTCTCTCAAAATTTACAACTGTTTTGGAGCTTTTTGTGGCCTGGCTATATTTGTGGATACACAACCACCAAAAAACTAGACACCTACTCTGCCTTAATTTAGCAGCAGAGCATTTGAAACATATAGAATGACACAGAAAAAATGACTAGTAAGTACTGTATATCAGGATATATGACTTCACACAATTGTGACATTGTGACCAACACCGCTTACAGTGGACTCATAGTCACTTGTAGAGACATGTCCACTACTAAAGAGACACAATGCCTACTCCAGTTTGATTATTTGTATACTATCACGCATGCGGTGACCAAAGCGGGGTCAGTCTTAGCATCCCCTCTGCCGTCTGTTACAGCTCATCTCCCCTATCTTTTCTATCCATCCCCCTTTTTTAAGTGTTTATAATGATATAATAAATGATCCCTGTAACTACACTTATAATGACTTTATCGACTAAATACAATTTAAAAGGGCAGCAGATGGTTGCACCATAGAAGTAAATGCCATTGCCTGTTTAGTCTTCGCTACCAATTATGAATGTACCATTTATACCATGAATTTAAATGGTTGAGGAAAAAAATGCATTTGAATTTTTAAGCTCCACTCAGGTAGCATTAGACAAAGTGGTTCTAAGTATGGATAATGTACATTATCTTTACAATAATACCTTATAAAAGCTATTTGAAACAATTGTAACGCACAAGTCACAGAGAGGAAAAAACCCATGCTAATTTGTGCAGATTAAATTCTATTTAGTTGAATTGTTACGGCCTGCAGCATTATGCTACAAACCGACAATTTACATATTTCCCAACTGTCCCAATTTATACAGGGTAGTCCCATTTCTTCAGCAGATCTCCATGGGTGAATCACATGGTTGCAATGATGTCGAAATCAGTGCTCAACCCACTTACAAGGCAGAAATGCTCTGGAGTACTTCAACTCAATTACATAAATATCAATAGGTCACTGACACTTAAAAACTCAAAATTCTAGACCTAGCCACAGCTCTAGACATTCCCTTAAACAGTTTTCCTATTTGGCCATTTCAAATTTTGGGAGGTATGATATCATGACTTGACCAACTACTAGGATGTGGGTGTCACATTTGGGTAAAGGCAGTCCACAACTGGTATGTTGATGAAGTGTTAATAGGGGATAGGGCCTACATACATTATGTCACTTTCTTTTTAAATTGATCCTCAGACATCACTTTCCTTGACTAGTGGGTTTTGGCTGGTTTACCATAGTGCTACCTGTAGGGTAGGTAGGGTACTATGAGGTCAGGTTAGCCTATCTGGGATGGGGCAACCTAGATCAGAAGATGAATACTTCATTGTTTGTAGCATTATCTGAACCCCTACTTTTAAAACTTTATTGGATGACCCACCATGTTGGTGTGGTGTATGGCCAGTGGTATTTGTCAAAACACTACTAGATTTTTCAAGACAGTGAACCGTCCTGTAGAGTTAGATTCCATTTACTAAAGTTGGTTTTATGTAATAGAAACTTTAAATTCTTTGAGTGGTTTTATGTTTATATATTTAAATGTTTTGGAATGGAATGTAATTTTGTTACAAACAGTAAACATATCACAGTGTTTATTTAGAAAAAAACAGTACCCGTATCTGTGCATCTTTTGTTTTGAGTTATCTCTCTGGCGATCAGTGCAGAGGTCATAGGTTATTCGATAAGTATACAATTATACAACATAGAAGGCTTACTTTTACTTCCTCCTCTATACATGGGATGAAAATGTCTGGGAAGATATTTTCTAGAATAAAAATGCCTCTGCTTTTTTTTATGTATATCAGTTGGATGGGTCTCTATCTGTTATAAAAGGAAAGCTAATAAAGTCATAACAAAGGAATAAACATGGATATCTCCATCTTGCTCTAAGGTGTCCAATAAAGTAGAGGGATGCCTAGTAAGTGTCATAATTTGTTTGGCTAGTAGAGTTTTTTACTTAAACAAAATATTATCTGTACTTTCTAGCAAGGTGAGCAAAATAAACCTTAACAGATCTTTTGTTTTATTTTTTTCCACTGAAATTTTAATTACATAAAAAACAACACAGGTTCTCACCGTTTTATTACTAGGATCAGATAAAAATAATGGATGTTTTAAAAAATATTGTTCTCCATAAATTTTGCGGAATATAGGTTTTTGCATGTGTTCTATCTCTGTCTATGAAGGTCTATTGAAGGCTGGACTTTGTTAACTTTACCATAAGGAATAAACATGGTGTCGTGTTTGAGCAGGGAAACAATGGCATAATGTCATATCCCGGCACACAACACTGAAGCCGCGCCCACCGCCTTCCGCGCTCACTGCACCGGAAGGAGACAGAAGAGCCAAAAGGAAGAACTAAGAGGAGGGGGAAAAGGAACTGTAGCAGGAAAAGTGACAGTGACAGAGGTAGGAAAACATTCAGTGAGAGTAAATGTTTGTGAATGAGTGTGTGTGTTAGCATGGATGTGTAGGTGTGTGGGGGGGATAGCATGGCATAGGGAGGCCGTAATCTCACTTCTACCATGCCCAGGTTCCAGAATGTACTGGCTGCCTGGACATGATAGGAGTGTGATTGCTGTTATCAATTATATATATATATATTTTTTTATTTTTTTTTTTGTTATTTAATATGTTTTGTCCAATTTTAGTGTGTTAATAAAAATAAAAAAAAGGTTGGTGGGTCGTTTTCAGTTTCTGCCAAGTTTCGGTTTCGGTCCAGAATTTTAATTTTGATGCATCCCTATTTACTAAGCAAGACACTGAAGTGGTAGGCCTATGTGTTATGCTGTACCCCCGTCAATGTGTGCCTCAGTATATAATAACAGTTCTGCTGTACCCTCGTCAATGTTTGCCTCAGTTTATAATTATAACAGTTATGCTGTACCACCATCAATATCTGCTACATTATATTATGATAGAAGCTATGCAGTTTTAAAGTGTGTGTGTAGGGGGTGCCACATAAAGGATCCACCCCAGGTGCCAAATACGCCCCTGTATTTGGAACATCTTTGAAACCGGCCAATTAAATTTTGTTTGAATACTAGACACCCCATTCTATTTCAAACACTGGTATTTTAAACCTTTCCAGGCATTAATTCTACTACCAGCCGTAGTCAAAAGTGCCAGGCATGTCAAAACCTAGAGACCTGTTTTTTTTTTCTTCATTCAATAGTGTTAGGAATGGTGTTTGTAATGCTCCATCTAGTTAGTATACTGATTGTCTTTACATTAGAAGTAGAAAAAAAATCTGCTCATAAATTTTTCCCCACATGCCAATCTTGTAGCTTTTGCCACAGTTCATAGAAAGCCGTTAGCTGGACCCTGTTCAGGGTCCACAGCCAACAAGGTAGCATCTGTGTAATCATAATAGTTACGGTTATTAGCTTTATATAATGAACTATCTTTCTGCATTCTTTCCCCAGCATGAACATATGTAACACTTTGGTGGTTATGCACCAAGCACTGTCACAGAGCACTGGGCTTTATTTATTTCCTCACATGATTTTGGCGACAAGGCAAACTCTGCTAGTATACTAGTAAGAATGTGCCCTTTCTGCCCTGTCAGTAGGGATACCAGATCCCCCTGATAATTATCTGTATTAAAATATCCTTTTAATTTATAAAGACACTTTGTTTGCCTTGTTGTATTCATATCAATTAAGCTTTTTAAAATGCCTGGAGATCCAATTTTAAACACATGGTAAGCATTCCTACCAGTGCTTTAATGACTGCATACTTTGGCCCAGTGTACAATATTCTTAGAGGTGACAGACATAGGAAGGAACATCTCATGGTAGGATACTGGGAGCTTTCATAAACGCCAACATGCCCTGTTTCCAGAGGTAGCTGTTCAACTCACTGTCCTGCTTTTGCAGGCACTGGAGAGCATGGGCCAGATGAGAAAATCCTCAAATCTCCTTTGAGCTGCCCAGGGAGATCTGTGAGTTGTTCATGGCTCTCCCTGCCCGAGGCCATGCCCCCTGCCTCTGGTCACCATCATACCTGGGAACTTCTCGGCTCCGGCCTTCCCTTGTGGGACGCGGCCAGGACTACAGTCCCACTGACATTGGTGGGTGGTCCCGTTGACATTGGTGGGCGGTCCCGTTGACATTGGTGGGTGGTCCCGCTGACAGGAGTGGGAAACACCCCCATTTAAAGGAAAAATGGGCGGGGAGAGGGGTGTGTCAAGACCCCGCGACCCGAAGGATTTGGGTCTTGACCCGGAGAACCGGAGGAGCAGCGCTCACCCGGCAATCTCCGGGTCAAATCCGGAGAGTTCCCAAGTATGGTCACCATTTAACACATGGTCTCATGTTGAAATGTTGGAGGGGCATGCCATCTCTTGCTCTTGTAGCTGTGATCTAGAGATGGGGCCCAGTTAGACCTTAAAGAGGCATAACCTAAGCAGGACATGAGAAGCAGCAGCAGCCTCAGAAATCATTCTTAAAATTGACACAGTTCTTATATAGGGTGACCACGCATCCCGGATTATTGCCTGGGACAGTCCCGGGTCTCGGGCAGCCTCAATATATATATATATATATATATATATATATACCCATGCTGTGCCACCAACCCTAGGCTCATTCCTGACACTTTTAACACCATACACTTATATGTACATTATTTCAAATACTATATGCTTACACACGCACACTCACATTTACACCATATATTAACACTCACACTCGAACACTGTACAGTAACAGACACACATACACAATAAACTCAAACACACATACATTAAAGCATACACATTTATTCTAATACCATGCAGTAGCATATACAAACATAATACAGTAACACACACATGTTAACACCATGCGCTTAAACGCAAACTCAATTACACACAATTATTAATATTGAATCTAGCCATCAGTCTATTTTTCTCTATATCAATCTACCTCAAAACAATGCTGCCAATTGGAAAACACATCATATAAGAAATTGGTCCAGAATCCCTAAATCTGTATTATGTATCCTGGA
This sequence comes from Sceloporus occidentalis, assembly GCA_023333645.1. Classification (NCBI taxonomy): domain Eukaryota; kingdom Metazoa; phylum Chordata; class Lepidosauria; order Squamata; family Phrynosomatidae; genus Sceloporus; species Sceloporus occidentalis. Next base: position 1,465,370 of record JALMGF010000088.1, on the reverse strand, counting down.
GAAGCAAATTTAATCATGTTTACTTTTTGTCCAACCTCAGTGTACCGTATTAAGTATATAAATTTTTTCTTGTATAGGAAAATAATATTAAAATATACCACACTCTGAGTTATTCCATTAATCTGATACAGCTACATATCCAGACCTAGGCCAGCAGGTCCAGGGGGGGAGCAGTCCCCCTGCTACAAAACTGGGAGACAGATTGTCCTCTTGGCCTACTCCCCAATCACATCATGTACGCCCTACCCCGACTGAGTAACTCCACTGCAGAGGTGTTCCTTGCCGGAACCCTGCGAGACAGCGTCGAAAACTTACCCAGGACCAGGATTCCCAAATGAGCTCCCTCTTCGTGATAGGGTGACCACATGTCCCGGATTGCCCAGGAAAGTCCCGCAATTTTTTTTTTCTGCGCGGCGGAGAGAGTCATATACTGGCGCTCAGCAGTGAAGCCGTGCACACGGCGGCAGAGCAGAGAGAGAGAGCTCCCACTGCAGGACCTCTATAAGGTAAGTGAGCTTCAAAGGGGGAGAGGAGTAGGTAGTGAGAAGTGGAGGACATGGGTTAGATAGTGAGAATTGGGGGAGAGGGGGTATATAGTGAGAGGGGGTAGATAGTGAGGGGGTAAGATAGTGAGAGGGGGTAGATAGTGAAAAGGGGGAGAGGGGGTAGATAGTGAGAAAGGGTGTGGTAAGAATATTGAAATAAAGAGTGAGAATGAGTGAGAATGGATGAATGTGTGGATGAATTGTGTTAATGAGTGAGAAAATGAAATAATGAATGTGTGGATGAATGGTGTGAATGCGTGGGAGTATGAATGAATGTGTGAATGAATTGTCTAAATGAGTGAGAGTATGAATTTGTGAAAATGCATTAATGAATATGTGTAAATGATTTGTGTGAATGAGTTAGAGAATAAATTATTGTGTGAATGGATTATGTGAATGAAAGTGTGTATTGAGTGTAAAAGTGAATGAGTGTAAAAGTGTTTGTGTGTATCAGATGTATAATTGATTTGTGGAAAGGCAAAGATGGCACAAGCAGTGTTTTGAGCCTTGGGGACCAAGATTGCACAGGCCGGGCTGTTTGGGGACAAAGTTGACTCATGCTGGGCTGTTTGGTGACAAAGATAGCAAGTCATATGCGTGTAATTTGGGTGCTGGTCAGGATCTGTGTGGGCAATGTGGATGCCAGGGCTCACTTTGGGGTATGCAACCTGTGATTTATGCCTGTGAATTCCGAATGATCTATACCTGCAAAGCTGGGTGTGTGTGTTATTATGTTGATCCATATCTGCTATGCTATGTTTCCATACAATATTTATGTATAACTGCAAAGACAGGGTTTGTATGTCTTATTCAGTTGATCAATACCTGCAGTGCTGTTTCCATGTGTTTATTTGATATATACCCTCAGTGCTGAGTTTACATATGATTTCCAGTTGATCTATTCCTGCAATGCTGGGTTTGTGTGTTCTGTTGATCTATACTTGCAATGCTATGTTTCCATACATTATTATTGTATACCTGCAAATACAGGATTTGTATGTCTAATTCTGATTCAGGTGAGGTATATATATATATATATATATACACACATATATAATAGGGCTGCAACTAACGAGTATATCGATTAGTTGGCCGATTTTTTTTCCATTAATCGATTAATCATTTTTCATTAATTTAAAATAATTTAATAAACAAACATGATGCAGTATAAAAAAAACTTTGAGAAAAAGGCATTTCTTGTTTTTATTTCCTAATCTGTCCCCGCCCAGTTATGCACATTTGAGCCCAGGCTTGCCACACTGCCTCCTATGCCCCCCTGATATGCCACTGTGCCCTCTGATATGCCACTCTGTCCCCCTCAGATATGCCTTATACCCCCAGATATGTCCCTCCCCCAGATATGCCTTATATCCCCCATATGCCAGTGCCCCCAGATATGCCACTCTGCCCCCGAATATGCCTTAGATGTCACTGTACCCCCCTGATATGCCTTATAGCCCCATATATGCCCCTCTGCCCCCTGATATGCCGTATAACTCCCTATATGCCACTCTGCCCCCCCTGATATGCCTTATACCCCCAAATATCTCCCCCCAGACTTACCCTCCGTGCTCCAGACTCCTTGGTGTCTAGTAGGGGCAGCTGGTGAATGTCTGCGCAATGCACGTAGAGAACCTCTGCTGGTGGCTGGCACTTTTGCTGGAGCTTCTATAACTGGGCACCAGAAGGTCATGTGACGCCGGTGCTCCATAATAGAAGCCCCAGTGAAAGTGCCGGCAGTAGCGGAGGATGTCTGCGCGCATCGCCGACTGGCTGCCAGAGAGGAAGATCCAGGTCCCCTACAGTGCTGCGGCGGATCCTCCTCCCTGGCACCGGAAGGTCCATCATAGAAGCTCTGGCGGAAGTGAAGGACAGTAGCGGATGATGTCTGCACGCATCGCACAGATGTCCACCGGCTGTCAGAGAGGAGGGAGGATCTGGATCCTAGCGTTATTATAAGATATGTCTTATAGTGTTATATTTTTCAGAGCATCTGCTCTTGAAAAAACTAAGGATGCACCGAAATGAAAATTCTGGACCGAAACTGAAAATTCAGGATTCACTTGACCGAAACCAAAAATGACCCCCCTCCTTAAAAACAAAATGCAATAACAATATTAATATATAGAGCGCCCAAAGATTGTGTTCAGGAGTTACGGTGCAGGAGCGGAGTTGGACAGGGCCCGGTGCAGGGCGACAGCACTCTCCCGGTGGGCATCTAGGGTTGTGCAGCCACGTACCAGCACCCTGACATAGCAGTGGATGTAGTCCAAAGTGAAACAAAATGATATCCTGCAGGCACCCTGGAGCAGGCATGAAACATTTCACTGGATTATGTGCCCTGTATTATGCATATCTTGTCTGGTTATGTTTATTCCTTGTCTTGTTCCCTGTTGTGCCCTGTATTATGTATATCTTGTCTGTTATGTTTCTTGACTGGTCTCCCTGTCCCTTGCTTGCCATGTTTCCACTATATCCTCTGCTTAGCTTCCCTACTTCCAGCCTGCAGCATCCTGCACACACATGATATAACATAATATTAAAAAGACAAGCTTTCGAGAGTTATCCTCCCTTCATCAGGTCTGAAGAAATATTAATCAACATGATAGAGGTTATAAACTTAGGGAACCAATAACCACAGTAAAACATCAAAGATAACAGCAATTAGACATTGGATGACTAGATGAAGTTCATATGAAGTTCTGGTAGTGTGTAAGGAAACCAGAATCCACATTAAGTCCCTCTTTTATGGTGTTAAAATGTGTAATCATTTTCATCTCAAATGTTTTTCTTTCCTGAGAGTCTCTGAAATTTCCTTTGAGTACTTTAATTTTTAGTACCTCTATTTCACCTCTAGTGCCCTTTCAGCTCCAGCTCTACAATTGTGCATGATTAAATATGGGTTGGGACAAATACAAAAAATTTAATTTGTTTCAAAATACCGTATTTGCTCGATTATAAGACGAGGTTTTTTTCAGAGCAAATGCTCTGAAAAATACCCCTCGTCTTCTAATCGAGGTCGTCTTATAATCAGACCTCAAATAGAGGTCTGACTATGAGACTAAGATCCAGATCCCCTGCACCGCTGCAGGGGACCTGGATCCTTCTGTCTCCCCCCCCACACACACACACACTTACCGGTGCTTCCAATTTCCTGCTGTATACCGGGGCAGCGGGTTGACGTCAACGCGATCCGCATAGACAACTTATGCTGCAGCCGGAAGAAGGTGTGGCTAGCAGCGGGGGTTGTCTGCGTCCATCGCGCAGACTTTCCCTGGCTGTCAGAGATCAGAGTTCCCCGCACCGGTGCCCCGGTATACAGCAGGAAATTGGAAGCACCGGTAAGTGTGTGGGGTGGGGTGGAGTGTTAAATGGGGGGGAGACAGAAGGAAGACTGCTGCCCCGTTATACAGCAGGAAATTGGAAGCCCTGGTAAGTGTGTGTGTGGGGGGGTGTTAAATGGGGGCATAGGGCATTTCTGGAGGCAGAGTGCTCTATGAAATGCCTTTTAACCCCCTGAACACCACTCTGCCTCCTGAAATGCCTTATACCTCCCTATATGCCACTCTGCCCCATAATATGCCTTTTAACCCCCTAAATGCCAGAGTGGCATATAGGGGGTTAAAAGGCATATCATGGGGCACAGTGGCATATAGAGGGTTAAAAGGCATATCATGGGCCACAGTGCCATATTGGAGTGGCAAGCCTGGGAGCAGATGTGCGTAACTGGGGGGCAGGTTGGAAAATACAAGGAAATAAAAACAAAAAAATATTTTTCTCAATCATAGCTTTTATAAAAAAAATTAATAGCTTACATGAATTAACATGTCCTGGTAAAACTTTTTTCCTATAGGGTCGTCTTATATTCAGGCTTTTTCTTTTTTTCCTAAATTAATATTCAGATTTTGGGGGTCGTCTTATAATCAGGGTCGTCTTATAATCGAGCAAATACGGTATGTCTTATTAGAAAGATGAGGCACAGCTCTCTCTTGGATTTTGTCAAGCTCTCTTCTTCATCTCTCATATTCAACCCCAAGCAAGATCCTGCGGCTTGCACATTAAAAAAATCTCCCTCAGCCAAGACCACAAAAACTCTTTCTCTTATTATCTCCCACATTAACTATTGCAACACCCTTCTAGTTGGTATTCCTTTGTCTGAACTCTCTTCTCTGCATTCCTTCCAAAATGCTGCCACTAGGACTATCTTAGTTACACATCTTTCCAGTGTCCAGGTATAGAATGGATATATGGAGACAGGGTCAGTGTAACATATAAAGTAATTAGTAGTAAAGTACATAGTACATAAGTACCTTACATTGACATAAAACCCCAATGCTGCAACTTACCCGGCACATCCCACTGGTCTCCCTCCCTGTTCAATTAGTTCATCTGTGCCGGGTTAAATGTCATTTAACTAATTGAACAGGAAGGGAGACCAGTGGCATCTGCAGGGTAAGTTGCAGCATTGGGGTTTTAAAACCCCAATGCTGCAACTTACCCTGCAGATGCCACTGGTCTCCCTCCCTGTTCAATTAGTTAAAGACCAGTGGCATCTGCAGGGCAAGTTGCAGCATTGGGGTTTTAAAAAAAACTCATTCGCACTGCCCTGTAACCCGTGACGGCGAACCTGTGGATTTCCACTTCCAGGAATTGCCGCGATGCCGCGAAGACAAGGTAAGTTAGAAGAGGGGGGGGGGGTGGTAGACGAAGACGAAGACAATCACGAAGATCTTCGTGGTGTGTGTCTTCGTCTTCGCCTACGTTTTACCACCGCCGTGTCTTCGGAATGAACACGAAAACGCACTCTTCGTGTTCGTTTCCATGTTCGCCCGAAGACGAATGCACAAGTCTAGTGCTAACACTGTAATCAAAAGATGTTGCTGAACACATATTGGGGTGTTGTTTAACAGTGATATGTACCAGGAGCTGCAAATTCTGGTAGTTGATGGCATTATACATTTTCCGCCTCAACATTAGTTCTGTCTGATGAGTGGGGTGGGCTGCTATGACAGCTCACTGTCCTTTTCAGGACAGTACAAGCTGTCTGGCACTGAAGGGGTTAACCACTGGTGTCTCAGTAGAAGGAAGCACAGCTTGGCAGGTTTACCTAGTTGGGTTAGAGGTCACATGCATTATCAATTTACACTGATTTTCAGTAAGCAGTGGCAAGACATTGTATTGTTTATTCATACTTTTATTGTTTTTCAATACAAAAGGGGAAAAACCTTTATGTTATATTAAAAAAAAAAAACAAACATTTATGCAATCTAATACAGAATATTATGTCATATAACTTAACTCAAGCAACTGCAATTTGTTTACTAAAGTTAGGCATTGACCAGCCACACTACAATACTGTAAGCATTGTCCCCAGGCATAAGAAGGCACTAGGAAAGGTGAGTTAATGATAGTGTACAGGTTTAGTTTGCAGTAATCTGCCTAACATATTTGAAACTCAAAAACTATTTTATTCTTTAATTTCTGATAGACAAACAAAAAAGGCTAACAGGTTACACATAATTTTCCTTTGAACTTATTATTTTGTAGAGGTTTCTCTTAGCGCATTGGCAAGCTATAAAAGTCACCTTTTTGGTAACAATGTTTTTCCTTTTCCTTTATATTGTTTTGATTTTCAGGGTTTTGCTATCAACCACACCTCATTGTGTCGATTAAATAGCTTAAAAGGACTGTCGTATCCTGCTGTGTAGTATGTAGTTTCTTCAAAAGACTTTCCATCCCGTTTCAGACTTTCTGACAGCTGTAAAAGTTGTTCTTGGTTCTTTGCTACATTTGTAAACCCACCAAAAGACCTTTAAAAAAAATATTGAAATCCATCAAGGTGAGACGTCTACATGAAAAATACACCATAAAATGAGTTTTAATGCAGATAATAATATTTTGGAAATTAAGACCAGGAGAAGGGGATGAGACTGCTGGTGTTTCTCAGAAACCAAAACCAGGACCATGCCCAACCCCAGTCTCAGCTGGGGGAAGGAGAATCATTTCAAGTCCAAAATTATGACCAAGAGGCCCTGGATTGTATTCCAGCAGGCATTACAGTACAACACCAGTTTGACAGGTATACAAACCAGCAAATCATATAATCATATCAACTGTGATTGTGGTTAAGATAATCCTACAATTCTAAATTGCATCATATTCCTAAGACTGCTAACCACTAAGCATATAAACTGCAATTGTGCATGCAGTGGAACAGGAGCATGCTGTAGATGTGGTATGGCATGTACAACTGCAGAGTAGTTTGCAATGTACTGATCCAAACACTCTGCTAAAAACTTTTGTAACTAAATATAACAGAAATAATTACTAATTCATGTAAAGTTATGTTTAAGAATTTTTCCATAGGAAATGACAAATCTTCTTAAAAGTTTCTGTGTTTTTATGTTATCATACCTTTAGAGGAATTAATAAAATAACATATGCTATGGTTTATTTTCATAATATACTAAATAGTTCAATTCGTATTCAGTATAACTGGAACAGCAGACTAGATGGTTCTTTTCCAACATCAAATTCTGTGTTTCTATTAGACTTGAGCATTATGATTCGTACAAATGTTAATTTTAACAAACCTTGCCAACTTGTACAAATGTTGGAAACAAAGTGGAGCAATGAAACAAGAGACAATGCTTTCTCACTCACTTTTACTCACGCTCTTTCACACTCTCTCGCATGCTGTCTCTCAATGTCTCCCTACCTTCTCTGCCAATCGGAGAAAAGCAGCTCTTCTTCAGCTCCAGGTTTTCTGGCAAAAGAGCAGAACCTCCATGCACACACTCACCCCCAGATTGGAGGATCAATAAAAATGACAAGACAAAAGGCAGGGCTGCAGAAAAGGAGACATGGACTAGGAAGAGGTAGTAGAGAATGTAGGGAGACATTAAGCGAGACAAAATGAGAGTGTAAGAGCGTGAATGAGAGTATGAGAGAGTGAATGAGGGTGTGACAGAGAGTATATGAGAGTGTGACAAAGAGTCCCCTGAAAGGATGGAAAACTAAATTTGTTGTCCGAAAACAAATGGATGAAGAACGGAATGAAAAATTTGTCCATATCGTTTTTGGTTTAGTTTCTATTTATTTGGCATTTCCCACTGACCATGCACCCATCATGCTTCTTTGAACATGACAAAACACCACAAATTACAGTAATAGACAACACCTGTTGCCCCAGCTGCTGTGTAGTAAAATTCATATCATTCCTGCCCTGTTGATCAACAAACAAACAATAACAAAAACTGTATTTTGTTAAGCTGGTTCATACCTGACATAAACAGTTACTTGTGCTCTTTCTTCAAGAAAGATATTAGTATCTGCTGGTTTAGGTGGATCATCCTGATGTTCAGAAGGGATATAAAATGACACGGTAATAGTGGATTCACAGGCAGGTCCTGCTCCAGGCTGAATGAAAGATGTCACTGGCGCGGTCATTTCAACCTTCATTTCTGCACATAAAATAGGGTTTAAAAGGTTTGATGCATTTACGTGAATAAAAAACTTAAAACAAACTATTTTATTGTTCATTTATATATATAAGTGCAAAACAACATCATAACAATAGATAGATAGGTAGATAGATATAGAGATAGATAGAGCACTGGAGGGTCATCTAATGTCGGCGCTCCGTCATAAAAGTCCCAGCTGAAGTGCCGGCATCAGCGGAGGTTGCCAGAGAGGAGGATCCAGGTCCCCTGGAGCGCTGTGAGGGATCTGGATCTTAGTCTTATAGCCAGACCTCTATTTGAGGGCCGATTTTAAACCTTGTCTTAAAATCGAGCAAATACGGTACATAATTGGATATCAATTTTGGAGCAGTATTTGCAGAATCCATTGAAGCCTGATTTTTTGCGCACTCTGGGCACTGAAAGAAGAGAAGGATGTGTAGATCGAAGGGGTAGAGTTGGGATGTAGGGTGATGATAATTCTTTCAGGCAATAGGGGCCCTGGTAGGGCTTTAAATGTCAATAAACCCATCTTAAAATAGATTAGCCATTTCATAGAAAACCAAACTTATAGAATATGTTTTAATATCCAGAAATAGAAAATCAGGTACTAGGAAAACCAGGTTAAGAAACAATGCTTTAATGAAATGAATAGGCTACGTTGCAGTTGATCAACGAGACTTGGGGCGCATGTACATGGGAAAAATAATAGAAATAATAATGTATAAACACAATATTTCAAATAAAAAGAATATTTACAATCGTAAGATGTGAAAAAAGCCCATAAAAAATTGTTGTCAAACTTTTATTCCTTTTATTATTGCGAAGAAGTCTACAAACGGATTTTAAATTGTCCTAAGGAAGCCAAGCATATATTTGGCAAAACGTCTTGAGATTATTTTGGATGCTTATTGAAGACTCTATCTATACCATTGAGCGCTTGTGCACAACATTTGTTGTGCCAGTATTTGTTGTTTATATTTTTATTTGGATTGTATATATGTATATACAATATTGCACCATTATTATGTCAATTTTTTTCCCATGTACATGCATCCCAAGTCATGTTGATTGATATCCCAAAGCATCAAGAGGAGTGTTTTTCTGGGTTGCTGCAGTACCTTGGGAACGTAAAATTATTATTTTCAATTTATTTGCTTATCCACGTGGATTGTTGTTTTTTCACTTTACTTTGCAGTTGAACCTGTAAGCAATGTAAGCAGACGATCATTATGACATCGTCCACAACGATGATAATGCTTGTTATTAATGACTTAATAGTGTTGCAGGGTGGTTTCTAAAGTAATTCTATTATACTTATCTTGGATGGACAATATTAAACAATAATTAAAAATGTAGACATTTTTTATATAATTAGGTGTCCATTAAAAAAAGAAACTGTAGTTAAGCTGTAACACATTAAAAACAACTCTGATGGGTGCTAAAATGTCACAAACAGAGTTTGTGACATTTTACCAAATGAATCATATGCACCATGGACATTCAGAAACATTATCATGGATACTGGTGTTTAGGCAAAGACACTTAGTCTGCCCCCTATGATCATGACCTGTTTTGCTAAATCAATAAAAAGGTCCACTTCCCTAAAAGTATTCATCTACCAGTCCACCACAGCTTATCCCATTTAATAATTCGGTACTTGCAGCTTTACACTTGTAAAGGGTTTTCAACAATCTTCAGCTCAATCAGTAGATACTCTAGCTGCTTAAATTGCTCATAATGTAGCACTGCCTATATCTTTTTGTAAATTTCATAAGTAATCTTTAATGTGTTCAGCATATGTTTTTTTGTGAGTTCTATTAAGAAAGTACAACTACTTACTCTTTTCATTGTTTCCTTGGATGTAGTTAAAGAGACGCATAAAACCAGTACCAAAAGCAGAGTCCCAGTCTTTGATGCATTCCACTGAAGTGCTCATCCATTTGGCAGATTCATAATTGTGAGTCTCATATTCTGAACGCTGAACAACAGGAATGTTCCCCTTATGACAATAATATTCACATATATATAAAATAATCCTATAACAATACTGAAGGGGAGCATATTTCAGAGAACAAAGCAAAATGGTTGCTCGCTTTATTGAGGTCAAGGTTAATACTGCATTTGGATTTAAACATGCACTGGAGTGTTCATATGGCTATGGTGAACACAAGACAAGGCCGATTTAACTAAAAACAGGAGACTCATATTTGCGTAGCCTTCTTTACTGTGTTACCATAGCAGCAAAGACATATTATCATAAGTAAAGGACCAATCAAAACACAGTTTATCCAATAAGTATGTTCAGCATCCCAGAATCCTCCTCTTTCTTTGCTGCTGTCACTAGTGTCAGGTCAGTCAGTAACCTCTCCTTTGGGATTGTCTGTGGGATCTGTGTTTTTGGCATGTCATTTTGATTATTTTGTGTGTGTTTCCCCTTTAGCGTTGGTCTTTTTATACTGTTTTATATAGTTTTTCTCTGGCTATATTTTTTTATACCTCTGTTTTATTGTTTTACTCTTTGTACCTTTTTTCTCTCTTGTTTCAAGTTTCTTCTCGGGGGATTCGGGTGTCCGCGTGTCTCCCCGTTCTGTTTTCAGTTCTTTTTTTTTCACCTGTCCTTTGTTCTGGCGCCGAGATTCCTTCCTCAAATCTGCATTTCTCTGCGCCATTACTCTTTCCTTCTTCTTCTTTTCCCGTCTTTGTGCGCTTTTGAGCGTGGCGGCTATCTTTGTGTTTTGTCTTTTCTCTTATTGCGTTTGGCAATACGTGTGTTAGCCCTCTCTTCTTCTCTGTTCTTTTTTAGGTGTGTGTCCATTTCTTTGCTGTTACGGTTAGGGTCAGGCAGCAGTGCAATTTGCTGCTCCTGGCTGTTACTGAGTTAGTATTAGGTGTTCTAATTTAGTTTTTTCTGGTTTTAGAGTTATTAAGAGGTATACAAAAATAAAGCAATAACAAATAAATAAATAAAATTTAAAAAAATAATAATATTAAGTCACTAAGCAAAAAAAAAACTAAAAAAGTTATACTGCATTGCTACATATAACGGAATATATATATATATATATATTCACCACCTCTATTATTAAGGGAGTTTGGGTGCTACCCAATACCACCTACAGGTGGTTTCTTTTTCTCACATAGGTGTGTAACACCTGGGTTACTTCCCCATTCAAATAACTCTTTGATACTCCCTGGGGTACTTCCCCTGTTACGCCACTTGCGTATATTGTGAATTAGTGGGTTCCAGATTTTTTAGCGGTAAACACAGCTACTGTACGTGTAAGCCCTGATACGTATAATTTATTATTTGTCTGCTCTGTCTTTGCAGAGTGCAATTTGTGCCATGTGTACAGGAGAGTCTCAGCCCTCGGCTCCTGAAGAACTAAAGACTTGGCTGTCTAACGCGACAATATCTCTGGATCAAGTAGAGTGCTGGCATACTGTCACGCGCGCCGCGGCTCCTACCTCCGCCGCTGTCACATGCGCCGTGGCTCTCATCGCCGCCGCTCACGCCAGCTCGCACGACGCCGGCAACCCCACCTTCATCTCCTCCTCCGCACGTCTGCGTCGCTGCTCCACCTCCGATGTGGACGCACGCCGGCATCACGTCCCGGCCTCAATGCCCTCGGTCGCGCATCGGCGAGGCCCGTGACGTGAGTACCTGTGTCCTATAAATTCTTCAGTCTTGCTATGTCCTTTGCCCATTCTAAGCATTATACTGCTTTTGGGTGTGCTATTTTCTTGCTGTACTTATATATGAGCTTGTGTACCGACCTTTGGCCTGTTTATTGACTACGAATCTTCTCTGCCTGCCTACTACCCGGACCGTTTAACCGTTTTGCTCCTGTTCTGCCTGCCCTGACCTCGGATTTGTTTGACCTCGCTGCCTGCTATTGCCCTAGACCACGGACTGTGTTTTTTGGACTGTCTCTTATCGGAGCCTATTGCGTCTCCCTGTTGTTGGAGATAAGGTCCCTGTCTGCTTAGTCGGATCCACCTCGTCTACCTACACATTAGAACGGGCCATACATGGATCCCGCGGACATGGTGCGGCTACAGGCTCGACTGGATCTCCAGGAGCAGCGTCTTGTTGCACAAGCCACACAGCTGCAATCACTGGAACAAAAGGTCGATGCCATGACAGACCCGCACGTCTGTAGAACCGGCTCTCCAGAGGGACAACACACATGAGGAGTCCGGGGCCGTTGGTAATATTCCTCTACCCGACAAATACTCAGGAGACCCGAAGGGTTGCCGTGGTTTCCTCAACCAATGTCTGCTTCACTTTCGTAACCATCCCCAGGCGTTCCAATCGTCATCCAAGAGAGTCTCATTCATCATATCCTTGCTCAAGGGAGATGCGTTGGTGTGGGCTTCACCCCTAGTGGAGCAAGAATCCTACCTCTTAGAGGACTGCCCCGCGTTTATGGAATCTCTACGTACTGTCTTTGACGCCCCTGGTCAGAAAGAGACCGCTGAGTCCTCCTTGCTAGAACTCCAGCAAGGCCGAAAAACCTTGGCCCAATATACCGTGGAGTTTCGCACCCTGGCTCACGAAACCAACTGGGAGGAAAGCTCCCTCAAAGCTGCATACAGAAGGGGACTTAACGAGAAGGCCTCGTATATCATGATACACCCACGGATCTCGAGGAATACATATCCCTCCGTCTCCGAGTGAATAAACGGATCCAAAAAAGGATAACCGATCACAACAGAGGAAAAAGACATGGGTTCTATGCTTCTGGCTACACCAAGCCCTCTTGTTCTGCTTCACCCACTTCCGCTCCTGAAGAACCCATGGAGATAGGTACCGTTCGCAGACTCACCCAAGCCAAAACTCGTTGTGTCGCTCGTTTTCATGAGCTCTGTCCCTTGCGTCCTGCTCCGGCACGTTCGGTGCGCCCTCCTGGTGGGGGGGGGGTACTGTCACGCGCGCCGCGGCTCCTACCTCCGCCGCTGTCACGCGCGCCGCAGCTCCCATCGCCGCCGCTCACACTGGCTCGCGCGACGCCGGCAACCCCGCCTTCGTCTCCTCCTCCGCACGTCTGCGTCGCTGCTCCACCTCCGACACGGACGCACGCCAGTATCACGTCCCGGCCTCAATGCCCTCGGTCAATTGGCTCAGAAGGCAAGAAAGGGGCCTCCCCGATCTCGGAAGAGTCCAGGCCCGGACTGGCCATCGGCCGGGCGGCCCAGGGTCGGATTGACATAGGGGCTGATGGAGCTGCAGCTCCAGGCCCCTACCTTAAAATAGGCCCAGTCAGGACCGGACTGACTGGGCCTATGCGGCCGCATTAACGCACCTGCCCCTTAAGCCCGCAGCAACCAGGGCCGACCTTGGCGGTGTGCGGCCGCACAGGGCTTAAATTAAAGGATCTGGGTTTTTTTTGTTTTACTTTATGTAACATCCTCCATGTTAAATAAAGTGTTTTTTTTACTTTATTTAACATGGAGGATGTTAAATAAAGTAAAAAAAACAACAACAACAAAAAAACCCCGATGTTTTAATTTAAACCCTGTGCGGCCGCACACCCCTAAGGCTGGCCCTGGTGGGGGCTGCCGCCCCCCTAGAGTGGCGGACCTGGTCGCAGTTGCTGCTTACTCCGGCAACAAGGTAAGTAGGGTGAGGGAAGGGGGTGCAGTGAGAAGAGGCAGAGGGGAGAGAGGGGTAGATTGGGAGAGGGGGTAGCGTGAATGCGTACAAGAATGAATGAATAAATGTGTGGATGAATTGTGTGAATGCGTATGAGAATGAATGAATTCATGTGTGGATGAATTGCTTGAATGATTTGTGAGACTGCATTAATAAATATGTGTTAATGATTTGTGTGAATGAGTGAGTAAGTGTTTGTGTCTATCATGAATTTTTAAGTGATTTGGGGAAATGCAAAGATGGTACATGAAGGGTGGGCTTTAACAATAAATAAATAGATAAATAAATAAAAATGGGCTACTCAGTCTTAAATGCCCGGGCCTATTTTTTGTCCCAGTCCGGGCCTGGAAGAGTCTGATGATGAATTGGACCTGACTTCTTTGATTCAGATTGCCAAGCCGATCAGTCAGAGGTGGAGTCTGAAGATAATTTACCCGGCCCCTCTAACTCTTGACGGGTTAGACTGGCCTCCTCGGAGGTTGATAAAGGGCAGTTCACGAGACTGAAGCATAATTGCCCAGAAGAAGAGGCGTTTGTGTGAAGTTTTAAAGAAACAATTTTATGAAAAAGGCTATAAGAGGGCTAATGTTCAACAACAATTTATGGAAGTAAAAGCAAAAAATAGAAAAAATATAAAAATAAAAATGAAGGTATGACTCAAAAAAAACAAAAATATTCCAATAATCTTTAATTATAGTGAACACTACAGGTACTTGAAAAAAATTGTTAACAAACACTGGCATTTGTTAAATCAGGATGAAGAAATTTTCTCATTATTTGGGTTTAAAACCAAAAATTATTTACAGGGGAGGTCAGAGCATATGAAACCAGTTAACTAAAAGTTACGTAAAAACAAACACAAGAAGAGAAAAAATGTTTTTTCAAAATCAAAATGGGTTTTATAGATGTGTAGGATGTGTGTGCTGCAGGGAAACAAAAAAGATGGATAAAAAGACTTTGAAATTTGAGACCCATACGAATGGAAGAATCTTCTCTATCAATTAATTGATAACATGCAATACCAATAATCTTATGTATTTATTGACGTGCCCCTGCGGTTTGCAGTGTGTGGGCAAGACCACAAGACTGCTCAAAACCCGCATTGCGGAGGAAGTCAGAAATATAAAGAATCAAGTTACCAATCATAGTGTATCATCCCACTTTAAAGAGCATCACAATTCCGAGCCCGATTTAATGTCATTTCTAGGAATCCAGAAAGTAAATAAAAATTGTAGAGGAGGGGATTATGGCAAATAATTACGTCAAACAGAGATGAAGTGGATGTTCGAAATGATTTCCCCTAGGGGTTTAAACATAGATTTTGAAATCAATGAATTTCTGTGATGGGGAAGATTTTAACTAACATGGACCAAATAGTATGAACTTTTAGAAATAAGATATATAATAAAAAGGGTTGAATTATTCTCAGTCTGCCATACAAGATTAAATATTTGTTGTATTCATACGTGAATTCATTTGTACATATGTAATTTTGGATTTATTATTGAATTTTAACTGTATTTGTTAGTATTTCTCTTTTTGCCCTTTTCCAAAATGGCTGCCGGGTTCTGCCTTCTATAAGAGCCTTTATAATAAGCGATGCCCATATTGGACTGAGTTCAAAATACAGCTGATCGGAAGGGATACTTTGAAGGTTGCACCAGGACCTAGCAGAAACGAGCGGATGCGCCGGAAATGATGCGTGTAACAAGCAAAGACACGCACCGGAAGTGACACGCCAGAAACTGGGAGTAACACCCAGAAACCAGAAGTGACATATCGGAAACCGGAAGTCTATGGAATTGACGCCAAAACCAGCGTTGGGCACATTATAAATATGGAACCTAAGGATAAGGACAATACACTTGAAAAAGACAAAGTCGAAACGTGTTGTGTTTTTAAGTACACTGTACTTTTATATTTGGGGAAATATGGGTTTTTATACCTAGTTCTCCTTATTTGAAAAATAAAAGAATCCTGAAGGAAAAGAGCTGTGTGGTCCTTTACTGCCTGGAGTGGGTTCAGAAGGAAGGAATCCTTTCGTGCACACCTCAAGTGGGCACCCTGAGCTGTTTATATAGAGCCTGTTCACAGCTCTATTTCATGTGAGTTTATTCTATACCCCATTAATATCAAAACTGCATTTATGGGTTACACTATGATCTCTCTGTGTCTCAATTTACAGGGCTAAAAGAGAGGTCTAAACCACATTATATGCAAGTATATCTATATATATAGATAATCACTAAGGTTGTGTATTGGGGCATGTGCGCTTACACCTTTATGTTTATTGTTATTTGTATTATTTAGTGCAAATTTAGAGTGTTTTTTTCACGAGGAGTGTTATAAGTTGCACTTTACTTTGCACTTATTGTAATGTATCGTTTTCGCTCAAACAACTTTCAGCTAAATTGGTGTCTTTTTGGCAATTTTCAGATATTCGAGCGTTTGATGTAGAGCAGGGGCGTCCAACATGCGGCCCGCAGGCCAAATGCGGCCCGCGGGACCTCGAGGTGTGGCCCGCGTGAGATCGGCAGCCAGGGCAACCGGGATCACAAGGGCCCTGCTGCTTACCTGTGGGAGGGTCTTTTGTACTGCACAGAGGAAGCGGAACCCAGCAGAGTCATGTGAATGTACATGACATCGCATGACTCTGCTCCATTCCTGCTTCCTCTGTGCAGAACAAGAGAAGTGCAGTACAAGAGAACCCAGAGCGAGGCCGCAGCTCCTGCTGAAGTCTGTGAGCATCATCGAGAGAGCTGCAGTGCAGGTAAGGGGGTGGGGGAGGGTGTTTGAATGAGTATGCTTGATTAAGGGAATTAATCTGTGAATGAATGAGTATATGAATGAATCAGTGTGTGTGATAGCATGGATGTGTAAGTGAGGGGGCATTGTACAGGGTGGCTGTAAGTGATGTGCAGACCCCATACTGCTGGCAGCATCAATACACAAGGGGGGCAGCTAGCCAGGTTTCAGCATGTACTGGCTAACTTGGCATGATAGGAGTGTGATTGCTAACAGCAATCACAGTCCCATCGTGCCTAGGTTCCAGCATTTACTGGTTGCCTGGGTATGATAGAAGTGTGATTGTTGTTAGCAATCACACTCCTATCATGCCAAGTCATATTGTTGTCATATTAATTTATATATGATTGTTGACAGCAATCACACTCCTATCATGCCCAGCCAACCAGTACATGCTGGAATCTGGGTATGTCTGAGATTGCTGTTAACAATCATAAAATATATATATATATATATATATATATATATATATATATATTAACATTGTTATTAAATTTGTTGTACAATTTTGTTGTGTAACTTTTCTTAAAAGTGTGGGATTTTTTGGTGCATCCCTAGAATAAGCATATCTTTTTAAAGGCTATATTTTCACACAGTGAAAAATGAGTGCGGCCCTCGCACGTATACAATTCTGATGAAGTGGACACCCCGATGTAGAGTCTATTTATTTTTCCCCGGATTGTGTCCGTATGTCTTTTTTTCACGTAGGACAAAATCGTTGTCTACTTCAGTTACTTACCCCTATTTTCCTTCTGAATCCAGGTAGTGCGTGACTCTTTGTTTGCGTTGCTACATTGAGGTTACTCAATCGTTACGATCTCTACCCCGGGGTCAGTTACTCATTTCCTACATGAAACCTTTTCATCCGGTCTCGTCCCCTTCCATTGCTAGGTGGATTAAGTGTGTGTTATCTTTGGCGGGTGTTGATACCTCTTTTGGGGCGCATTCTGTCAGGGGAGCAGCAGCTTCGGCGGCTTTTTCGGCAGGCGCTAATTTGGCCGATTTCGTTCTTCTTCGCATGCAGCTTTAACTCTTTTAGATCAGCTTTAAAAGAGCAAATATGAGTCCCCTGTATGCTGTTAAATTGGGGATTATTCTAGCCTTGGTGTTAATCTAAATTTAATGAATACGGGAGGCGAATATTTGCCCACTGTCCCTGCTCTTGTTGAGATTTGCATTTATTTTGGGTGGGTGATAGATTTGTGGAGATATTTTCGTTGCTATTGTCATTATATTGTTGGACATTTTTTGTGAAGACATGGTACCATTATGTTCTCTCTATTCCTTTTTCAGGTTGAATGGCGTTGTTTGGAGGAGTTCTATTATAAATTCTATTATAGTCTAATTTGTTTCATGCTGTAGATATCAAATTAAATTTAAGTTATTTCAAGATTCTCTGTTCTGTTCAAGCAACAAAGAAAGAGGAGGATTCAGGGATGCTGAACATACTGATATACTGTGTTCTTTACATATGATAATATTCATTAAATTCAGAATATTTGAACACCAAGGCTAGAATAATCCCCAATTACCATTTGTGGTCGTATGGCAGGTAGTTGACATCTGGAAAGTTAAAAATTTTCTTATATATGTTTCTAGGTATTATCCATTATGTGGACAGTCCAGTTGCAAAGTATGGAGAATAGTAATATGACAAGGTCAAGGAATAATTGGTTCTATAATGAGAAATTAGGGTTTATTTGTTAATGAAATAATATCATGACTATACATAAATTGTATATTACAAATATAATGTCCTCTTAAATCGTTATGTGTAGAGCATATATCTTGTGAAACACACATGCTTACTAACGCAGATCCCTTATCACTACAGCTTAAAGGTGCTGTTCCACCTAGACTTTTTTCTCTACTTTCCTGAATTCTTTTATATTTTAATACGCTTATATCCATGTTAAATAAAACGTATTCCTGTTTTAAAATAAGATACCATTTTTCTGTAGTTTTGTGTTCAAAGCTTTCAGAGGGGCCGCTTTATTTGTTCCTTGTGTACTGGCTGGACAGGAAATGGTTGTAGGATATCGGACTAATATGATGCAGTACATAGAGGTGGTAGTACACTAGATGAAATCTCACCTTTAAGTTCAATACGTGGCAACAGAAATGCCCAGGTAGTACATGAAACATTCTCCCACAACACTTGTGCAAGTGTACCTTCTAGGAAAAAAGTTTCATGCGCCTTCCTCTCAGTCTGATCCTGTAAGCTTGCAGGTATTTTAGTGTTTTAGAACAATAACAGCACAAAACAAATCAGGAAAAAAATAGATGTCCTACGTCATTCTCGACTGCAGTATATTTTGGATTCTGAAGTCCAGTTGAGAATAAAGCTTGTTTCACCGTTTTCAACATTTTAGAAGCTATGAAATAAAAATAACTGGTATGAGTAAATATATATTTGTGCATATTTAAAAGGTTATAATGTTTGAATGAAGCCTGTCTCTTTTAATGTTTGTTTGCCTAAGTATGTTGCTTTATTCAATTGTTCAAATAGTTATCTTCTCTTAAAAAGTTATTTAGTGTCAGCATTAATTCACTTCCTGTTCCTGTCCCTTTTCCTCATACATGCTTACAAAGACTGCCAGAACCGGTCATTAAGACTCAGCAACTTTACAATGGATCCAGAAAAACAAGCATATTGATACCTTCCCAATTTATACAAATAAGGAAAGTTCAATTTATATGCATCAATATTTGAAGCTCTAAACATAATTTCATACGTTTATTTAATTTACAGGGCTGTAAAACGTAGGAAGCATGTTCAGAATTTTCAGAAGTATGACACTTTTATTCTCATTGTTGCATAAGCAAAACTAAACAACGTATTTGCTGGAAAATGGTTTACATGGCAATTCCCCAACACCCTAGCCCTAATCCGCTCTCCCAAATACCAATTGGGCCACTTCACCGTCATTGCTCAGACATGGAATATGTGCATTTTTGCACTATTTTTAAACCCAGTAGCAAGGTCAAACATTAACAACTATCATAAAACTATTTCCTAGCAAGATTATATTTATTATAAACAACCAAACTTTGAAGGTTTTATCTTCATCTTATCTGTCAGACATATGCAAAAAGTAAGCAAATGTTTGGTTTTGTTTTCTTTTATTTGAAGGTGCTGTTAAGTATGAGATTTGAAACAACATACCATTGTTTCATTCACTGGCAATTTACCAGGTAATGTGATTATTTCTTTTTGTTATGACAGCAAAAAGAGGGCACTGATAGCATGGAAAGGGGTGCTTCGGGAACAATTGAGAGCTTTGTAAAAGTATGAAAAAAATGACTTAAGTTCCTTATATAAAGGGTAGCAGCTTTTACCGTATGGAATACAATATTGTAAAAATTCCTTATGTGCATCTGCTGGTGCTGTAATATCCTCTGGCTCTGGGGCAGTCCGCCAAACACGGTCTAGCAGCTGTCGGTATGCCCTTTACAGCTGCCGCACTTTCATGACCAGATCTCAGCTCTGGGACTTCTTCAAGACCAAGCATAGCCTCTCTGTATTCCCCAATGTCCTCCAGATCAGAGTCCCCTTCACTGTCGAATTCAAAGAAATGGATGAGGTTCTCCCACAACAATCTAGGGCCATCAAAATCATAGCCCTCTGGAGACCATTCTGTCAACAGTCCCCAAATATGCTTGCTCTGCATGCCACTGCAGAGCCCAATATCAGTTGTCCAGCTCTACCTCCTGTTGAACCAGCTTGTCCAATTCAGATACCCATTGCTCCTGGGGTTGCTGTCCCAGGAATGACATCCGAAGTTCCAGTTAGTCTCTAATCCTTTGTCTGGAAAGGAAGACACTGTCCCCGGCTTATAACAGCCTCCTGGAAGGCCACCTCCCATAGTGACCCCCTAATCTGTTGCCTCAGTTCCTGATATTGTTCCATAGACAGAACAGAGCTGTAACAGGAGAGGATGGCAAGCAGCAGCCCCTGGAATTCTGATGCCACATCCATGTCCCCGTCTAGGTGACCGAAGTCTGGAAGCGTCCCACCTCTTGCCACCAATGTGACGGGACCCTCTCTACCCTGACTGGGTACCTCTGTCAATAGCTGCTTCATAGCTCTTACAAGAACTGTATACAAGGAGGGCCCTGCTCTTGCGAGCTTACAATCTAGTCGGTGGTTGAGGGGAAAGTGAGACAATAGGAGAGGACTGCTTGGATAGGGATGAGTTGATCTGGTTCCGATGATGTGTTGAAGCTGCTTTCTGCAATGGTACTTGGTATGTCGTTTCCCTCCAGTTTAACTCCCCTGGAACTCTTAACTATCCACTTATGAGGAGGCCACTGGGGGTAAGGCCACAGCAGCTACATTTCCAAACAAGCTTGTTTCCAAGTGAGGCCTAGGTATTTAAAGGGCTGCCTCACAAGTGGTCAGATAAGGTGATGGCAAACAGGAGGCAGATGTTCCACACCTTGGCTAACAAATGCAATTAAGCTAGACTAGAGGGCACCAAAGTTAACCCTTTGAGAGCAGAAGGGTATGGAGACATGCAGGATAAAGACATACAGGGTGGAAAACAGGGGTAACAGCAGGAGATGAGGGGTTCAAATGAAATATGTTATGGTCATCCCGGGTGGAAAACTGGGGTAACAGCAGGAGATGAGGGGTTCAAATGAAATATGTTATGGTCATACCGGGTGGAAAAAAGGAGTAACAGCAGGAGATGATGGGTTTAAATGAAATATGTTATGGTAATACCAGGTGGAAAACAGGGGTAACAGCATGAGATGAGGGGTTCAAATGAAATATGTTATGGTCATACCTGTAAGAGAAGGAGATATGGCAGACATTAGTGATTGCCAGAGGAGTAGTTGGATGAAAGCATGAAGACCAGGGATGGATGTCTGGATAGTCCAGTGTAACTCTTAACTATCCACTAGCCGAAGTATAATGTAGGGTGAAGAACAAGAACTCTTTATTCAGAGTGGCATATAGGGTTTTTAATACAGACATAAATTAATTATCAACATAGAATACAATTGGGGGTTGGGGGATGGGAAAGACTGACTTAAACAACATATTACTGCACTATGGAGGGGGGAGTCTGACATTAAACAGATTAACTGAGACAATGGCTTGTCACTCCCTGGTTGCATTTCCTGGCTGTCTGCCAGACATAATCCCCTCAGCAAGTAATGTAGACATATACTTAGCGATAATAGTAATAGAGACAATATACTTCTGGGGGTAGCTGAAAACAAGGAGAGTTACAGGGAAAAGTTATGACATACAATAAATAATTGCAAAACCATAATCTGTGTTGGCAAAATACAGGACCAATCCCAAATCAATATCAGCGCTCCACAGTCCTCAGAGTCTCTCATATTTAGGAAATATGGTAAAAACCTGTACCAGGAGGAAAATCAGTAGAAACAGACCCCCTGTACCTACACACAGAAGTCTTTACAAGGCCAGGGAACATAGTCGGTAGGGAGGAGGCTGGCTCTCAGGCCTCTCCAGGGGCCCCGGTGACGGAGGGTTCCGTCACACAGTGCACATTACATAACTGAGCTGCACATAAAAATATTAAGCACTAATGCATACATAAAGTATAGACACTAACCTTTCCAGGGAGATCTGCAGATAATGGCTAGGGTCTGTGGCTGGCTCTTATACACTTACAGAAGGGGCTGAGTCACGCTGTGTTTGCTGTTAGATAATTACATGATTTTGCTATTACCATGACAAAAAGTCATGATTTTAAGACACGGAGGCGAGTATTGCTTTTAACTCTTTCTTTACTGAAATAAAATAGGAACAAAATATGAATAAAGGTAAAAGGAAAAATTTAACATGTGGCCCCAACAGCCAATCCCTACACAGTATCCATTATAATAGTATACTCCTCCTCCAAAACTTCCTCTTTCTTTGACTGGTGAACTGATAACTTGAGAGAGGCCGAACATCCATCCTGAGCCAAACGTCAACTGCCGTCAAACAACTGCCGATGCAAACATTTGAACTTGAAAAGGTTTGGCAAACCAGTTAAGCTGTAGAAATACAAGAAAAAGACAGAAAATCTGCGAATTAATACCAGTGAACTGAACATATAAACACCACGCAGTTCATGAGCACATAATTAGAAAATGCTACCTGGAAAAAAACCGATGTCCAGATAAGAACAAGGTCACAGTCAACCAGACAGACAGAAACAACAAAATCAAGGTACCAAGTGCATATACCTACCCATATACAAACCAAAATCCATCGGGTGGGAATGAGTGTCACGATGTGAAAGGGTGGGAAGCAATACCCGCCTCTGTGTCTTTAATAAAATCATGACTTTTGTCATGGTAATAGCAAAATCATGTAATTTTATAACAAGTAACGGAGGCTCCTATTGCAAGTTCAAAGCTGGTGAACAATAGACGAGAACACATGAAGCGAGGGTTTGAAATAGAATTCTTTAAACGTAGACGCCCTGGACCAATCCGCTGTTTTCATTAAATTTTCCAAACGGCCACCGAGCTTAAAGATTTTCGTTGCCACCGCACTCCTAGATGAGTGAGCCCCAAAAACAGATGTGTCCACCCCTGCAAGACTCATAACGCATTTTAACCAACGCGCCAAAGTTGTGCAAGAGACAGGTCCAAATGGGGCTTTAAAAGATATAAATGGGTTCGGATGAGATGGGGATCTCAAAGGCGCCGTGCGAGCTTCGTATTCGCGAAGGCAAGCCACTGGACATAGAGACGGATTGGATGGAAAGGCCGGATAAGAACAGATTTAATAGACGTTTTGGTTCTCCTCGAAATATTAAAAGTAACCCCGTCAGGATCGAAAGAGCGTCCATCCACATCGAGAGCTCGAACATCTACTACCCGTTTACATGAAATCAAGCATAACAAGGTAACCAACTTGGCAGAGAGGTCCTTCAAGGGAAGATCTCCATTCTGAGGCCAAGACTCCAGAAAAGAGAGAACAGATGATACGTCCCACATGGTCAAGTATCGAGGATGAGGAGGTCTGCTGAAACATGTTCCTTTAAGTAAACGGCAAACCAGCGGGTGTTGACCGATCGGACACCCGTTGAGACCTGCATGAGAAGCTGAAATGGCAGAACGGTAAATATTAATGGTCCTGTAAGCTTTTCCCTCCTCAAAGAGGGACATGAGAAACTGGAGAACCGCATTCAAAGGCGCTGAAGGGGGATCCAAGTCCCTAGCCACGCACCAAACAGACCAAATTCGCCAGGCAGCCCCATAGGCTTTTCTGGTCCCTGGAGCCCAAGATTCCGCCAGAAGTCGATTAGTCGTGTCCGATACGCCATGGCTTGTCCAAGGTCCCCGGAAATTAGCCATGCTATCAACTGCAGAGAACCGTCCTGAATCAAAAGGTGGGGAAGACCGTCCGGGTTCTGCAGAAGAAGAGGCAACGTCGGCAATAACCTTGGGTTGTCGATGGACATCTCCAATAGGGGAGTGAACCAAGGTTGCGACCTCCGTAGCGGAGTAATGAGTACCAATTGAACCCCCTGGCGTCTGGCGTGAAGTAAGGTCCGTGGAATCATGGAAAAGGGAGGAAACGCGTAGTGAGTACCTCCGGTCCAATCCTGGGCGAATGCATCCACTGCCAGCGCTTCTGGGTCTGGTCGCCAGCTGAAGTACCTCTGAAGTTGTGTGTTGAGCCTGGAGGCGAACAGGTCTGTATACAGTGGACCCCAAAGGGAAAAAATAGAAAGGAATACCTGCGGATCCAATCTCCAATCGCTGGAATCCCGAAGATGTCTGGAGTTCCAATCGGCAATAGTATTGTGTAAACCTGGTAAGTATTCCGCTTGGTTCGTAATGTTTTTTCGCAGGCAGTAAGTCCAGCGTCAAGTCTGCTAGAGCCTTGGATTGGGTACCTCCCAAATGGTTGATGTACCGTACTGCAGAAATATTGTCCATCCTGAGTCGGATACAGATGTTGGCAAGTTCCTTTGAAAAACTCCGAACAGCAAACGAGCCCGCTAGAAGTTCCAGACAGTTGATGTGAAGTCTGGCTTCCTCTGGAGACCATCTGCCTCCCGTAGCGAATCCCTCGCAATGAGCCCCCCAACCATGCAAGCTGGCGTCCGAATCTATGGTGAATTCCGGTTGAGGTCCTATGAGGGCCTTGCCGTTCCACGCTTCCAGATTCTTTATCCACCATTGCAACTCGTCTTTCGTTTCTGTATCTAACGCAATAAGGTCCGCGTATGAAGCTCCTTCGCGGAGATGAGCTATTTTCAAGCGCTGAAGGGTCCGGTAATGGAGTGGGGCAGGAAAGATCGCCTGAATTGATGATGTTAATAGCCCCACGATTCTGGCAAGAAAGCGCATGGAGATGAGAGGACGCGTGAGAGCACGGGTCAGTTCCTTGTGAATGGCACGAACCTTCGAGGTCGGAAGGCTGAGGGTCTCTGAGACTGCGTCCACCAGGAACCCTAGAAACTCCATTTTGTGGGATGGTTCCATCCTGGATTTCTCCTGGTTTATGATGAAACCTAGGTCCGAGAGGAGTGAAATCGTCAAGTGAAGGTGGGTCAATAGGGTCTGTCGATCCTGGGCCATGATCAGGAGATCGTCCAGGTGAAACACCATGGAGCTGACGAGAGCCCGAACGGAAGACAGGTAAAACGCCATCTTTGTGTATTCCAATAAAATTGCAGGAGGTTTCGTGATTTTTCCCCCATAGGGATAGTGAGGTATGCGTCCTGCAAATCTAACTTCACCATCCAATCGCCCTGTAACAACACCAGGGCATTGAGCGACCTTAGATTGATCAGTCGGAAACTGCCTCCTTTCTTTTGAACCAGGAATATGTTGCTGACATAACCCGTAGCCACGTCTGTGGCCAGTTCTATAGCCCCCTTTTTCCATAACACAATCAATTCTTGATCTATCAACGCTCGGTCTTGTTGGGAAAATGCGATAGGGGTAGGGAGAACCATCTGATGAGGGGATCCCACCAATTCTATCTCGTAACCCATGACGCAATTGAGGACCCATACATCTGTCGTGAGATGCTCCCAAACATGGAAAAAATGTCGGAGACGTCCTCCCACGGGAAGATGGAAAGAAAGGGTGGTTAGATTGGTACTCACCGTACTGTCGTCTATGAGCCCGTCCTGATCCTCTGGAATGCCAAGGTCTCGCCCTTGAGGGGAAGAAAGGCGAATACTGCCGGAATTCCCGGGTGTCATCCATCCTGGGTGGAATGGAGTGAGCGAAGGAGCCTCTGGAGGTTCGTGATGAACTGGAAGAATTGCGGCCGGCCAGACGGCCCCTGAATCTGCCGGCCCTGGTGGAAACCCGGTTCTGAAACACCCGTCTCATGGATGATTGGGCCTTATCCAAGGCGGTGAAGGCACCAACAAATTTCCCGAGTTCTTTGATGAAGGAGTCTCCAAATAAGAGACCCTGAGTATCCTTGCCTTCTTCTGTCAGAGCAAGGTTGACCAATTTAGGTTCCACCTTGAAAAGTATGGCTTTGCGCCTTTCAATGCAAAAGGAAGTATTGACATTTCCCGCTATGCATATAGCCCGCTGAATCCACCCTAAGAGGGTATCGGGGTCAATTGGTTCGCCCGTCTCTTTGGCATGAGATGCCAACTCAAATAATTTGGTCAAAGGACCAAACACATCTAGGTGTTTGTCCTGACAGGACTTAAGGGCCGATTCTAATCCCTTCCTGGGGTTCCATCCTGATTTGGCTAAATATTGGGCCATTTTAGGATCTACTGTAGGAGTCTCGCAAACCTTATTGGGGACAATAGGCCTCGGACATTCAGCCCTGAGTTTGTTTCTGGCGGTCTTACTGAGAGGCCGTCTGACCCACTTTTCTAGGTACTGGGCGATATGAACCGCCGGAAACCATTCTGCCGATCTCGGGTGATGGAGGTCCTCCAGGTCGAAAAGAGATTAGCCCTGGGGGTCCAGAATTCCCTCTGAGGTCGGAGTGATGTGAGAGACCCGTTGGTCCTCCTGCTTGGCGGAACCAGGTTCCGAGGAATGCAAAGGTTCCTCATCCAAATCCTCATCTGCGTCAGAGGACACGTCCGACCCTGGCCAAACCTCCTCTGTGGAGTCAATCTCAGAATCAGAATCCTCGGGGAGCACCTTTGCGCATTTCCACCGCCGCGCCCGTTCTGCCTGGCGCGGATAGGCTCTTTTGCGTGCTGGGTTCACGCCATCTAGGGCGGCATGTACATCGCCAATCTTATCATTTCTGGAGGTTGGAGGATTAATATGTTTCTTCTTGGTCAGCGCTTTCTTATGCGTTGCTTCAGCAGTTAAAGTTGAGGAGCGTGGGTCAGATGAAGAGAGAGGGACGTTGTTAAACTCTTCCTGTTGACAGGATGTGAGGGCCTGTGCAATGGAATGGGATAAGGTGGAGGTCATGGAGCCCATGGCTGCCAAAATGGCCTCAGACACCGATTTTTGGAAATCCCTATGATGTGCTGAATAGGATTCACCTCCCTCAAGATCCATAGACAGCATGTGTTGTGGATCTTCCCCAGTAGGGGAAAAAACCTTCTCTGCCTGCTGAGGTATATCCTGGGACATAGGCATGATTAATGCAGGGAGTAAACCCTCAGACACTAGGGAAAATATGCCAGGGAGGAAAATGCACCAGGATGGGAACTTACCCCTACCTGGGAGATAAAGAAACTAGACAGTTAAATAACTGTGCTGTGAAATAAATCGAACTGACAGGTTCACCAGGGTACCGGCAACGATTAAAGCAATTTGGCGTGAAGAACCACGAGGCCGGCCGCATACGACAGGACTCGAGTGTTTAGAACTCCAAGCTCCTGAATGTATGCAGCGGTAACGCGCATGCGTCGGGAAACAAACACGTACGGATGCGGTATAGTGCCGAAACAGTCGTTGGTAAAGTAAAATAGCAACTTATATCCTAATTTCAGTGAAATAAATTATATATACATAAATTATATATGCATAAATTTGATATAAACAAATATAAGACAAATGCACTGGATGTGCTTATCTGATCCAGTGAGCAGCAAAGAAAGAAGAAGTTTTGGAGGAGGAGTTTACTATTATAATGGATACTGTGTAGGGATTGGCTGTTGGGGCCACATGTTAAATTTTTCCTTTTACCTTTATTCATATTTTGCTGCTATTTTATTTCAGTAAAGAAAGAGTTAAAAGCAATAGGAGCCTCAGTGTCTTGTTATAAAATTGCTGGTTTTGTAACTATACACTGTTATGCAGCTCTTGCGCGCGTGCTTTCATAACATGAATAGGATGGCCTTTCACAGAAGCAGGGAGCTGTTAACTATTTCATTGCTTTGAGAAGTGGAAAGAGCACAAATATATTATCCAGATGCTCCATCATAGATAGAAGCTGGTTAAGTGTTCACAATACATAAGCTACAGAAGCACTAGGGCTATTGTGTTTTTGCGGAAAAAATAGGTCTGGTGTATTAATAGCTAATAATGGCAAGATAGATAATAGATAAGGCATTAAAAACCTATCTGTCCATGTTACTGAGGGATGTATATGCTCACATTAAGGAATCGGTTAATAAATCATGGTAATACATGGTGATAGTAAAGTGATCCTTTCTGTGGTTATTGAATTGATACCTGTCTTTGAGTTTATACACTCAGTGGTGTCTCCAGCTTTCATATTTAGGGGGGGGAACATGGGGGGACAGGGACCAAAGTAGGGGGGCAATTATAAAACGCTATATATATATATATATTGGCAGCAGGGGCTAATATTAATATATATATCGGCAGCAGGGGCAAATATCAATGTATATTCTAATATTAATATATATTGGCTGCAGGGGCTAATATTTATATATATTGGCAGCAGGGGCTAAAATTTATATATATTGGCTGCAGGGTATAATATTAATATATATCGGAAGCAGGGTATAATATAGCCCCTGCTGCCAATATATATATAAATATTAGCCCCTGCTGCCAATATATATAAATATTAGCCCCTACTGCCGATATATATTAATATTAACCCCTGCTGCCAATATATATTAATATTAGTGCCTGCTGTTAATATATATTAATAGTAGACCCTGCTGACAATATATATTAATATTAGCCCCTGCAGCCAATGTATATAAATATTAGACCCTGCTGCCAATATATATATAAATATTAGACCCTGCTGCCAATATGTATTAATATAAGCCCCTGCTGCCAATATATATATATCAATATTAGCCCCTGCTGCCAATATATATAAATATTTGCCCCTGCTGCCAATATATATATATATATATATATATATATATATATATATATATATATATAAATATTAGACCCTGTTGCCAATATATTTTATAGTGAAAACATTTCCTTGGGCCCCGCTCCACACTCCCTAGCATGCAATCACTCCCTCCGCTACCACACCAAAAAAAAATGCCACACTGACTGCAGATTAGGGGAAGACTGTGAGAGTCACTACAGTCTTCTCTCCTTCTGACTGCACCGTGACATTGAGAGGTCCTCTCCCCCATAATCATCCCCAGAGTCCCTTTGTCGACCTCTCTTTTACTTACTCCCTGTAGTTCAGGTATAGATCAAATAAACAACACATGGAAACAGTACGTGCAACTGAATAAGACATAAAAACCCTGTATTTTCAGGCATACATAAACAATGTTTGCAAACATAGCATTGCAGGTATAGATCAACAGAGCACACAAACCCAGCATTGCAGGTATAGATCACCTGGAAATCACATGTAAACTCAGCACTGAAGGTATAGATCAAATAAACAACACATGGAAACAGCACTCCAGGTATCGATCAACTATAAGACATACAAATTCTGGATTTGCAGGTAAACATAAATAATGTATGGAAACACAGTATAGCAGATATAGATGCACAGAATAACACAAAAACCCAGCTTTGCAGGTATAGATCAATTGGAATTAACATAAAAACTCAGCATTAAAAGGTATAGATAAAAGCCCTGGCATCCACATTGCCCACATAGAACCTGACCAGCACCCAAATTACACACACATAGGACATGCCATCTTTGTCCCCAAACAGCCCAGCATGAGTCAACATTGTCCCCAAACAGCTGAGCATACGCCATCTTACATAGTTCGTAAGGTTGAAAAAAGACCTAAGTCCATCAAGTTCAACCCTTCTACCTAACCTTCCTATTCTTGATCCAAAAGAAGGCAAAAAAAACCCCTAATTAAGCTACTTCGAATTCTGCCATCAGGGGGAAAAAATTCCTTCTTGACTCCAAGAGGCAATCGGATTTCTCCTTGGATCAAGAAGCTCTAAAATATTAATGTTATTCTATTTATATCCCTGTATGTCATGCCTTTCTAAGAAAATATCAAGGTCCCTTTTGAAGGTATCTAATGTATTGGATAGCACCACCTCCCTTGGAAGTGAATTCCATACCTTTATTGTCCTCACTGTAAAGAATCCCTTCCTTTGTCGTCTATGAAACCTGTGCTCTTCCAGTCTCAGAGGGTAACCTCTTGTTCTTTGTATATTTCTGTTAATGAACAGGTCACTGAAGAGCTCTTTATATTGGCCCTGCATATGTTTATATAATGTTATCATATCCCCTCTGAGATCTCTCTTCATAACTAGTATCTCCCAATCCCCTTATTAATTTCGTAGCCCTCCTTTGAACTTTTTCTAATTCCATAATGTCCTTTTTAAGGACTGGTGCCCAGAATTGTACCGCATATTCAAGGTGAGGTCTTACCAATGACCTGTAAAGAGGCAAGATAATATCCTCCTCCCTTCAATCAATACCTCTTTTTAGGGTAAATCAAGATTTCTTTATTTTGTAATTTTTCGGGAAAAAGGGATACAGAAGAAAAAAAAAGGGGGGGAGGAAGGGCGGGGTAAAACAGAAAAAACAATGGTCAGAACAAGAGACCCACAGTAACATAGCTCGATACAAGAGGCAGAACGCATTAGGGTAGCTCACAGTACGCATAGAGGGAGCTACACATCAAAAGACGAATATAACATTACATCGTAAAACGGGCAGATCACATAGCAACAGCGTACGTCTGCACGGGAGAACCATATGACAAGAGGCAAAGTGGCATACATAAGAACCCCTGGTATAAGGGTCTGCAAGGTAGTGCAAAGGGCACAATGTTGTCGCATACACGGCCGCTAGAGAAGCTCCCGTTCCAGTAGCCCCGAAGCTGAAGGGGAAACACTAAGGTGGGAAAGGGAGGGGGGGAAACACTAAGGTGGGAAAGGGAGGGGGGGAAACACAGAGGGGAGGGGAGGGAAGGGGGAGAAGGAGAGTGAGAGGGAAGAAGAGAGGGGGAGAAGGAGAGAAGAAAAAAAAAAAAAAAAAAAAACACCACTACACACAAACACCACGACAGAAACCACCACCCCACCGGGCCACCACACCAAACACAAAGGGAAAACATCCCTGTGGGGCTAATCTAGTAGAGGGCGAACAAGGGGGCCTGCAATAAACTCCAGCCAGTGAAACCAAGTCTTCTGGTAGCGCACCTCCGCACCCGTGGCAAGCAGGTGCAATTCCTCCAGGACCCTTATTCGCTCAACTCGGAGGACCCACTCCTTAAAGGTAGGCGGGGCCGGATCACCCCAATGCAGCGGGATGAGCGCCTTAGCCGCCGTGAGAAGGTGGCGCGTAATAGACCTGCGGAACCAACGTTCCGAGAGAGGGGTATGAAGGAGAAGGCAAAATTCCGGCGTGAACGGAACCACACGGTCCGTGAGACGTTGCAACTGGTCATGAACAGCTTTCCAGTAAGGAACTATACGAGGGCACTGCCACCACAAATGCAGGAGAGAGCCTGGAGAGGCGTCGCATCTCCAGCACCTGTTCTGCACGTCGGGGCGATATACAGAAGTCAAGGCAGGGGGTCGGTACCAACGGGCCAACAGCTTGTATGACATTTCCTGATCGCTAGCACTCCTGGAGCAGCAATGAGTGAAGACACAAATCTTCTCCCATTGGTCCGCCGTAAAGACAACCTGCAGCTCGGATTCCCACCGCCCCATATACACAGGGGGCACTGGGTTAAGTGCCTCAAGGAGCAAACCATAAAGCCGTGAGACGCCATGCGGCGGGAGCTCAGCAGCAACACACAAGTCTTCAAACACCGTGAGCGCACGCGTCATGTCATGTCTCCGGGGGAGGGACCGCACAAAGTTACGCAGTTGAGCATAGTGGAAAGCGTCTAGAAAAGAGGGGGGTGAGCGGGGGGAAAGCTGATCCAAAGGCTTAAGACCCTCACTGGAGAGGAAAGCGCGGATCTCTGACCTCCCGCCCCCAGACGAAGCCGAAAAGAGGGCCCCGCTCATCCCAGAGGGGAAGTCAGGGTTATTCCGAACAGGGGTCAGCGGCGATGGCACCGAGGACAGACGCGTCTTCTTAAGAACCTGGAGCCAGACATCAAGAGTGGCCCGTATAAAGGGGTGAGGCAGAGCCACTCCCCGGGCAGTAGGAGGCAGAAGCCACGGCAAAGAGCGCGCAGGAAGGCCCAGCAAGGCGGTTTCAACAGCCACCCATTGTTTGTGTGCCGGACTATGGGACCACTCCAGCACACGTAGCAGATGGCACGCCCTGTAGTAAGTGCTAGGGCAGGGCAGGGCCAGACCGCCCTTAGATTTAGGGAGGATTAGCGTGGCAAGACGTACCCTAGGGGCCTGGGAACCCCAGACAAAGCGAAGAAATGCCGTACGCAGAGAAGCGAAGAAAGATGGGGGGACAGCGATAGGGAGGGTCTGGAACAGATATAGAAAACGAGGCATGACGTTCATTTTGAGCACATTGATACGACCCAACCAAGAGATCGTCAGCGACTTCCAGGACCTCAGATCAGACCGGAGAGTAGTCAGTAAGGGTGAGAAATTATAGTGGAAGAGTTGAGAGAAATCTGGCGACAACCAGGTCCCGAGATATTTGAGCTTAGAGGGGCACCAAGCAAAAGGGAACGAGGTCCTCAAGGGACCGACCACCTCATGGGGAAGGTTGATGTTCAATATTTCGGACTTGGAGGCATTAATTTTGAAGTTCGTAAGGGCACCATAAAGGGCGAACTCACGAAGGATATTGGGGAGAGAGATCTGGGGGCGAGACACAACGAACAGCAGGTCGTCCGCGTAACCTAAAATCTTATGATGGGTACCCCCAGCCTGCAACCCACAGATATCCGGGTTCATCCGCACGGCTTGGAGTAAGGGCTCAACAGAAAGCACAAACAGCAGAGGGGAAAGCGGACAGCCCTGCCTCGTCCCATTACGGATAGCAAAAGAATCCGAGAGGGAGCCATTAACCCGGACGCGAGCGGAGGGAGTGGAATATAAGGACCGAATCCAGGTCAGCAGACCGGGACCGAAGCCCATATGGGACAGGGTGGACAGCATGAACAGCCAGTCCACCCTGTCAAAGGCCTTCTCAGCGTCCGTGGAGAGCAGCATGGTCGGGGTGGAGGTGTGCTTGGCGTAGTGCATAAGCGAAAGGGCTCTGATAGTGCTGTCCCTGGCTTCACGCCCAGGGATGAAGCCCGTCTGGTCCGGATGAACTAGCGAGCGCATGAAAGGCTTGATCCGGTTGGCAAGGATCTTGGCCAGCAATTTCAAATCTGCGTTAAGCAATGAAATTGGGCGGTAGCTGCTGCATTGCTCCGGGTCCTTGCCCTCCTTTGGAATGAGAGTAATTGCGGCAGACAAAGTATGATCCGGAATACGGCCACCCGACAGAATAGAGTTAAAGGCACTCACAAAGTGGGGGCCCAAAAGATCTTTAAATTCCGAGTAGTAGCGTAAAGGAAGCCCATCAGGACCTGGGCACTTCCCCGCCGGGGAGGACTTAAGGGCAAGGAGAAACTCCGGCAGCGTGATTGGGGAGTCTAGAGCGGCCGCCTCATCCGGCGTGATCTTCCGCTTAACGGTCCTATCGAGATACGACCTGATGTCCCGGGACTGACTAGGAAGCGCGGAGCCGGAGGAGACCGCGCGAAGGTTGTAGAGGCCCTCATAATAACTCTGGAAACAGCGAGAAATATCAGAGGGGTGCGAGTGAAGGAGACCGCTCGAAGAGCGAATCCTAGGCACATAGGTCGGTTTCCGTATGGCCCGCAAGGCCCGAGCTAAATATTTACCCGGCTTATTGCCGTGCTCATAATAAATTGCCTTAGTTTTCAGAAAAGAAGTGTGCAGTCGGCGATTAAGGAGCAAGGCCAACTCACCCCGGAGAGACAAGAGGAGCTGCAGGTCGCGGCCAGACACCGAGGTTTTGTGCGCCTGTTCTGCCACGGCTATCTGGGCGTAGAGACCGTCTATCCGCTCCTGCTCCGCGCGTTTACGCTTAGAGCACTCCTTGATAAAATGCCCCCTAATGACGCATTTATGCGCCTCCCAGACCGTCAGCTCAGGGGTACCCTGGAGGAGGTTATCCTGAAAATAATGGCGGAGAACCTCAAGTGACTCAGAGCGGGCCAGCGCATCGGATAAAATAGATTCATTAAGACGCCAGGAGCCCCCAGTAGGACGGGGGAGAGGAGAGGCCAGGGAAAGGGACAAGGGGGCATGGTCCGACCAGGTCGTCGCCCCAATGGAAGAGCGGCGGAGGAGGGTGGCGAAGTGGCAAGGAAGAAAGAAAAGATCGATACGGGAATACGAGTTATGCGGCATGGAAAAGAAAGTGTAGTCCCGAGTGTCAGGATGAAGAGCCCTCCAACAATCAACTAGCCTATGGGTCGTAAGGAGTGAGTGGATCCTGCGGAGGACATGGCGGGGGGTCCGCGTTGTCCCGGATGAAGTGTCTAAAGACGGATACAGTGCTACATTAAAGTCACCCCCTAGGACCAGAATCCCTTCCTGAAAGCCATCAAGCTGCTGCAGTACAGAACGAAGGGCTAGGTGTTGACCTCGGTTAGGGAGGTAAACGTTCACCAGCGTGTACATTTGATCCGCGATCGTGCCTTTAACCAATAAATACCTCCCCTCAGGGTCAGCGACGACGCCCGAGGCGCAAAAGGGTAACTGGGCAGAGAGAAGAATCGCCACCCCCTTAGATTTTGCCAATGGGTTATTACTGAAAAAAACGGTGGGGTAAGAGCGGCAGGAGAGCCTAGGAGCCCGAGACCCCAGGAAGTGAGTCTCCTGAATAAAAGCGATGTCTACCCGACCTCTGCGAAGGTCTCGGAAGAGGGAGGAGCGTTTCTCAGGGGTGTTGAGGCCCTTGACATTAAGTGAGAGCAGGTGAAGCCCGCGGGTAGGTGGAGTCGACATTGGACAAACAACAACAAAACAAAAAAAACAAAAAAAGGAAAAAAAAAAAAAAAAAAAAAAAAAAAAAGGGGGGGGGGGGGGAGAAGATAGAGGGGGGGGGAGAAGATAGAAGAGGGGGGGGGGAGAAGAGAGGGGGGAAAAGAGAGAAAAGGAAGCAGGAAAAGGAAAGAAGGAAGGGAGAACAGGAGGAGGGGGGAACCGCAAGGGTCAGGACAAGAAAAACACCAACGGCGCCCGACGGGTAGTATACACCCGACAGCAACAGGGCGCCCCCGTGCAGGGGAGATGTCAAATCTGGAGGGAAAGATGAAACCACAGAACAGAAAATAAACACAAAAATAAGTGAACCACGTGCAGGCCGCCGCCCGCTAACTTTACTAGAGAGAGCAACCAGAGCGGTGACAAAAAGACCGCCATGCATACCAAAACATAGCAAATGGGAGGGGACATCAGAAAGACCTCAGAAGTTGTCACCAAGGAAGAGAAAGGCCAAGTGTCGTGGCCAGGAAAAATAATAAGAAAATAAAAGTAATGAAACATAAACATAAAAATATATTAATGTACAGGCATATACAGAACAATACATCGAAACGTATGGAGGTACGCTAGTGTGATGCGGTGTGTGAATCGCCCGCAGGCATCAAGGTAAGAAAAAGGCACTGGCCGTGCCAAGGCAAAGTAAATGAAGGGGCCCGAGGCCCGCCAGGACGCAGAGGACAGCCCCGCGCAAGGAGAAACGTATGCGCAATGAGGCGCAAGCAACCTGCGCAAATGTACGAAAGAGAAGAGAAAAAAAAAAAAAAAAAAAAAAAAAAAAAGGGGGGGGGGGGGAATAAATAATAAAATATATAACATGAGTGAGTGTGCGTATACAGAACAAAACATCAAAACGCATGGAGGCACGCTAATGTGATGTGGTGTGTGGATTGCCCGCAGGCACAGAGGTAAGACAAAGTCACCGGCCGCGCCAAGGCAAAGCAAATGAAGGGGCCAGGGGCCAGCCACGACGCAGAGGGCAGCCCCGCACAAGGAGAAACGTATGCGCGACGAGGCGCAAGCAACCTGTGCAAATGTACGGAAAAAAAAGAGAGAAAAAAAAAAAAAAAAAAAAAAAACCAAACAAACCCAAGAAAAGATATACCGTGCGTGTGTGTGTATAAGAGAACGCAGGTGGCAGCGCAACCACGCAGGCAGGGCGGACCATGTCAGCCTGCCCACAAATGGGTGGACAGTCGTACAAGCGCGGCGCAGCATGTGCAACGCCCGCAGGCATAGGGTACAGACCCCGTCCAAGCAGGGGCCCGAAGGACGAGGGGGACTGGGCTGGATAGGTGGAAGCATGTGAAAATACATACGTATTACACACGAAAAAACAAACAAAAAACACATACGTGATCCTATGCGATCCACGGCAGCCCACACAGAGAAGCACTAGCAGGCACTTGAGTGCGATGCGGCAGGAGCGAAGACCGCAGGCATAGGCACAGGACAGAGGCACTGCCTAGATAGGGGGTGTGTGTGCGGGAGAGCTCGGGCGCCCATAGCCGCAGTGTTGTGTGTGAGTGCGTGTGAACATAGCGAAGAAATAAAGAGAAAGTCATATCACTGTACACATACATAGTCAGGGGGGGGTCTGGCAGACACGAGCAACAGAAGGTTCAATGCGGACACAGCACCCCTGTCCCCCAAACCCACACAGAGAGTGGGGGCGGCAGAAGGGCTACGAGAAGCAAGTAGTTGCAGAGGCCCGAACCCCCCCCCCCAAAAAAAAAAAAAAAAAAAAAAATATTAAATATATAAAATAAATGGAGTAAACAGGACAGTCCAGTCCGAGTAAATAAACAAAAATAAATCGCCACGACAGGCCGGAATTGAGTGCGGTGCAAAGCCTCCTACTCCTCTATCGGGCCCATACGCCGAGAGGCCAATAAGGCAGGGGGGTCAAGCGGAGAACTCCGTCGCGTGTCAGGGCGCCGCAGTCCACGAGGCCGAGGTGGGGGACCAGCGAGACGGCCAGGCGCCGCAGAGAAATCCACCCAGTCAGAGATCTGGAGGTCAGGCAAGGCCAAGGATCGTAGCACCTCCGGGATATCGTGGTGATAACGGATAGTCAGGGACCGGTTGGCGTGTCGGATGACCAAGGCGAATGGGTAGCCCCAGCGGTATGGTATGCGGAGCCGCCGCAACTCCGACAGCAAGGGACGAAGAGCCCGCCTCGCCTGGAGCGTCAAGTCAGAGAGGTCCTGATAAAAGGAAACTGGGTGTCCATGAAAGGACCACTCACCAACCTCCCTTGCGCGGGCCATAATGGATTCCTTGAGGCGGAAGTCAGTCAGATGACATATGATGTCCCTAGGAGGGGATCCCGGATCTCCACGGGGGCGCAGGGCGCGATGAGCCCTATCTGCAGGCACGGGGGTGTCCAGCGGACGGTCCAGGAGGCCATTGAAGATCTCTCTGAGCAGGCCGATGACGTCCTCCGGCGTATCCGACTCTGGGACCCCTCTGACCCGTACATTCTGCCTCCGGCTACGGTTATCGATGTCTTCGACCCGGCGATGCAGCTCCCTGAGGTAAGTCGTGTGGCACTCACCAAGGCGTCGAGTGGATGCAACAGCAAGGCTCTGTTGAGTTGCCGAATCCTCCAAGGTCAGGACCCTCTGTTCCAAAGCGGAGAGATCCGTGCGCAGGGCCGAGACTTCATCGCGGACCACCTGCTTGAGCTCGGCGATGAGAAGAGAGAAGTCAGCCTTCCACGGTGCCGAGGAGAATAGCTGGACAACCTCCGGAGGGTGAGATGATGAAGGTGGGTGTGAGATGGAAGCCGATTCCTCCGCGGAGGAAGAGCTGGCCGGAGATGCAGCCTCGTGGTCCCCTGAGGCCTGCGAGGCCAAGTCAGCCGGAGTGCGAAAATATTCGCGGAGAGAAGCCGAGGAGGGCCGGTGACGATCCACGGCAGGAGAGGGGTCAGAGACCATCTTCTTATTGCGTCCCATGCTAGTGTAGCGGTCAGGGAGTTTAGTGGAACGAGCGGGCAGCGGCGGAGCAACTAGCTCATGCGGCCATCTTCCTCGGCGGCCAGACACGCCCCCCAATACCTCTTTTTATGCATGCCAAAACCTTATGAGCCCTCGCAGCTACTTGCTGGCATTGCGCACTGTTGTCAAGCCTGTTGTCAACCGTTATTCCTAAATCCTTCTCATTGGTAGTTTCCCCCAAGGATATTCCATTTAAAGAATAGGTCGCATTTTTATTATTTTTACCATAATGCATAACTTTGCATTTCTCTATATTGAACCTCATCTGCCACTTGCACGCCCAGTCCCCAACTCTATCTAAATCTTCCTGCAAAGAAGAAACATCAAGATTAGTCTGAATTACCCGGCCTAATTTTGTGTCATCAGCAAAAACTGTGACATGGCTCTCAATGCAGCTTGGGAGATCATTTATAAATAAATTAAAAAGAGGAGGACCGAGGACAGACCCCTGAGGCACTCCACTTAATACCTGCATTAAGGCTGAGAAACATCCATTCACAACAACCCTCTGCATTCTATCCTTTAGCCAATTTCTGATCCACATACAGACATTTGCCCCAAGCCTATTTCTGTTAATTTATAGAGTAGCCTTTTATGCGGAACCATATCAAATGCCTTAGCAAAGTCCAGATAAATCACATCTACAGCCACCCCAGGACTATATTTTTACTAACTTCTTCATAGAATGCTAATAGGTTGGTTTGACAAGACCAGTCTTTCACAAATCCATGTTGACTTTTACTAATTGGATTATGGATCAAGATATGATCTTGAATATATACCTTTAGCAACCCTTCAAATAATTTCCCCACTACCGATGTTAAGATTACTGGCCTGTAATTGCCCGGTTGAGATTTTGATCCCTTTTTAAATATGGGCACAACATCTGCCTTTTTTTGGGGGGGGGTCATCTTATAATCAGGGTCGTCTTATAATTGAGCAAATACGGTATAAAAGATTATCATTACCAAAATCATCTGTGGCACTTAAAGCCCAGTGGTATAGCAGCATGATAGATGCAATCATACTTGGGAACTTCCCTGGGTTGGCTAACTGGAGCCCATCTCTTGCTACTTAGAGGAGGCAGGAAGGGTGTGTAAACACATAAAAGAGATGGGCCTAGCCCCAGTGAGAGTTTGAATGGGTGGGAAGTGGGCAAGGATTAGGTGTGGGTGGGCAGGAGAGAGCATGCCAAAATGCTCCCCTCCCACACTTAAAGAATGAAGGAACTAATCTGAGCCCCAGGTAGCTAAAACATAAAAACATTTTGATGCAGATAATAACCATTCAGCCCATCTAGTCTGCCCATTCTTCTGTGTACTTATCCCCATACCTGGGAACTCTCTGGGTTTGAAGCACCGCTTCTCCGGGTCAACACCCAAATCCTCCTCTTGACACGCCGAATCCTCCTCTTGTTATTATCTTTCAGAGGTCTTGGAACAGATGATTTTATTTCAGGTTTCTCAAGAGCAGATTCAGGCGTTTGTCAGTCTCTCAACACATTAATCATGCCCTGAGGCACAGGTGAACCAAGCTTTTATAATGCTGTGAGGTCAGGTCAGAGATTCTTAAATGAACAGTATTAAACAGATATTTTACTTTGGAGGCTTTTCTAGCCATTAGATCATGTTGGAATATGACACCTACATGCACAACACTTATATATACAGTATAATATATATAATCATACCTGGAAAAGTCTGGGCTCCGGCTACCCAGAGCCTTCCCTTGCAGGACGCGGCCAGGACTGCCCACTGATGTAAGGGGGCGGTCCCATGACATCAGTGAGAGGTCCCCTGATGTGGGAAACACCCCCATTTTAAGGAAAAATGGGCGGGGAGCGTGGTGTCAAGACCCAGAAGATTAGGGTCTTGACCCAGAGAAGCGGTGCTTCACCTGGCAATCGCCGGGTCAAACCCGGAGAGTTCCCAGGTACGTATATAATAAATATATACCGCAAATGCACTGAAAAATATTATATCTTATATTCAAGGTCGTCTTATAATCAGACCTCAAATAGAGGTCTGACTACAAGACTAAGATCCAGATCCCCCTCAGCGCGATACGCACAGACAACCTCTGCTGCTGCCGGCACTTCTATGACGGAGCGCCGGTGTCACATGACCTTCCGGTGCTCATTCATAGAAGCCCCGGCGGAAGTGCCGGCAACAGCAGACCTTCACCGGCTGCCACCACTACACACCAAGGAATCTGAAGCACGAAGAGAAGTGTAGGAAAGCACTGGTAAGTCGGGGGAGGGTATGAGTGGCATATAGGGGGTATAAGGGCTTTCTGGAGGCAGAGTGACATATAGGGGGTTAGAAAGAATATCAAGGAGGCAGAGTGGCATAGAGGGGGGTATAAGGCATTTCTGGGGGGCAGAGTGGCATATAAGGGGTAAAAAGCATAACTGGGGACAGGTTTGCAAATAAAAGAAAATAACAAAAAATGCATTTTTCTCAATCATAGTTTTTATTAAATATGAAATTTTTTTTACATGAATTAATATTTACTAGTAAAACTTGTTTCTTATAGGGTAGTCTTATATTCAGGCTTTTTCTTTTTTCCTAAATTAATATTCAAATTTTGGGAGTCATCTTATAATCATATATATACTGTATAATGACAAAAGTATTTGGAAACCTGCATTTACACCAACAGAGACTTTGATGACATCACATTTTAAATACATAGACATTAATATGGAGTTGATCCCCCCTTTGTAGCTGTAGCAGCTTCCACTCTTCGGGGAGGGGTTTCTACAAGATTTTGGAGTGTTTCTGTGGACATTTTTGCCCATTCGTCCAGTTGAGCATTTGTGAGGTCACATTCTGATGTTGCTTTGTGCACTGGGACACAGTCATGCTTAAAAAGAAAAGTATCTTTCTCAAACTGTTCCCACAAAGTTGGAAGCATAGCTTTGCCCAAAACGTCTTGGTATGCTGAAGCATTTAGAGTTTCCATCACTGAAAATAAGGGCCCTAGCCCAAACCCTGATTTCAATAATAAAGGGGTGGTACCCAATACTTTTGTCCGTATATTGGTGCACAATGCAAGGTCCATAAAGACATGGTTGAATAAGTTTGGTGTGGAAGAACTTGACTGTCTCGCACAGAGCACTGACCGCAACAACATCCAACACCTTTGGGATAAACTGGAATGGATATTGCGAGCCAGGTCTTCTTGCCCACCATCAGTGCCTGACCTCACAAATGCTCTACTGGACGAATGGGCAAACATTCCCACAGAAACAAAATCCTGTAGAAAGCCTTCCCAGAAGAGTAGAAGCTGTTATAGTATTTAGAATGTGATGTCAACAAAGTCCCTGTTAGTGTAATAGTCAGGTGTCCATATAGTGTGTATTGGTCTCAACCATCCTCTGCTGTCATAAATGCACCCATAAAACCATTTCAGCAAAAGAACAGATTAATGTACATATAATATCTGGTGTGTCCCTTTCAATTATAGCTACAAAATTCAATTTACTGCTGCTTGGAGCTTGTTGACATTGGCTGACTCTCCTGAGGGTTTTTTTTGTTTTTTTTAATAAAGTGGAATACAGTTCCACTATTGATGGTAAAAGATTACAAGGGCTAAACATATGTTCTACTAATGTATCAATGCTGTCTTCGTAAGACTAAGTACATTCAACATTTATTTTTATAGCCCCAGCAGATTCTGGAGCATTGTTGAAACTGGGTGAGTAAAACAAAATGGAAATCACAAACAATAACAAACTGGTACAAAAGGACAAGAGGGTCTTGCTCTTGCAAGTTTACAATCTACCTCCTCCTCTTTGCCCCTTCAATTCCCACCCCTTCCCATACATGGGTGACTCAGTTCCAAATGTCGGCAGTATTGCAGCAGTTCCTAGCCTCCGCAAATGCATTGAACTGTGCGGAGGCTAGGAACCGCTGCAATGCTGCCGACATTTGGAACTGAGTCACTACGGACGTCTGTTGCCCTACCACGTTTGTTCTTTTGGGGTTATACTGGGCTCGCGGTGGGTCACAACTGGAGCTCATTTGGGAAACCTGGTTTTATTACCCATCCTTAGAACTTGGAATTACCCAGCCATGGCTCTGGAACTCCTTGCACCCTGTGCTCCCTAGGATTGATGCTTCTCCCTCAGGATCACCCTGAAATAGTGACTAGTGTCCAGTGGGCATTGCTGGCCATAAAACTGTATGGAGATGCGGGGCTGTCTGGTAGTTGATGGGATTATACTCTTGATCTAATTATGTTTGTGTGTATAAATATCTGTGCTGTTCCCAATAAAGTCACCTCAACATTAGTTCTGATGAGTGGGGTGGACTGTTATGACAGCTCAGAAGGAAGACAGAAGGAAGCACAGCTTGGCATGTTTACCTAGTTGGGGTACAGGTCACATGCATTATTAATTTACAGTGATTTACAGTAAACAGTGGCATTTAATGTTCATACTTTTATTGTTTTTCAATACAAAAGGGAAAAAACTTTTTTTATACAAAAAAACAAACATATTTATGCAATCTAACACAGAATATTCTGTCATATAAATTAACTCAAACAACTGCAATTTGTTTACTAATCCAGTAGTTAGTCGTATTTCATCTCACCAATTTAACTGTACATCAACAAGAACGTTTCTCCCGTGAAAAAAGCTTAGTCCTTTCATAATGCCGCAGCGATGTACAACGGGTAAACAGGACATGACAAGTAGAATATACAATTTACCATTTTTAATTTGAGAATCAAGAGGTAAGGAGGGCCTTGCTCAAACAACGTAAAAGTGCCACCGTTAGGGATTGGCCAGCCACACTAGAACACTGTATTGTAGTAAATTTGGTCAAATTAAAAGTCTCAATCCAGCTCGACTCACAGATGAGTAATTTATTTCACTATTTTATGTAAATTTAGGATAGCATACCATAATGATAGTGTACAGGTTTAGTTTGTAGTAATCTGCCTAAAGGGGGAACATTTTTTTTTAACATATTTGAAACTCAAAAAGTATTTTATTTTTTAACTTTTGATAGACAAACAAAAAAGGCTAACAGGTTACGCATAATGTTCTGTTGAACTATAATTATTTTATAGAGGTTTCTCAGCGCATTGGCAAGTTATAAAATATTTATGACAAAAGTCGCCTTTTTTAGTAACAATGTTTTTAATTTTTCCTTTCTTCTATGTGTTTTGATTTTCAGGGTTTTGCTATCAACCACACCTCATTGTGTCGATTAAATAGCTTAAAAGGACTGTCGTATCCTGCTGTGTAGTATGTAGTTTCATCAAAAGACTTTCCATCACGTTTCAGACTTTCTGACAGCTGCAAAAGTTGTTCTTGGTTCTTTGCTGCATTTGTAAACCCACCAAAAGACCTTTAAAGAAATATTGAAATCCATCAGGGTGAGACGTCAACATGAAAAATACACTATAAAATGCAGGGGCGTAACTAGAAGCCTCAGGGCCCCCTCTCCCTCCCTTCTCACTATCTACCCTCTCCCCATTCTCACTATCTACCCCCTCTCCCCACCCCCTCTCACTATCTACCCCCTCTCACACTATTTACCCTCTCCCTACCCCCCATTCTCACTATCGACCTCTCCCTACCCCCCATTCTCACTATCTACCCTCTCCCTACCCCCCTTCTCACTATCTACCCTCTCCCTATGCCCCCATTTTCACTATCTACCCTCTTCCTACCCCCCCTCCTCACTATCTACCCTCTCCCTAACCCCCCTTCTCATTATCTACCCTCTCCCTAACCCCCCTTCTTACTATCTACCCTCTCCTTACCCCCCTTTGTAGGTCACTTACCGATGCCTCTGTCTCGCTGCTCTGCCGCGGGGCGCTCGGCCTCACTGCTGAGCGCCGGCATATGACATCATATGCCGGCGCTCAGCGTGAAGCGCTGGCACCCGAGACAGATACCTCATGCTCCCACCACTGCACGGCCTCACTGCTGAGCGCCGGCATATGACATCATATGCCGGCGCTCAGCGTGAAGCGCTGGCACCCGAGACAGATGCCTCATGCTCCCACCACTGCAGCCGGGGCATCGCTGAGGCAGGCGGCGGCGGCAGTGGCAGGGAGCAGAAGAGACAGAAGGGTGCCGAGCGGCTGCTGAAAACGACTGCTCGGCACCCCTTGGGCCCCCCTGACTGGCAGAACTCCAGGGCCCGGTCGCAGTCGCAACCCCGGTAGTTCCGCCACTGATAAAATGGAATCAGTTTCTATGAGTTTTACTACAGAAAATAATAATTTGGATATTAAGACCAGGAGAAGTGGATGAGACTGCTGGTGTTTCTCCGAAACCAGGACCATGTCCAATCCCAGTCTCAGCTGGTGGAAGAAGAATCATATCAAGGGCCAAGATTATGACTAAGAAGAGGCTCGTATTCCACCAGGCATTACAGTCCAACACCAGTTTGACAGGTATACAAACCAGCAAATCATATAATTATATCAGCTGTGATTAAGATAATCCTAAAATTCTAAATTGCATCCATATTTCATAGGACTTCTAACCACTAAGCATATAAACTGCAATTCCCCATGCAGTGGAACAGGAGCAAGCTGTAGATGTGGTACAGCATGTACAACTGCAGAGTA
Source organism: Sceloporus occidentalis (assembly GCA_023333645.1). NCBI lineage: Eukaryota > Metazoa > Chordata > Lepidosauria > Squamata > Phrynosomatidae > Sceloporus > Sceloporus occidentalis. Next base: position 1,421,017 of record JALMGF010000088.1, on the reverse strand, counting down.
GTTTGCAATGTACTGATCCAAACACTCTGCTAAACACTTTTGTAACTAAATATAACAGAAATGTCTAATTCATGTACAGTTATGTTTAAGAATTTTATCATAGGAAATGACAAATCATACATACAAACATACATACGCCATGGTTTACTTTCATAATATACTAAATTTATATTCAGTTTAACTGGAACTGCAGACTAGATTGTTCTTATCCAACATCAAATTCTGTGTTTCTACTAGGCTTGTGCATTATGATTCGTATAAATTTTAATTTTAGCCAAACTTGCCAACTTGTACAAATGTCGGAAACCAAGAGGAGCGACGAAATAAGAGAAAACTAAGCAGAGAGCTTTTCTTTCTCACTCACTCTTACTCATGCTTTTTCACACTCCCGCATGCTATCTCTCAATGTCTCCCTACCTTCTCCGCCAACCGAAGAAGGGGCTCTTCTTCAGCTCCAGGCCTTTTGAAGCACTTCCGCAAAAGGGCAGAACCTCCACACACACTCACCCCCAGATTGGAGGAACAGTAAAAATGACAAGACAAAATTCAGAGCTGCAGAAAAGGAGACAGGGACCATGGAAAGGTCTTATAGAAGGTAGGGAGACATCAACCGAGACAGAATGAGAGCGTGAGAGAGAGTGGATGAGAGTGTGACAGATAGTCTCCTGAAAGGACAGAAAACTAAATTTGGTGTCCGAAAACAAATGGATGAACAAAAGAATGAAAAGTTTGTCCATATCGTTTTTGGTCCAAGTTAGTTTCTATTTATTATACTATTTCCTGTGCACCAATCAAGGCAGTGTCAATTCTGCATTTCCCACTGATCATGCACCCATCATGCTTCTTTGAACATGACAAACACCACAAATTACAGTAATAGACAACACCTGTTGCCCCAGCTGCTGTGCACTACAATTAATATCATTCCTGCCCTGTCGATCAACAAACAACAAAAAATTTATTTTGTTCAGCTGTTATGTACATACCTGACATAAACAGTTAATTCTACTCTTTCTTCGATAAAGACATCAGTATCTGCTGGTTTAGGTGGATCATCCTGATGTTCAGGAGGGATATAAAATGACACGGTAATAGTGGATTCACAGGCAGGTCCTGCTCCAGGCTGAATGAAAGTTGTCACTGGCGCAGTCATGTCAACCTTCATTTCTGCACAAAAAATAGGGTTTAAAAGGTCTGATGCATTTAAGTGAACTATTTTATTATATCTTTTCATGTGACAACACTGAAGAAATGACTACATTGTAAAGTAGTGAGTGCAGAGCTTGTATACAGTAACAGTGTAAATTTGCTGTCCCCTCAAATATAACTCAACACACAGCCATTAATTTCTAAACCTTGCCAACAAAAGTGAGTACACACCTAAGTGGAAATGTCCAAATTGGGCCCAAAGTGTCAATATTTTGTGTGGCCAACATTACTTTCCAGTACAGCCTTAACCCTCTTGGGCATGGAGTTCACCAAAGCTTCACAGGTTGCCACTGGAGTCCTCTTCAACTCCTCCATGACAAAATCACAGACCTTGCGCTCCCCATCTTCCATTTGAGGATGCCCCACAGATGCTCAATAGGCCAGTCCATCACCTTTACCCTCAGCTTCTTTAGCAAGGCAGTGGTCGTCATGTTGGAATACTGCCCTGCGTCCCAGTCTCCGAAGGAAGGGAATCATGTTCTGCTTCAGTATGTCACACTACATGTTGGCATTCATGTTTCCCTCAATGAACTGTAGCTCCCCAGTGCCGGCAGCACTCATGCAGGCCCAGACCATGACACTCCCACCACCATGCTTGACTGTAGGCAAGACACACTTGTCTTTGTACTTCTCACCTGGTTGCCGCCACACATGCTTGACACCATCTGAACCAAATAAGTTTATCTTGGTCTCATCAGACAGGACACGGTAGCAGTAATCCATGTCCTTAGTCTGCTTGTCTTCAGAAAACTGTTTGCAGGCTTTCTTGTGCATCAACTTTAGAAGAGGCTTCCTTCTGGGACGACAGCCGTGCAGACCAATTTGATGCAGTATGCAGCATATGGTCTGAGCACTGACAGGCTGAACCCCCCCCCACCCCTTTAACCTCTGCAGCAATGCTTGCAGCACTCATGCATCTATTTGCCAAAGACAACCTCTGGATATAACGCTGAACATGTGCACTCAACTTCTTTGGTCGACCTGAGACCTTGTAACATTAACGAGTCCCATGACACCAGTGAGGGGAAATGGCTAATTGGGTATACTCACTTTTGTTGCCAAGGTTTAGACATTAATGGCTGTGTGTTGAGTTATTTTGAGGGGGCAGCTAATTTATACTGTTATACAAGCTGTACACTCACTACTTTACATTGTAGTAGAATGTCATTTCTTCAGTGTTGTCACATGAAAAGATATAATACAATATTTACAAAAATGTCTATTTTATTTTCACATAGTATTATATATTATTATGTTGTATTTGCAGACAACATATTCCACAGTTAGATAGTTGACAAAATGCAAATTAACATCCTAATATTAAAGTCAAAAGGATGCATTTGAATTCTAAGGGATGTTCCACAGCAACAACAGGTATTTATATAGCACTTTCTCCCAGTGGGACTCAAAGCACTTTACAGGGGTACACATACATATAGTTACCATATTTGCTCGATTATAAGACAACCCTCATTATAAGATGACCCCCCCAAAATTTGAATATTAATTTAGGGAAAAAAGAAAAGGAGTGAATATAAGACTACCCTATAGGAAAAACATTTTACTAGTAAATATTAATTCACATGTAAACTTTTTTATTATATTTAATAAAAACTATGATTGAAAAAAATGCATTTTTTGTTTTTATTTCCTTTTATTTGTCAACCTGCCCCCCAGTTATGCACATCTGTCCTCAGGCTTGCCCCTCTGCCTCCCAGATAAGCCTTATATCTCCCCTATATGCCACTCTGCCCCTCAGATATGCCTTATACCCCTTATATGCCACTCTGCCACCCACATATCCCTTATTACCCCTATCTGCCACCCATATATGCCTTATACCCCCTTATTTGCCACCCCCCAGACTTACCAATGCATCCCCAGACTTGTCCCCCGTGCTCCATGGTGTCTAGTGGGGGCAGCCAGTGGAAGTCTATACGATGCGCTTAGACAACCTCCGCCTCTGCCAGGCACTTCCGCCGGGGCTTCTATGACTGAGCACCGGAAGGTCATGTCACGCCGGTGCTACGTTATAGATGCCCCAGTGGAAGTGCTGGCAGCAGCGGAGGTTGCCAGAGAGGAGGATTCAGGTCCCCTGCAGCGCTGCGGGGGATCTGGATCATAGTCTTATAGTCAGACCTCTACTACCTCTAATACTTGTTATTAATGACTTAATAGTGTTGCAGGGTGGTTTCTAAAGTAATTCTATTATATTTATCTTGGATAGACAATATGAAACAATAAATAAAAAATGTAGACTTGTTTATTTTTGTATAATTAGGCGACTATTAAAAAAATAGAAACTGTAGTTAAGTTGTAACACATTAAAAACAAAATTCTGATGGGTGCTGGATGAAGAATTAACAGACTTTGTGACATTTTACCAAATGGATCATATACACCAGTGCCCATTAGCATGGGCACTGGTGTTCACATAAAGACACTAAGTCTGCCTCTATGATCACGACCTGTTTTGCTAAATAAATAAAAAGGTCACCTTCATCTACCAGTCCACCTCAGCTTATCCTCTTTAATCACTTGGTACTTGCAGCTTTACACTTGCAAAGGGTTTTCAACAATCTCCAGCTCAATCAGTAGATACTCTAACTGCTTAAATTGCTCATAATGTAGCACTGCCTATATCTTTTCGTAAATTTTGTATTTAATCTATAATGTGTTCAGCATATGTTTTTTGTGAGTTATATTAAGAAAGTAGTACAACTACTTACTCTTTTCATTGTTTCCTTGGATGTAGTTAAAGAGACGCATAAAACCAGTACCAACAGCAGAGTCCCAGTCTTTGACGGATTCCAAGGAAGTGCTCATCCATTTGGCAGATTCATAATTGCGAGTCTCATATTCTGAACCCTGAACAACAAGAATATTCCCCTTATGACAATAATATTCACATATGTAAAATGATCCTACAACAATACTAAATAGGAGTATATTGAGGAGCTTTATTGAGGGGATGTTAATACATGGACCAGCACAGGCTGGTCAAGGTTATTATTTAGTAGACTTGCGCATTCGTCTTCGGGCGAACATGAAAACGAGCACGAAGAGGCCGTTTTTTTGTTCGTTCCGAAGACACGCCGAAGAGAATACAGTGCCGGCAAAACGTAGGAGAAGACGAAGACTCACAACCACGAAGAATCGAAGATTCTTCGTGATCGTCTTCGTTTTTGCCGCGCAGCCGCCAAAATTTCAAACAGGAGTGAGCTGATCTCGTCTGTCCAATCAGCTCACTCTTGTGACGTCACGCTAAGGGTCTCGTCCAATGCCTGTGCTGCTGTTTTTTGAATTCTGAAGGCGCCTTTATAAGACCAGAGCTTGCCTGAGAGATCCATTCATTTTTCGCTGTGACTGCTTTGGCAACACTGCTGTGCTGCATCCGAGCGTTACAGAGAGAGATTGTTCTGTTCTGTGTGAGACTGGTAAGCCTTAGCCTGCCATTTCTCACAGTGTACTTCATCCTCACTTCAGTGCTACTTAATATAATTAATAATAATAATTTGATTAATTTAATTTTTTTTATTTAATTTGTCATCAACTGTAGTGTAAGTGCTGTTGAGTTGACAGTGCACCCAGTGCCTCAGTGGCACTGGGGTGCCCTTGCCCTGGGCTGGCACTAGTGCCTATTGCCTGTCCTGCTTAAATAAATTAAATAGAATTTATAAATAATAATTTAATAGAATCTATAATTTAATAGTTCATTATTATATATATATATATTTGTCAGTCATATATATATATATATTCTATAGTATACTAGTGTAGAGTGTACTGTAGACATTCATCTACTAGTGTCTAATTTAAAATCAGTAATATTAATTAATATAATTAATAATTGAATTCATTATAAAATTATATATATATTTGTCAGTTATAGTTAGTAATAGTATACTAGTGTAGAGTGTACTGTAGACATTCAAGACATCTACTAGTGTCTAATCTAAAATCAGTAATATCAATAATTCTATAATTCTTTCTTGTCTTAATAGTTAATTAAATTAGCTATAAATAAAAGTAATAATATTAAATAATTACTACTAGCGTATAGTTCAGCTAATCTTATTAGTACTGGTGCTGCAGCTCTATAGTTTGTGCTTTGTTTTAGCAACAGCAAGAGACCAAGTCAATTTTTCTTAATTAATCTTTCATTTTATTTCATTTGTTTTGCTCACCTCAGTCCATCAGTGAAGTGAACTTGTTGGGCTAGTGAGTGCAGCCACATAAGTGCTGTGTTTTTTTTTGATCAGCAAGCAGTGACGTTAACTGTTTTGCAAAGATTTTCTCATTTATTTTACATTTTATTTCAATTTTATTAAAAGTACCCTTAGTGTTTTGCTCACCTCAGTCCATCAGTGAAGTGAACTTGTTGGGCTAGTGAGTGCAGCCAGCAGTGAAGCTAACTGTTTTGCTGTGACATTTTATTTTATTTCTAATTCTTTTCAAGAAAAATTGACTGTGACGAGCTGTACTAAGCAAAGCTTCAAGCTACTAGCTGTAGTACTAAAATAATTCTAATCTTTTTTAATCTTAATCTATAATATATTATAAATAATATATAACAATATAAATTCTAATTCATAATCTATAATATAAGTAATTCTAATTCTAAATTCTAATTCATAATCTATATTCTTCTATCTATAATACATAATATATAAGTAAATTATTTCTAATCTATTAATATTATATAACTTAATATTAATTAATAAATCATATACTGAATCTGATTTAACCTCACTTTAGCTTAGTGGGTTTGAGAGCGTCTGCCTAGAGGTAGACTTATAGTAAGGAAATATAGCTTTAGGCTAGCATAGTAGTAGGCTAAGCTCTTAGGCCCGTGTAAATTCAAATTAAAAATAAAATACTGCTAGTTATTAAATAGTTAATCTTGAGTTAATAATTTAAATAACTTTAGCACTTTGGCAGATTGCACACAGCACAGTGCAGTAGTGCATAGTTTTACTTTTTAAGCAGTAGCACTGAAGAGAACTTCCTCTAATTTTTTGTCTTTAATTCGTTTTTCCTTTTTTTTTATTTTTATTTTTTTTTATTTTTTTTATAGTTTTTTAAACACTACACTACACTACACACACAACACAAAATTTGAAATGGATCCTCCTTTTGGGACTAAGGAGGGACAAGCTCCATCTACCACCGCCACCACCAGCACCACCACCAGCACCACCACCAGTTCTAAGATGCAGCCTTTGCGTCAGTCTAGTCGGCCAAGTAGGCCAAGCTCTCGCTTATCATTTGGGGAAGCATTGCTTGAAGGATCATCAAGTAAAGGAAAGGCACCAAAAGCAGGCAGTAGTAGTGCGGCTAGGCCCACAAGCTCTATGGTTTTTTACGGAAAGCCTAAAGCACCAGAAGCACGTTCAAAGTTAAAGGGTAGCACAAGTAGTACCAGCCCAGTGACTAAAAAGAAGTGCCTTTTGCCCCAAGCAGCATCTTCCCCATCCACCAGCAGCATGCAAGGTACCAAGCAGAGCCAAATTAGCAGCAAGACTCAGAGGGGTCCCAAACCAAAGCGATCTCATTCCTTTGTAGGGAAAACCACCACCACCACCACCCCCACCTCTACCGCCTCTACCACCACTAGTGCTACGCCTACTGTTCCCACTGGTACCGCCACGCCATGTCCTCCTAGTACCTCTAGCAAGCCACCAAGTCCTTACAAAATTTTTGTAAAGACAGTTAGAGAGAGGGCTACACATAGTGGAACTCCACCTAGCGAGGTAGCAGAGGAGCCTGAGACTGAGAGGCCAAGTGCAGAGTCTATTCTTCCTGCTCGCACTACTACTAGTCACGAGTCTCATGACGATATCAGTCTTAGCTCCAGCCTAGCAGGAATTCCATTCGATCTGGCTAATGAAGAGCTAGACTATGAGCCAGAGGAAGTAGAGGAGATGAGTGGTCAGGAATCAGATTCCTCAGGGAGCAGTGTCCAAATTACTAGTGCACAATTTTCCCCTGAGCCTCCACCTTCTCCGCTACGATCATCACCACCACCACCACCACCAGCAGCAGCAGCAAAACCTAGCAAATCTAAAGCAATTAGCAGTCCCACTATGGCCAGTACTGTTACCACCAGTCCCACCACCACTAGTTCTGCCTCTGTTCATCCACCCCGAGCAGTAGGAGCAGCACCCAAGGCACACTCCAAGGCTATGCGCGCCCCAATTTGGGAGCACTTTGAAAATGTTGAAGAAGGGCGCTATGGAAAGTACAAACATTGTGGGAAGCTAATAAGCAGAGGGAAAGTGTCTGGCCATTTTACCAGTGCTAGCATGAAGCATCACCTCAGCACTCAACACAACGCTGTGCTATTGGGGAAAGATGCAGAGGGAGAACTTAGTGCAGGCAGCATAGCTGGTGGCCGTGGAAAAACCCCAACAGCTTCTTCTTCTGAGCCAATAGCAGCAGCAGCAGCAGCAGCAGCAACTAGTGCTGGCAGCCAGAGACCAAGGCAGGTTGGAGCACTGCATGTCCAGCCCACCCTGGAACAATTTGTGGCATTCCAATCCAAAAGGTCAATGCCCAAACAGCAGGCCAATAAAGTAACGCGACTGATTGGTCAGTTCATTGCTGTTGGAGGGGCATCCTTCTCTATGATCGAAGGGGAGCCTTTCAAACAATTGATGGCGGCTGTGGCTCCACAATATACAGTTCCGTCACGTTCCAATTTCAGCAGGAACATTGTCCCCTCATTGTATCGGTCCTGTGTTGCAGCAGTGAAAGAGGAGCTTTCCAAGGCTGCTGGTCAGTCTGTTCATTTCACTACAGATTTGTGGAGTGCACCTAGCGGCCAGCATGCCTTTCTTTCTTTGACAGCACACTGGTGGCAGCCCGGTGTGTCTAAGGAAGCTGCTGCAGCAGGCTACCGATCTTTCCTTCTCCATGCAGAAGTGATGGATGAAAAGCACACTTCCCAAAACATTCTGCATGCGATGAGGAAAATGTTTAGCCTTTGGGTGGGAGCAGAGGCGGGCACCAATGTTGAAGTTGGTTTTGTGGTAACTGACGGAGGTGCCAATATGGTGAAAGCGCTGCGAGATGGTCATATTGTTGGTGTGCGCTGTGCAGCCCACATCATCCATCTTGTAGTGAAGGCAGCAATGTCAGAAGGAACTAATGTGGCAGCAGTAGTTCTGTCCCGCTGCAGAAAGATCGCTGGGCACTTTCACCATAGAGTTAAGGCTAGCCAACTTTTGAGGGAAGAGCAAGAGAGGTCAGGTCTTCCCGTACACTGCCTACGTCAGGATGTCAGGAACTCCACGTTAGACATGCTCGAGAGGATTTTGGAGCAGCAGAGGGCAATCCATAATCTTGCCTCAGAGCACAATATTGGGATTACCTCTCCATTGAATAGGGAGGATTGGACAGTGATCGCCCAGCTAGTGGCAGTCCTTAAACCATTCAGGGATGCCACAGAAAATTTAAGCTCAAACACTGCCAGTCTGGCCCAGGTAATCCCAGTGTTCTCCCATCTAGGCAGCAAGATGGATGTGTTCCTTGGAAACCGTGAGGCTGTTCAAGGTGGCACTCTACATCCTGACATAGCAGCCATAGTCAGGAAGCTGAAGGATCTGCTAAAAGTACACCTTCGCAAACGAATGGAAGAGAGTCCCGAAATGATGCTAGCGTGCCTTTGCGATCCAAGAATTAAGGGAAAGCTAGCTTTGAAATTTAATGTTCTCAGTAGCTACCGGGAGCAATTGGTCAACAAGGTGCGTGACTGGCAGCGTAAAATGGGAATGCTGTCCGAGGAGGGAGAGGTGCAGGAGGAGGAAGAGATGATGTGGTCTGCTACTCCTAGCAGCAGCATCAGCAGCAGTGCCACAAGCAGCACAACACAGCTGAGTGGAGCAGCTGCGTTTTGGGAAGAGGCACTTGGGAGTATAGTTGGACCATCTGACAGAGCTAGCAGCAGAAAGGAGAGTAGTGCTGCTGAAATGGTCAAACTTTACCTCTGTGAAGTTCCTTCTGCGCCTAATGTTGATCCTCTTAGCTACTGGGATGAAAAGAAGAGTGTGTGGCCTGCACTCTCATGGGTTGCGCAGCAGCTACTATCATGTCCGCCAACCACTGTTCAAAGTGAGCGCGTGTTTTCTATGACTGGAAACATACTGAGTCCACAGCGCTCACGCATGGCACCTCATCTGATGGAGCAGATTGCCTTCCTTAAATTCAATCTGCCCAAGTTGGGTTACCCAGCTCTTAGCTTGGAAAGTTAATTTTTTTTATCTGTAATGATTAAGGTAGTTTCTCCCCCTGGTTGCACGTGTTTGCGGTGTGGCAACGTCTGCTACCTCCGCCGGTGTAGCCAATTTACGCTAGGGCCTAGTGTCTGAGTTCTGGAAGTCTGCTCCCAAACGCCATGGACTGACAGACTTTCATGCTTTGCCCTGGGGTGAAACAGGTGAGCGGGTCGTCAATTGCCCACTCATTCACCTTTTTCCTTTTCCAACGGTGCTGCTGGTGGTGGTGCCAGCATCTTTTGCCAGTTCGCTTCCTGGCTGAAATCATGCCTCAAATGTCCCTAATGGAGAGGGTAGTTTCTCCCCCTGGTTGCACTTGCTGCGGTGTGGCAATGCCTGCTACCTCCGCCGGTGTAGCCAATTTACGCTAGGGCCTAGTGTCTGAGTTCTGGAAGTCTGCTCCCAAACGCCAAGGACTGACAGTCTTTGGATGCTTTGCCCTGGGGTGAAACAGGTGAGCGGGTCGTCAATTGCCCACTCATTCGCCTTTTCCAATGCTGCTGCTGCTGCTGCTGCTGGTGCCAGCGTCTCTTCTCTGCCAGTTCGCTTTCTGGCTAGTATCATGCCTTAAATGTCCCTAATGGAAAGGGTAGTTTCTCCCCCCCTGGTTGCACTTGCTGCGGTGTGGCAACGCCTGCTACCTCCGCCAATGTAGCCAGCTTACGCTAGGGCCTAGTGTCTGAGCTCTGGAAGTCTGCTGCCAAACGTCTTGGACTGACAGTGTTTGGGTGCTTTGCCCTGGGGTGAAACAGGTGAGTGGGTCGCCAATTGCCCACTCATTCGCCTTTCCCAATTCTGCTGCTGCTGCTGCTGCTGGTGGTGGTGCCAGCGTCTCTTCGATGCCAGTTCGCTTCCTGGCTAGTGTCATGCCTCAAATGTCCCTAATGGTAAGGGCAGTTTCTCCCCCCTGGCTGCCTCTGTCTGCGGTGTGGCAACGCCTGCTACCTCCGCCGGAGTGGCCAGCTTACGCTAGGGCCTTGTGTCTGAGCTCTGGAAGTCCGCTGCCAAACGTCTAGGACTGACAGTGTTTGGGTGCTTTGCCCTGGGGTGAAACAGGTGAGTGGGTCGCCAATTGCCCACTCATTCGCCTTTCCCATTTTTCAATGCTGCTGCTGGTGGTGGTGGTGCCAGCATCTCTTCTCTGCCAGTTCGCTTCCTGGCTAGAGTCATGCCCAAAATGTCCCTAGTGGTAAGGGCAGTTTCTCCCCTCTGGCTGCGTCTGTTTGCGGTGTGGCAACGCCTGCTACCTCCGCCGGAGTGGCCAGCTTACGCTAGGGCCTTGTGTCTGAGCTCTGGAAGTCCGCTGCCAAACGTCTAGGACTGACAGTGTTTGGGTGCTTTGCCCTGGGGTGAAACAGGTGAGTGGGTCGCCAATTGCCCACTCATTCGCCTTTCCCAATTCTGCTGCTGCTGCTGGTGGTGGTGCCAGCGTCTCTTCGATGCCAGTTCGCTTCCTGGCTAGTGTCATGCCTCAAATGTCCCTAATGGTAAGGGCAGTTTCTCCCCCCTGGCTGCGTCTGTTTGCGGTGTGGCAACGCCTGCTACCTCCGCCGGAGTGGCCAGCTTACGCTAGGGCCTTGTGTCTGAGCTCTGGAAGTCCGCTGCCAAACGTCTAGGACTGACAGTGTTTGGATGCTTTGCTCTGGGGTGAAACAGGTGAGTGGGTCGCCAATTGCCCACTCATTCGCCTTTCCCATTTCCTTTTCCATTTCCATTTCATTATTTTCCTTCTGATACACAACCAACCAAACATAACACACACAATAACACAAATAACACAGTGACATAACACGTAACACACATAACACATATAACACAGTGACAAGTGACAACACACATAACACACATAACACATACACGTACAATGCAAAAATCACAAGGACCATTCCTCTTGTTATTTGTCCTGGCCTTCATTTCTACACTCACTAGCATTAACGCTATAACTCACACTTCATACTATAACATTTTTCCATCCACATACCTGCCAACAGACCCAACTTTTTCAGGGACAGTCCTGCTTTTTTCCAGTCCTGTCCCATCTAATTTAGCTAAACTAGGTATGCAAATACACGTTGGTAGTTATAGCTCGGTAGGTAGCACTAGTATAAACATTAAATAAATATAATAAAGTACTAAATAATAAATCTAACTTTAAAATACATTTAAATAAACCCCTAATTTTTTTTTAAAACCCATTAAAATTAAATTATTATTTAGACATAATACATCTTTAACCAAAGCAGTGCACTGCTACTAATCTTAAACATAACCGTACATTAACCCTAAGCTATTTTTTAGTTCTTGTCCAACATTTTTCCATCCGCATACCTGCCAACACACCCAAGATTTTGGTGGACAGTCCTGCTTTTTTCCAGTCCTGTCCAGTAAAAGTTGGGTTGTTGCAAAGTATGCCATTGTAAATAGGTAGCAAATGTTAGGCATGTATTACAAGTGGTCCAAAATCAATTTAAAAATGTAAAATAATCCCTATTCTTTTATTAAACATCTATGGATGTGTGATTGTGTATGATAAACGGAGGCCAAGTTCCTTGGAGCATTTGTCTCTAGGTCATTTTGTGTACAGTACACCTCAGTACGTGTGTGCAACTCTATTGGTCGTTTCGGCAGGGGGCTGGCCTGCCATCAACGAATGAAGTGCGTTCTGCAATTCACTAGTTGATGCCAGACCAGCCCCCTGCCGAAACGACCAATAGAGTTGCACACACGTTCCTTCACGGCAGCTGCTGCTGCTCCGATGTGTTGTTAACCCCGTATTAACCCCTGCAAGGCAACCGGGAAGGAAACGAAGATTAAACGAGCACGAAGAATGTCCGCGAATATTCGCCCGAAGAGAAGACAGGAACGGGCGAATATTCGCGGAATACGAAGGTTTTTTCCCCCCCGAAGACGAGCACGAAGACGAACACGAAGAGCCCCCTGGTGCCCAAGTCTATTATTTAGTACGATTTTATACATGTTAAATACAACATATTCCTGTTTTAAAATAAGATACAATTTTTTGTTGAAAGCTTTCAGAGGGGCTTTGTTCCCTGCGTACTGCCTGGATAGAAAGTGGTTGTAGGATATCGGACTAATATGATGCAGTACATAGAGGTGGTAGTACACTAGGTGAAATCTCACCTTTAAGGTTCTGTACGTGGCTACAGAAATGTCCAGTTAGTACATGAAACACTGTCCCATGCAAAAGGTTCAAGCATCTTCCTCTTAATCTGATTCTGCAGGTATTTTTATGTGTTTTAGAACAATAACAAATGAGGAGAAAAAAACATGTCCTACCTCATTCTCGACTGCAGTATATTTTGGATTCTGAAGTCCAGATGAGAATAAAGCTTGTTTCACCGTTTTCAACATTTTAGAAGCTATGGAATAAAAAAAAAACTGGTATGAGTAAATATATATGTGTGCATATTTAAAAGTTTATAATGAATGAAGCCTGTCTCTTTTAATGTTTGTTTGCCTAAATATGTTGCTATATTCAATTGTTCACATAGTTTGCTATCTTCTCTTAATAAAATGAAAAATTATTTATTCCATGGATTTCCAACTGTCACGTTTGTAATTTAGCAATTATTACCTTCAAGACTTTTTTTATTGAATTTTTTTTGCTCAGCGTAAAAGCTGCAGTGCCATATTCTTTGAAAGCTGCCCTCATCTAAGCTGACATCAGTGTCAGCATTAATTCACTTCCTGTCCTGAAGTGATTTCCCTTTTCCTCATACATGCTTACAAAGGCTGCCAGAACCAGTCATCAAGACTCAGCAACTTGGATCCAGAAAAACAACGGATCCAGAAAAACAAGCATATTGATACCTTTCCCAATTTATACAAATAAGGAGAGGTCAATTTATATGCATCAATATTTGAAGCTCTAAACATAATTTCATACGTTTATTTAATTTACAGGACTGTAAAATGTAGGAAGCGTGTTCAGAATTTTCAGATGTATGACAATTTTATTCTCCTCGCTGCATATTTGCCTTATAAGCAAAACTAAATTTATTTGCTGGAAAATGGTTCACATGACAATGCCCCAAACCCCAGGCTGCATCCTTCATCTATTTTACATAATCGTTGATCAGCCCATAACCCCTACTGCCTGAAAAAGCCGGCAATTCGTCAGGACAGTACCCAAAAAATCAGGACTGTTGGCCTGCCAGCCCTAATCCGCTCGCCAGCCCTAATCCGCTCTCCCAAATACCAATTGGGCCACTTCACCGTCATTGCTCAGACATGGAATATGTGCATTTCTGCACTACTTTTAAAACCAGTAGCAAGGTCAAACATTAACAACTATCATAAAACTATTTCCTAGCAAGATTATTTTTATTTTAAACAACCAAACTTTAAAAAAGGTTTTATCTTCATCTTATCTGTCAGACGAATGCAGTAAGCAAATGTTTGGGTTTTGGGGTTTTTTTATGTGAAGGTGCTGTTCCACCTGTTCTGCAGAATGTAACACTTCTAAGTATGAGATTTGAAACAACATACCAATGTTTCATTCACTGGCAATTTACCAGGTAATGTGATTCTTTCCTTTTGTCATGACAGCAAAAAGAGGGAACAATTGAGAGCTTTGTAAAAGTATGAAAAAAATGGCTTAAGTTCCTTTATAAAGGGTAACTCAGCTTTTACCATATAGAATACAATATTGTAAAAATTCCTGATGTGCATATGCATAAAGTGGAATTCTGATACATATATTGCTTTTGTTTTGTAAACATTGTTAGGTGGGTTTAGCTAATGAACTGATTTTAAGCACTAGAGCTCACAGTTGTGTTCTCTGTCTACTGTATAACAGTAAACTAAATTGCAGAGAAATTATAATAGTCATGAAAGACTGTTCCTAAAGCAGCTCAATATTTTTTCACTTTCTCAGCAATTGCCCCTGGGCTGCTTCAAAATTCTTAAAAACGGTCAGGTCTGACTTGGACAGCGCCACTTGGCGGGAACTCAGCATAGTTACATAATGTAATGTTATGTGACCCTGCAGTTTAAGTGCAAGTTCTCGCACATGTAAAGGGGTTATGGGAGGGGAAGGAGTTAGAAAGAGGGGAAGGGCGTTAGGTGGGACGTGAGTATGTGTGTTAGAGTCAGTGTGTAAGTATGAGTTTGTATGTGTGAGTGTGTGTGTAGTAGAATCAATATGTATTACATGAGCGTGTATATATAGGAGTGTGTGTTAGCATGAGTTTGTAAGTGTGTGTGTTAGATATGTATATGATATTTACATGTGCACCGCCACCACCCTTTTATTTCAGATTCCTTCTGTTCTACAGCCTTTTCATATATCTAATTTGTAGCGTAAATACAGTAGGGAGCATTTATAGTAAATTGGTCTAGTACAGTACAGTATTCTCTTTAGTACTATAAGTAACTTTTTTGTAACGGCTGTAAAGATTCAATAGAAACAGTGCACATAACATATTAAGCACCAATACACAAAGTATAGACACTAACCTTTCCAGGGAGATCTGCAGATAATGGCTAGGGTCTGTTGCTGGCTCTTATACACTTACAGAAGGGGCTGAGTCACGCTGTGTTTGCTGTTAGATAATTGCTGGTTTTGTAACTATACACTGTTATGCAGCAGAATAGGATGGCCTTTCACAGAAGCAGGGAGATGTTAACTATTTCATTGATTTGAGAAGTGGAAACAGCACAAATATATTATCCAGATGTTCCGTCATAGATAGAGGCTGGTTAAGTGTTCACATTATATAAGCTACAGAAACACTGGGACTACTGTGTTTTTGCGCAAAAAATAGGTCTGGTGTATTAATACCTAATAATGGCAAGATAGATAATAGATAAGGCAATAATACACATATCTGACATGTTGCTGAGGGATGTATATGCTCACATTAAGGAATTGGTTACTGAATCATGGTAATACATGGTGATAGTAAAGTGATCCTTTCTGTGGTTTTTGGATTTATACCTGTCTTTAAGTTTATACATTCAATGTATTGCAAAGTAGGGACTAAATATTATGATCTGCACATGTATATATAAGTTTTAGGAAAATGGCCTATGTGGTAAACTTATATAGAACATGAAATAAAAAAAGAGTATCATTATCAAAATCATTTGTGGCACTTAAAGCCCAGTGGCATAGCAGCCTGATAGATGCAATCATACTTGGGAACTCCCCAGGGTTGGCTACCTGGAGCCCATCTCTTGCCACTTAGAGGAGGCAGGAAGGGTGTGTGATTAAATAAAAGATGACCTTAGCCTCAGTGACACTTTGAATGGGTGGGAAGTAGGCAAGGATTAGGTGTGTGTGGGCAGGAGAGAGCATGCCAAAATGCTCACCTCCCACACTGAAAGAATGAAGGAACTAATCTGAGCCCCAGGCATGGGCGTAGGAACCCCTAAAAATCTGGGGGAGACAGCATTTTCCCCCATCAGAGCCCCACTATCTACCCCCTCTCCACCTTCTCACACTATCTACCCCCTCTCACACTTTCTTACTATCTACCCTCTCCCTACCCTCCCTTCTCACACTATCTACCCTCTCCCTACCCCCTTCTCACTAGCTACCCTCTCCCTACCCTCCCTTCTCACTAGCTACCCTCTCCCTATCGCCCCCTTCTCACTAGCTACCCTCTCCCTACCGCCCCCTTCACACTAGCTACACTCTCCCTACCCCCCCTTCTCACCAGCTACCCTCTCCCTACCCCCCCTTCTCACTGTCTACCCCAGGGGTGTCCAAGTTTTTTCTGCAGTGGGCCACTTAATCAGAATTGTATACGTGCGCGGGCCACACTCATTTTTCACTGTGTGTAAATATGGCATTTAATAAAATATGCAGATTAAAATAAAGTAAATGACACAAAACCTTTACTTTTCCTCTCACTGATTTCTGGGCCTAGAAAGTTTTGTGACTACAAATTCAGGACTCAGGATAAGTAAAAATGAAATAGTTCTATTTATTCTAGGGATGCACCAAAATGAAAATTCTGGACCAAAACATTCACGGTTCACTTAGCCAAAACCGAAAATAACCCCCCACCTTTAAAAATAATAATAAAAACTCACATTTTTAATAAAAGCAACACACCACAACTGGACAAAAAAAATAGCAATATGACTTGGCATGATAGGAGTGTGATTGCTAACAGCAATCACACTCCTATCATACCCAGGCAGCCAGTACATGCTGGTACAGGGTGGCTGTAAGTGATGTGCAGACCCCATATTGTTGGCAGCATCAATACACAAGGGGGGCAGCTAGCTAGGTTTCAACATGTACTGGCTGACTTGGCATGATAGGAGTGTGATTGCTAACAGCAATCACAGTCCCATCATGCCTAGGTTCCAGCACTTACACATCCAACCAGGAACCTAGGCATGATGGGACTGTGATTGCTGTTAGCAAGTCAGTCAGTACATACTGGTACAGGGTGGCTGTAAGTGATGTTCAGACCCCATACTGCTGGCAGCATCAATACACTAGGGGGGCAGCCAGCATGTACTGGCTGACTTGGCATGATAGGAATGTGATTGCTAACCCATCATGCCTAGGTTCCAGCACTTACACATCCATGCTATCACACACACACACTCATTCATATACTCATTCATTCACAGATTCATTCCCTCAATCACGCATACTGATTCAAACACCCTTACAATGCACTTACAATTGGGATGTAGCACAACTCAACGAGTATTGTGCAAAAGCAAGTAGAAATCAAACATCCGGTATATGATAAGAATCTTTTCAATTATTCTCTCAACGCGTTTCGCCGATGGGTCGTCAGCTTCATCAGCAGAAAAATAAATAAAACTTAGACTGCAGACTGGTACCAGACTGTGCTACATCCCAATTGTAAGTGCATTTTGATCTTTTAAGATCAGCTTATTGAGGATACTGCACCATCCTGGTTTATGCTTGTTTTTACAGAATACTACATAGTTTTAGAAGCTTGACATTTGATGAGCCTGCTTTGTCCAGCCCTTTTGTGAGTGGAATTTACACATTATATATACACACCTCTTTAACAATATTACACTATTGTATTTGTTTTTTTCTTCCCCTATGTATATGCGCTCCATCATTCCTGGTTTGCTTCTGTATACACTTTGAAGAAGAGTGTTGTTTGGTAGCTGCTCTCATTGTGGGAAGTATTTTCATTTTTGTTATTTATATTCACACGTGGTTTTTTGTTTTTTTATTTGCGTTCACTGCACAGAGGAAGCAGGATGTGATGTGATGTCACGTGAACTCTGCTGGGTTCCGCTTCCTCTGTGCAGTACAGAAGACCCTCCCACAGGTAAGTAGCAGGGCTCTTGTTGTAGCAGGGCTTTGAGGTGTGGACCGTGTAAGATCGGATGCCCTGGCTGCCGATCTTACGCGGGCCGCACATCGAGGTCTTGCGGGCCGCATTTGCGGCGTTTCTATTGGGGGGGTTCCTACGGCCCTGGGGGGGATTTCTTCATTATCGGTCCCCCCCCCGCATGAGTTACTGGGGGGGATCTGTCCCCCCTGGTTCCTACGCCCATTGCCCCAGGTAGCTAAAACATAAAATCATTTTGATGCAGCTAGATTGTAAGTTCCCACGGGAACAGGACCCTCCATTCCTCTTTTATCTATATATCAATTGCAGTATTGTACTTGTCATTATCTAAAATTTTCATCTTGTACAGCGCTGCGGAATCTGTCAGGCGTTTATTAATAAAGTATAATAATAAAAATGCAGATAGTAACCATTCAGCCCATCTAGTCTGTCCATTCTTCCTGATGTAAGGCTTCAGATTCAGGATAGCTGTGTACCTATCCCCGTACCTGGGAACTCTCCGGGTTTGGCCAGAGATCTCCAGGTGAAGCACTGCTTCTCCTGGTCAACACCCAAATCCTCCTGGTCGCGGGAGCGGGGTGTGTTTCCCGTGATGTCTGGTGGACCGCCCACCAACATCAGCGGGCAGTCCTGCTGGCAACCGTGATGCATGGTGGAGTTTCCTTATAAGTTGCATTTCTGCAAATGATTTTGGGGATTTAGTCAGAATAAGTCTCCTCAATGTGGAGAAGCACAGGTATATACTTATCCATCATGCCATTCCATCAATGGAGGCATCTGCAGCATGACATGATGCCAAACATACAGCCATGCAAGTCATTAAGAACTAGGATGACCACATTTTCTCTTTGAAGTAAAAACCGTGATTAAAATAGGATTTCAAAATAGCTGAACTGGCAGTTAGTTTTAATTCTTTAGCCCCTGCTGACAATATATATATATAAATATTAGACCCTGCTGCCAACACATTTTATATTGAAAAAATTGGACCCTACACAAGCATTTAATTTGGCCCCGCTCCACACTCCCTGATAATCACTCCCTCTGCTCCCACACCAAAAAAAATTTGCCACACTGACTGCAGATTACGGGAAGACCAGGTATATCAGGTATAGATCAACACATTAACACACAAAACCTAGCTTTGCATGCATTGATCAAATGGAATTCACATACAATAATACTGTATGGAAACATAGCATTGCAGGTATAGACCAACTGGAAATCACATGTAAACTCAGCACTGAAGGTATAGATCAAATAAACAACACATAGAAACTGCAGGTATTGATCAACTTAATAAGACATACAAACCCTGTATTTGCATGTATACATAAATAATGTATGGACACATAGCATAGCAGATATAGGTCAACAGAATAACACACAAACCCAGATTTGCGGGTATAAATCATTTGGAATTCACATAAAGCATTAGGTATAGATAAAACCCTAAATTGCAGGCATAAATCACAGGTTGCACACCCCAAAGCCAGCCCTGCCATCCACACTGCCCATATAGAACCTGACCAGCAACCAAATCACACACATAGGACTTGGCATCTTTGTCCCCAAACAGCCCAGCATTAGTCAACTTTGTCCCCAGCCTGTCCTATGCCATCTTTGTCCCATAAACACCCTGTCTGTGCCATCTTGGTGCCCAAGGCTCAAACACCCTGCTTGTGCCATTTTTGCCTTTCTACAAATCAATTATGCATCTATGATACATACAAATACTTTTACAGTCACTCACTAATTCACACTTTCATTCACAAAATTCATTCACACAATCATTTATTCTCTCACTCATTCACACAAATAATTTACACATATTCATTAATGCAGTCTCACAAATTCATTCACACATTATTTCATACTCTCACTCATTCAGACAATTCATCCACACATTAATTCATACTCACTCATTCACACAATTCATCCACACATTAATTCATTAATTTTCTCACTCATTCTTACTCTTTTTTTATTTCAATACTCTTACTACCCCCTTCCTCACTATCTACCCCCCCTTTCACTCCCTTCTCACTATGTACCCCCCTCTCACTATGTACCCCCCTCTTACTCCCTTCTCACTATCTACTCCTCTCTCACTCCCTTCTCGCTATCTACCCCGCCCCCCTTGTAGCTCACTTATCTTGTAGAGGTCCTGCGGTGGGAGCGCAAGGCCTCTGCCTCACTACTCTGCGGTGGTGCGCATTGCTTCACTGCTGAGCGCCGGAATATGATGTCATATTCCGACGCTCAGCATGAAATGCCGGCACTGGGACCAAGCTAGAGGCCTAGTGGAGGAGAGTGAGTGGCACAGAGCGGTTGCTGAAAACGTATTCATGAGCGGCCGCTTGGCGCCCCTCTCTCTCCTCCGCATAAAAAAAAAACTACATTGTTTCAATTCCGGGACAATGGATTGAGGCTGCCCAGGACCTGGGATTTAAAATCCCATTGCGCGACTGTCCCAGGCAATCCGGGACATGTGGTCACCCTATTAAGAACTACCTTCAACGAAAAAAGAAGTACAATAAGTTATGGTATGGCTCCCTCAGATCCTTGATTTCAACATCATCAAGTCTGTCTGGGATAACACGAAGAGAGAGAAGCTACTGAGGCTGCTTAAATCCACAGAAGAACTGCGGTTAGTGCTCCAAAATGTTTCATGTTCTTTAAAAAAAGAACAGGATGAATTCTGTTTTTAAAGCAAAGGGTGGTCACAACAAATATTGATTTGATTTATATTTTTCTTCTGTTTACTCACTTTGCATTTTGTTAATTGAGAAAAAGAAACTGTGTGTGTGTGTGTAACATCAGTAGTTTTGTTTGCCTATGGTTGACTGGAATGTTATTCTGGGAGTGTTTTCAGGCAGACCAAGTTGCAGTTCAATACCATTTCAAAGCTATTTGGATTAAGGTAGTCAATTTCTATAGGGTGTTGTCAGTGGTTGCTCAATAAGCATTAGCTGAATAGGAGCAGAAGGGAGTGGTTTTGACAGCCATGCATATAGTTCAATGTGTGAATATCTGGTTTGGTTTGTTACACAAGTATTTTAAAACAAAAACAAAAAGGAATGGTTTCCTGACACTAGTAACCTAAATTGACTCACAATAAGGGATGGCTTATAAAACTCACAATATTGTTTAGGTTATAATTACATAATGCCTTCATGCTTGTACTGGTTATTCACTGAGGTTAACAAAATGGTTAAAATTATATAACATCAAAAAATCTATTTTATAACAAATAGAGAGTATATTTATAATCAAAAAGCTAGATACTATTTTGTGTATTCTAACTTGGGGATATTGTACAATAATTTCAACACCATGTGAATGGTTTATAATTAGACTTGTGCATTCGTCTTCGGGCGAACATGGAAACGAACACGAAGAGTGCGTTTTCGTGTTCGTTCCGAAGACACGCCGAAGAGAAGACGGCGGCGGTAAAACGTAGGCGAAGACGAAGACACACACCACGAAGATCTTCGTGATTGTCTTAGTCTTCGTCTACCATTCTCCCCCCCTCTTCTAACTTACCTTGTCTTCGCGGCAGTTCCCGGAAGTGGAAATCCGCAGGTTCGCCGTCACGGGTTACATGGCAGTGCAAATGAGCTTATTGGTCGCCTACAGGGACCTCCTCTGGCATCAACCAATTGGTTGATGCCAGAGGAAGACCCTGCAGGTGACCAATAGGCTCACTCGCACGGTCTTTGTAACCCCTGACAGCAAACCTATGGATTTCCGCTCCCGTTAACCCCTTCGATGCTGCGTTATCTAACACAGCATCGAATGGGTTAACGGGAGCGGAAATCCATAGGTTAAAGGGCCGTGCAAGCTACCAATAGGCTCACTTGCACGGCCCCCTAACCCTTTAAAAAACAAAGTTAACCCCTAACTAATTGAACAGGGAGGGAGACCAGTGGGATCTGCCGGGTAAGTTGCAACTTACCCTGCCGATGCCACTGATCTCCCTCCCTGTTCAATTAGTTAAATGTCCATACGAGCGACTTTATTTGTCGCTCGTACAGACATTTAACCCGGCACATACTAACTAATTGAACAAGGAGGGAGACCAGTGGGATGTGCCGGGTAAGTTGCAGCATTGGGGTTTTAAAACCCCAATGCTGCAACTTACCATGCCGATGCCACTGGTCTCCCTCCCTGTTCAATTAGTTAAATGTCAGTACGAGCTACTTTATTGTTCGCTCGTACGGACATTTAATTAATTAAACAGGGAGGGAGACCAGTGGGATGTGCCGGGTAAGTTGCAGCATTGGGGTTTTAAAACCCCAATGCTGCAACTTACCCTGCAGATGCCACTGGTCTCCCTCCCTGTTCAATTAGTTAAAGACCAGTGGCATCTGCAGGGCAAGTTGCAGCATTGGGGTTTTAAAACCTCAATGCTGCAACTTACCCTGCCGATGCCACTGGTCTCCCTCCCTGTTCAATTAGTTAAATGTCCGTACGAGCGACTTTATTGGTCGCTCGTACGGACATTTAACCCGGCACAGACTAACTAATTGAACAGGGAGGGAGACCAGTGGCATCGGCAGGGTAAGTTGCAGCATTGGGGTTTTAAAACCCCAATGCTGCAACTTACCCTGCCGATGCCACTGGTCTCCCTCCCTGTTCAATTAGTTAAATGTCCGTACGAGCGACTTTATTGTTCGCTCGTACGGACATTTAATTAATTGAACAGGGAGGGAGACCAGTGGGATGTGCCGGGTAAGCTGCAGCATTGGGGTTTTAAAAGTCTGCACGAGCCACTCTGTTGGTTGCTCGTGCAGACTTTTAAAACCCCAATGCTGCAACTTACCCGGCACATCCCACTGGTCTCCCTGTTCTATCAGTTAAATGTCCGTACGAACGACTTTATTGGTCGCTCGTACTGACATTTAACTGATAGAACAGGGAGACCAGTGGGATGTGCCGGGTAAGTTATAGCACCAGGACCCTAAAAGTCTGTACGAGCGACCAACAGAGTCGCTCGTACAGACTTTTAAAATCCCAATGCTGCAACTTACCCGGCAGATCCCACTGGTCTCCCTGTTCTATCAGTTAATAAATGATAGAACAGGGAGACCAGCGGGATCTGCCGGACAATTACGGCACCAGGAGTTTAACAGTCTGAACGAGCGACCCTATTGGTCGCCAGCAGGGGGCTCGTCTGCCATCAACCAATGGCAGACGAGCCCCCTGCTGACGACCAATAGAGTTGCTCATACGGACATTTAACCGGGGAAAACGAAGAAAACCCGAACACGAAGAATGTCCGCGAATATTCGCCCGAAGAGAAGACAGGACCAGGCGAATATTCGCGGAATACGAAGTTTTTTTTTTTGCCGAAGACGAGCACGAAGACGAACACGAAGAGCCCCCTGGTGCCCAAGTCTATTTATAATACACAAGGCCCAAGCCCAGTGTAATACTGGGGGATATTGCACCGCCACCTTTATTAATATACCAAGTCAGGGGCGTACCTAGAGTATTTGGCACCCAGGGCGGATCCTGTAAGTGGCACCCCCCCAAATGTAAAGACATCTACAAAATTATGTTGGCAAGAATATTTATTGCACCAATTTGTAAACTGTATGTCAACTGTAAACAAGAAATCTGAAAAAATAAATTAATAACTTATAAGTAAAATAAATATGTTTAAATAACATTTACTGAACATATAATAGTGCTTTCTTTAATAACCCTCAAAAAAAACAGTGTCCACATTGCCCACATAGAACCTGACCAGCACCCAAATTACACACACATAGGACGTGCCATCTTTGCCCCCAAACAACCCAGCATGAGTCAGCATTGTTCCCAAACAGCCGAGTGTACGCCATCTTTGTCCCATAAACACGCTACCTGTGCCATCTTTGTCCCATAAATACCCTGCCTGTGCCATTTTTGTCCCATAAACACCCTGCATATACCATCTTTGCCTTTTTGACAAATCAACTATACACCTATGATTAACACAAACACTTTTACAGTCACTCACTAATTCACTTTCATTCACACAATCATTTATTCTTTTACACAAATTATTTACACATATTCATTGATGCATTCTCACAAATTCATTAATTCTCTCACTCATTCACACAATTCATCCACACATTAATCCATTCATTTTCGCTCTCTCATTCTGACTCTTTATTTCAATATTCTTGCTACCCTCCTTTCTCCCTATCTACCCATTCTCACCCCCTTCTGACTCCCTTCTCCCTATCTACCCCCTATCCCCCCGTCTCACTCCCTTCTCCCTATCTACCCCCTCCTAACTATCTACCCTCTCCCCCCTTTGAAGTTCACTTACCTTTCAGGAGTCCTGCGGTGGGGGTGCAAGGCCTCTGTCTCCCAGCTCTGCCACTGTATGGAACAGTATAGAGTGATGGGAGTTATGATATACTTTAGAGCATAATGAAAAAGACATTGGAAATGGTACAGCATAACACCCATCACTCTCACACATCCACCAATCCACATTTACCAATCCACACTTACCAATCCACGTTTACCAATCCACAGATTCCACACATACCAATCCACATTTACCAATCCACAGATTCCACATTTACCAATCCACATTTACCAATCCACAGATTCCACACATACCAATCCACACTTACCAATCCACAGATTCCACACATACCAATCCACACATACCAATCCACAGAATCCACACATACCAATCCACATATTCCACACATACCAATCCACAGATTCCACACATACCAATCCACACTTACCAATCCACACATTCCACAGTTACCAATCCACATTTACCAATCCACAGATTCCACATTTACCAATCCACATTTACCAATCCACAGATTCCACACATACCAATCTACATATACCAATCCACAGATTCCACACATACCAATCCACATTTACCAATCCACAGATTCCACACATACCAATCCACATTTACCAATCCACACATACCAATCCACAGATTCCACACATACCAGTCCACACATACCAATCCACTCTCACTGAATGATTTCCTACCTTTCCTCTTTTCTTCTAACAGCAGTCAGCTCCTTTTCTTCCTCTTCTCTCCTCTTCTTCTGTCTTCTTCCAGTTCAGAGGGCACGGACGGCGGTGGGCGCGGATTCAGTGTTGTGCGCCGGGATCTGACAACAAACCCCGGCTCTGAGTGGGAACATCAATTCATATGGAACAATAATCCATTCGATGCAAACCTGGTGCTGTGGAAGAGATATATAGATGATATTCTTATAATTTGGAAGGGGTCAAAGGAAAATCTAAATGAATTTATTAAATATACCAATAATAACAAATTTAATTTAAAATTCACCTCGAATATATAGGACCAACAAATTGAATTTTTGGACGTGGAGTTGTTCTCAGAAGGTAATCAGATATACTCCAGAAACTACAGTAAACCCACAGACAGAAATGGGTATATAAACTATAATAGTTGCCATCACCCTCAATGGCTCAATAATATTCCAAAAGGCCAACTCCTAAGGGTAAAAAGAAACTGCACCAAGAGAGAGGATTTTGAATTGAAAGCAAAGGAAATTAAACAAAAATTTTTAGAAAAAAACTATCCGGAAGAAAAATTAGAGAGTAGCCTCCGTGAGGTAGAGGAAGTAGACAGACAAAAATTACTGGGGAACAAAAATAAGTCATCCAATACATCTAAGGGGAGAGACTTTAGTTTCTCGTTTTTTACACAATATAATACCCAGGCCAACAAAATTAAGCAAATTATCAATAAACATTGGCATATATTAAAAAATGATGAGATTTTAGGTACGACATTACCAGAGAAACCACAAATAATTTTTCAAAAGACAGGATCATTGAAAACACTATTGGCCCCAAGCGTCCTTCCAAAACAAATAACAGTACAAAATCCCAATATGTTTATAGGTAGAAAACCAAATGGGTTTCATAAATGCGGCCATTGCAAAATGTGCATATCACTCCCTAGAAAAACGAATCAGTTCGTAGGTACATCAACTGGCCAAATATATACCATCAAACACTTTATAAATTGTGTGACTAAGAACATAGTATATCTACTGGAATGTGGGTGCGGACTACAATACGTAGGTAGAACGATAAGACCCATGAAAGAGCGAATACTAGAACATCTCGGGAATATAAAAAACAAGGATACCAAACATAGTGTCCCCCGACACTGCAATATGTGCCCAAAATTCTCTTTAGACACCCTAAAGATCATAGGGATAGATTGGGTCCCCCCCAATTGGAGAGGTGGGAGTACGGTGGACAATTTATCAAGACGAGAAACCGAATGGATTTTTAAACTAAAAACCTTTAAGAAGGGAGGTCTGAATATGGAACTAGATATATTAACATATATGTAATGGGCCCTTTACCATTCTACTGCAATTGAAATTGAGTAAATAATAAGAACACCAATTTTTTCATACTTATCTTTATTTATTATTCATTATCATTCATATTTTTCATCTATTTTTTGTTTATTCTTATTTCTTATTTTTTATTTTATTTTCATTTTTATTTTTATTTTTATATTTATTTTTATATTTATTTTCATTTTCATTTTTTATTTTTTATTATTTTTTTCTTTCTCTTTTTCATTCATTCAATAACACATATTCATGTAATAATACATATATTTATCCTCATTTTTATCTTTATACTTATATAGGACAACAGAGAAAACCCCTTGCCCTATGGAACAAATTTAGCACCATATATATATATTTTTTCTATATCCTTTTTTAAATTGAATGTCCCTAGCACTGTATATAACACCACAGGAATACAATATGTAGACCCAATGAAGTACCTGTGTGTAAAGATAAGAAGAAACACATTAGTTAAAATATTGGTTATTCTGTATAACACAATTCCCACATACCGGACCAAATATAAAGATACATGAGTAATACCTTCCTTCGTTGTTGTATTTTCCTCTCCGTCTCCTGTGTAAGCCTCGGTATCTCGTACTATTCTCACACAACCTGTAATTATAAAAAGAAACACTGATAGCACGATTCGTTATGCCCGATGGTCCCGGTGTGCCCCCCTCGGTCTCCGATGCTGCTGGACAGCATAAGGGAGCACATCTGTATGCTCCGTGTGTGCGCACGAATACGCACTAATAAAGCTTTATACTTACCATTGTTTCTCTATGGCACGCATCTCCACGGCACACACGGAGAGTCGGAGGGATAGACGGAACGTCGATGAGGACACACGGACTGACGTCAGACGCCGGCAGATCACGAGGGCTCCGGGAACATTTAAAAAGAAAGACACAGCTAACAACGAACACTCCTGATGAAGTCTACTTGACGAAACGCGTAGAGGACTTGAGGATTTTTAGAGCTCTTTTATTTGGATTTTTAATTACGTTTTTTAATATCCCTGAGTGGATATTTGTTATACTTTTTTATTATTTTGTCCTGTAGCCTAAAAATAAATATATCTTTTACTAGAATCTAGTGTGGACTTACCTCTATCCCTTCTCAAAGCACCAATTCACATGCAGGGGATACGGAGAAGCATCCAACCACACGGAGGAGGAACACAAGAAATACACATCTGATGGGTGTTACACCCTCGTAGTAAGTGTAAGTGTCTCTCTATATTTGCGGGTCACACTATTGTTAGATATAACACCATTGCGGTTTCCACGTGTCTTCTGTTTTCTTGCATATTCCCATCATATATGTACTTGAAGGACCGGATGTTTTGTGACGCCTGAAAATTTATACAAAGTGTGAGTGCATTTTTTAGACGTATAGCGCCACCATTACACACAATATCACGCAATTATTTTTTCTGTTTTTATTTCTTCTATTTTCTAAACCGGTATACACGAGCGCCCCCTAGTGTCCTTTGTTCTGTTATAAAAACACCTGGAGAGTGTTGTGTACGGGCTGCAGCTGGGTATCCGGAACCAGTGACAAGAAAGAAGGGAAGTATATTGGTCACTGTCTTTTTCTCCATTTATACCTTTTTTAGACTGTCCTTCATCACTTTGTTTTTTGCACAAACAAACCCCGGCTCACAGCAGCAGTTGCCGCGCGGATCGCGAGGGAGCGGTATCGGAGGTCTGTTAAAGACCTCCGATGCCGCTCCGTTGCGAGCCTTCTCCTCCAGCGGCGGACATTACTGTCCGTCTCTGGAGGGGTGCCGGGTGCCGGCAAGTTGGCACCCCCCTGATGAGCGGACGCGGAGACAAGGCCGCGCTGGGAGACTGTCGCCGGTTGCGGAAGGTTCTTTGGGAGGTCCGGTGTTTCCGGGGGGCCCTGTGGCTGGTGGTTCTCGGAGGGCGTCTCGGGGTCCTTCTGGTGCACACCCTGGGGCATCCGGTGCTCCTGGTCCTGGCGGAACGGCGGTGGATGCACCCTCTGCACAGTCGGTGGAGGAGGACGGAGCGTTGGGGGGTGTGTTGCCCAGCCGACTGTCTTCAGTAGCTGGACCTGCGGCTGGCGTGGCGCGGTCAAGGGGTGAGTGGCCGCTGGGTCCCTTTCCTCCTTCTCTTTCCTCGTTTCCGCAGTTTAACCCTTTCCTGTATGGTGGGTCTGTGGGCGGGAATGTCTCCTCGGGTATGTTACCGTGGGTATTGCCATTTTTTGGTTCTCCCGCTGGTGCTACTGCACAAGGGGGTTTGTCTCCCTTGGGCCCCTGGGTGCCTGCTTCGCAGTCGGGTTCGGGGCCGCCAGCAGCTCCGACAGCGCCTGTTGCGGTGTTTTCAGGTTCCTCTGGTCAGGACGGGGCGGTTTCTGCTGCGGTTTCCCAGGCTTCTGTGCCTGCGCTCTCTCCTCCCGCAGTGGCGGATGTTAGTGCAGCGAAGTTGGACGATGCAGCTAAGGGTGATGTATATGTGTGTTTTGAGGGTCCTTTGGGGGCACATCTCAAGGCGGATGTCAGGGAAAAAAGGGGGAGTACGTAGACATTTTTTCTCTGCTCCCACTGGAGCGTTTTAACTTGGATAAGGCTAGTAAGTCTGATGACTTTTTGGTTGCAAGCCTTTGTGATTTTAGCTAGTGTTGTGGGTGAGAAGCACCCTGAATCTTGTTCTGGCCTTTTCTGTTACTTAGCCAGTATTGGTGAGGCTTATCGGGTCTATGGGGGTCAGGGGTGGCTTCGTTATGACGAACAGTTTCACCAGAGGATGGCCGTTCATCCCAGGGATGCGGTGGGATCACAAAGAAATAGCAGGTGTCTGCCCCTGCAGTGCGTCCAGGGTCGTCCTTTCAGGGCACGGGTGGTTTGGCTAGTACGGGACCTACCTCGGGTTCCGGTAAAAAAGGTGTTTGTTGACAGTATAATGAGGGGCAGTGTAGGTGGGGGTCGACGTGCAAATTTCGCCACAAATGTTCCACTTGCAATGGCTCCTACCAGCTTACCCGTTGTTTTCGAAAAACTAAGTCTTCCCCAAAGGCATCCGAGCCTGCAAAATAAGGGAGGCAACTCGGCTTTCCGCGGTCACAGGCTTTGCTGCACTGGATTGGAGTCCGTGGAATGGTGTGGTTTGGTGTTCTGTCTGAGGTGATGCGGAGGTCCCGCTGGGACAGACATCCCGGCATTCTTTTGGTTTACGCGGGGGGTAACGACTTGGGTTTGTTTCCGATTCGTTGTTTAATCAAGGATATGAAATCGGATTTGTTGCGGTTATGATCATGCTTTCCAGATTTAATCATTGTTTGGTCCGACATAGTTTAGCGTGCGTCTTGGCGGATGGCTAGATCCCCCGCAGCCTTGAAAAAGGCTCGTATAAAGGTGAATAAGGCGATGTCTCAGTTCGTAGCCCGTAATGGGGGTGTTGTGGTTCGTCATCACTTCCTCGAGGGTGATAATTCGAGTTTGTTGCGAGAAGATGGGGTTCATCTTACTGATATCGGGTTGGATATTCTGTGCGCGGATTTTCAGGATGGTATTGAGAAGGCCTTACTGGTTTGGGGGAGTCAGTCAGTGAGGTGTCACAAATGTCCTCCTTGGCGGTGAAGGGGTGGATAAATAGGGGGGGGACTCTGGCCTGGTTAATATTTTGTTTCATTGGTAATGGGGTCACTTCAACGACTATCCAGCAGGTGTTGGTACTTAAGTGGTTTGTACAGTGGGCCCTCTGAGCTGGTGATCAGCGGCTAGGGGGTTAAAAGAACATGTGTAGTGAATTAGGGATAACAACTAACAAACTAGAAACAATGTGCAATGTCAGTCAGCAGTTAATAAAATGAATGGAACACTTTAGTTATGAAGAAAGGTGAATTCATTGAAATCTGTTTAGTTTAGAAAAATGGCACCTCAGAGGGGATATGATAGCATTATATAAATATATTTGGGGCCAATAAAAACCATTGTGTGGAAATCTATTCATAAACAGGACTATGCATAGGACACGTGGTCATGCATTTGGAAGAAAGGAGATTTAGTCTAAGGCAAAGGAAAGGGTTTTTTAAAGTTAGGACAATCAGGATGTGGAATTCTCTGCATGCAAAGGTAGATTTATCAGACATCTAAACAATGATTGGATGAATACTTGCAAAAACATAATATTCATAAAGAGCCACAACTGGGTTTTTTGCCTTCTTTTGGATCAACAGCAATAAATAAACAGATATGGGAAAGGCTGAACTTCATGGACACATGTCTTTTTTTTCAGCCTATCTAACTATTGTGACACAATGCAATGTCTGCAGAGACGGCTCAGACATGAGGAGGGTAAAATAAAAGGCTGGGTCTGTTTTTATTTTTCACCACAGGCATAACAGAAAGAATAAACAAATCTCTCTCCCTCTCTCGTTGTGTAGCCGCAGCCAGGTGTAACGCGACGGTATCTTTGTGGGTTGCCCCCTATGAACATTGTGAGCGTTTGTCAAGGAACACACCAGAGGCTCCAGAGTCTATGAAAGCTTGGGTGACCACAGAGTGGCCGTGCCACCTAAGTCAGTCATGGTGTCCAGTTTACCAGCCAAGGACTGTAGCTGCGTGGAGTGGGACGTGAGGAGCTGGTCCTGCAGGTCTTGGCGGGAGAGTACGTTGGCCATCTCTGCGGGGTACATGGTAAGGCCCGTGCAATATGTTATGCAAGCCTAGAGGTCGGGGCAGGCAGCGTAGGGTCAGAATCAGGAAACAAAGCCGAGGTCAGGGCAGGCAGCGTAGGAGCAATGTCAGGAACAATAGCCGAGGTCTGGTACACGGAAATCAGGCAGCAGAAGTACAGGAACCAAAAACGTACTGCAAATGACATCGTCGTGATGGCAACAGTGCCAACAACATAACATGCTCTTCCTGTGTTACCCCCTAAATTACAGGCATATATCACAGGTTGCACACCCCAAAGCCAGCCATGGCGTCCACATTGGCCACTTAGAACATGACCAGCACCCAAATTACACACACAGGATGTGACATTTTTGTCCCTATACAGCCCAGCATGAGTCAACATTGTCCCCAAACAGCCAAGTGTACACCATCTTTGCCCAACCTGTGATATATGCCTGTAATTTAGGGGGTTTTATCTTATCTAATACCATATCTATATGTGAATTACAATTGATCTATACCTGCAAAACTGGGTTTTTGTGTTTTTCTGTTATTCTTTATATGCTATGCTATGTTTCCATACATTATTTATGTTTACCTGCAAATACAGGATTTGTATGTATTATTTAGTTGATCAATACCTGGAGTGCTGTTACCATGTGCTGTTTATTTGATCTCTACCTTCACTCACACTTTGCCGCAGCACCTTGACCCAGCAGCGCACATTGCACTCGCACATTGCACTTGTACATTGCACTCGCACACCTCAGATATGCACTCGCTCCAGAAAAGCTTCTCCGGGCAGCAGAACTTTCTTAATCCAAGCACGTCACATCCAGCACTCACCAAGCGTGTAAAGGCGGAGACCGCAGAGCGCGTAGCAGAAGCGGAGAAACGATCGCAGAGGAGGTGAAGCGAGCCGACAGCTTAACAACGAATCGATTTTCGTTATAAATTATTATCGGTTTTATCAATTTGTTGTTGCAGCCCTACTTCAGATGCAGCTTAGGGATGCACCGAAATGAAAATTCTGGACCTGTAAGAAATCATTTTTATACTTTTATTTTGTTCTGCACATTTTAGGCCTGAATGCAACTTGAGTGCTAGGAACATATGGTATCAATTATGTGATGTAGCTTAGAGGGTCTTCTGTGGAATGCAGGTGTATCATATGACTGCTCCAATAGGATTCCTTAACGTATACCCTAATCAAATGTAAAAGGGTATAAATAGGCATGATTACAAGGGCAAGGTCTCTTTCTACGCTTTTTCTACGCTCTCACCTTCATCTCATCAAGAATATTGAGCCTACATTAACTTTTATCACCATTTGTTCCAGCATCGGTACTGTATGTATTGATAATTTGTTATCGAATAAACCTGCTTAATAAGACATAGAAGCTGTGGTCTTTATTACTGTTTGATCACTGGAGAAGTTTAGATATTCAAGACAAAGAGTATTCTAACAGGACCGAAACTGAAAATTGAGGATTAACTTGGCCGAAACCGAAAATGATCCCCCTTTTAATAAAAGTATACACTTTTAATAAAAGTAAGTAACACACCAAAACTGTACAAAAAAAATTAATAACAATATTAATATATATATATCTATATATATAGATATATATATATGTAATTTTTAACAGCAATCACAGTCCTGCCCAAACATACCCAGGTTCCAGCATGTACTGGTTGCCTGGGCATGATAGGAGTGTGATAGCTGTTAATTATGTATATATTAATATTGTTATTGAATTTTTTGTCCAAGTTACTTACTTTTAATAAAAGTGCGGTAGACACACCAAAATTGGACAAAAAATCTATAACAATATATATATGCGGAGACTGCAGAGCGAGTAGCAGAAGCGGAAAAACTATCGCGGAGGAGGTGAAGCGAGCCAACAGCTTAACAACGAATCAATTTTCGTTATAAATTATTATCAATTTTATCAATTCGTTGTTGCAGCCCTACTTCAGATGCATCTAGGGATCCACCGAAATGAAAATTCTGGACCGAAACCGAAAATTGAGGATTCACTTGGCCGAAAACCGAAACCGAAAATGACCCCCCTTTTAATAAAAGTACACACTTTCAATAACAAACCAAACTGTACAAAAAAATCAATAACAATATTAATATATATATATATATATTGTGATTGCTGTTAATCATGTATATATTAATATTGTTATTGAATTTTTTTGTCCAATTTTGGTGTGTTACTTACTTTTAATAAAAGTGTGGTAGACACACCAAAATTGGACAAAAAATCAATAACTATATATATGCCTGGGTATGATAGGAGTGTGATAATCATATATAAATATTAATATTGTTATTGATTTTTTTTTTGTCCAATTTTGTCCAAAATTGTTAACAGCAATCACACTCCTATCATGCCCAGGCAACCAGTACATGCTGAAACCTGGCTTGCTGCCCCCCTTGTGTATTGATGCTGCACATCACTTAGAGCCCCCCACTTATACAACCATGCTATCACATACACTCATTCATATACTCATTCATACACCCTCTTTCACCCCTTACCTGCACTGCAGATCTCTCACTCGCAGACACTCGCTGCTTCTCTCTCTGCCTCTCTGCACAAACTTCTTTTGTCCCGCCCACTTACCTTGCAAAAGTTCTCCGCTGGGAGCACAAGGCCCCTCTCCCTGCTCTGCCGCTGTGCACACTGCTTCACTGCTGAACGCCGGAATATGACATCATATTCCAGCGTTCAGCATAAGATGCCGGCACCGCAACCAAGGCAGAGGCTTTGCAGAGAAGAGTGAGAGGCACCGAGCAGTTGCTGAAAACTTATTCATGAGTGACCGCTCAGCGCCCCTATCTCTCTAAGGGAAGACACTGCCAGCGCAGGGCAAGGGCACTGCAGTGCCAGTGAGGCACTGTGTGCAGCAAACTATCAGCTCAACAGCACTACACAGTTTGTCAGAAGCACTGAAAAAAAACCTACTTCAGTAAGAGTACACTGTGAGAAATAAAAGGCTGAGGCTTACCAATCTCACACAGAACAATCTCTCTCTGTAATGCTCTGATGCCGCACAGCAGTGTTGCAAAAGCAGTCACAGAGAAAATGAATGGATCTCATGAAAGCTCTGCTCTTATATAGGCTGTTTCCTATTTTAAAAAAATGCAGCACAGACATTGGACGAGCCCCCGGCATGATGTCACAAGAGTGAGCTGATTGGACAAAGATCAGCTTACTCAATGTCCCTCCTCTTTTTAAAAAAAAATTGGTGGGCGTGTCAAAAAACAAAGACGAACACGAAGAATCTTAATTTTGTGCGTCTTCATCTTCGTGTACGTTTTGCCACCGCCATGTTTGTTCCTTCAGTATTCAAAAACTTTTCGAACAATGAAAACGCACTATTTGTGTTCGTTTTTTCATGTTTGCCCGAATACGAATGCACAAGTCTACTATAGACTATTCCTTAGATGGACTGCAGAGAACTCTGAGGGTTAGCCATCTCAAAATGGTTTTTCTCTTCCATGTACACAAGGTTAGTAACATAGTTCATAAGGTTGAAAAAAAGACCAAAGTCCATCAAGTTCAACCTATATACATATTGTGTCCCTACTGTGCTGCGGAGCCCATCAGCTCAGAATTCAGATTCAAGCTCAAAGTAAGCCTGAAAACCACTCAGAAGACTGTCCCTTCAGATGAGGAACCTGTGTCACTCTCACAAAAAAACCTGTTCCTTCAATGTGCTTGCTTCACAGGAAGGGGCTTGATATACCATGTTTGTCTGTGGAAGTCTGTGCTGTGCTTCACATTACAAATCCCATGGATTGCTCAACAGTGTTGATGCAGACATCCTACCTTATTTGTTGCCTGCCGCCTAGTGGCATTAAGGAGGAATGCACTATAATGTATGTTTACAAGCTCCTCTGTGCTACCTGCTAATGGGCCCATTAACCCCTTCACCACTGTGGGGTTTTTGTACCTGAAATACCAGAGCTATTTTGCCATGTGTCGGTTCAGCCGTTCTTCCCCCTTTCTATGAATAGTGTACCCATGTAAATATAGATTACATGGGTTATATAGAGAGAGCTTTCTTTTAATGCAAAAGTTACATGATTATTCAAACATTGAACATATCAATAATGTAGTAAAAACTAGAGAAAAATAGAAAAAAGAAATGTGTCATATTTTCTTCTCTGAAAATTCACAATGTTAAATTGACAGAAAAAAACATGATCAGTCTATAATTTTAATGGTAAGGGTATTTTTTGGAACAGTGAAAAACATAATAACAAAAATCCAGAATAACGCATTTCAAATAAGATATAAATTAATTTGCATTTTACTCAGTGAAATAAGTATTTGATCACCTATCAATCATCAATGCTATGATCCAAAAAGCGACGTGATACAACGTCGGGACCCTGAGCGATAGCGTTGGAAACATCCCTGGGAATAGTACGTGCGGTAGCCGGGCCAGATTTACATATTGGTAATAAAACCAGGGTTCCCGAACAAGTTCCCTCTCTGTAACCACCGAGTGTTGCCCACCATATGCTTAATGTACCCTCAAAAGAGTGACATGGTGGGGCAAAGGGCGTCTGTAGCGACACTGTTCCAATTGTGGGCGGGCATTGCCGCGGTTCCTAGCTGCCGCACAGTTCCATGAATTTGCGGCTAGGTCCCGGTCAGGCACCAAGCAGAAGGATGGTGGGATCCGACCAACATTAGTGGTTTACAGGGTCCTTGAGCCTTTAATCCTTGAGAAAACCACAGGGATGGGGTGTAACACAGGAAAACAGGTATGGGGCCAAAATAACATAAGGGCTGTAACACACAGGTTATATGTTATGGCAGAGAAATTGTTCAGCTGCATCTCCAGATTGCTGAAATACTCCAAATGCATAGGTTTTTGTTCTGGACAAAAAGAATTGGGCACAAGGTGAAACATGCAGGTATATTGGGTCATGGTGTTTTGCTCTGCCTATGCTATATTATTATTATTTGTTTTATATAGCGCCATCAAATTCCGTAGCACTGTACAATGGGCCGACAGGACATAAGTAGTATGTAACAAAACAATTTGACTTACAGAGACAACAGGTGAGGAGGGCCCTGCTCAAACAAGCTTACAATCCAGTGGTGTAAAGCATCTTAGGCACCTAGAAGAACATGCTCCTATAAAAGCTGAGTGGACCCCTGCCCCCCGTAACACACACACACTAAAACATATTTCTATCACACATCACATCTAACACACTTCACTACCTCACATCCTTACCTGGAGCTCTTACTTATATCAGCCTCCACACTGTGGGAACAGCTGCTATCTTACTAGAGGGTCAAGTAACACCACGTTACGTGACACCGCTGTGTTTCTGCCTCCGCGTTTGAAGAACTTTTGAACTAGTCCCACCCATGATTATAAGAAAGAATGTCTTGTTTTAGACCCTTGCTTCATGTGCTCCCAATTACTTTACTCTCTTTCAGGAAATGAAACGTTATGGCTAAAACAAATTCTTTCCTAAATAACATCTCCTTGGCATATTCTATACCAAACCTGAAGTCATCCCATATTTAAGGTTTGTTCCTTCTCAGCAAAAAGTTGAAGAGTATTAGACGCTGAAATGGGAAAAGAGTAGAGTAGAATCAAACAATCACATTTTTGTATGTGTAATTTATAAATAAGTACTTACTAAGCTTATATTACATAGTATTTAATGTTTTTCTACTATCCACAAACTGTTGGAGGTAGTGTTGCCAAAAGGCCAGTATGTGACTGGCTTAACCGTAATGCTTAAGGTCAAGCTGGTTGGTAGTTCGATTTTGTGATCGGTTTTATAGCGTTCTGATCTTGGGAGAGAGAAGGCTGTTTTTTGTCAGGCTGGCCTCCCCGCAACAGTAGAAGTAGAATAGGTGGCTCCTTACTCTCAGATACAATAAACATCAATGTATCTTCAGCTGATACATTGCTGCAGATCTAAGCACCAACACTTCTGCGTTTTTAGCATTTTTGTGTGTAAACTGCAAAACTTCCATGTGTGTGCTGCTGTTGTAGTTAACTCTTCAATGTGAAGTGCAATTTTCATGTATGTGTAGTTACCCTCTTAAATGCTTTAATGTATGATATTCTTCACTGTGCTTCCTTGGCTTGGGCACTCCCATATATATATATATATCAGCTAGTATGTATAATATAAAAAATGTACGCCAAATTTTGTGGATATGCAATTGCGTAAAGGTGAACTGTTACCATCACATCGTGTAACATAACTAAATTTAAAAAAAGCTATGTATAACTTTTGTTGGTCACTGTAATTGTTTTTTCTGAGACTTGGGAAATAAAGCATGTTGAATGTCATTTTTTTTTCCCAACTACAAAAGGGAAATGCTTTAAAAGAAGTCCATGATGATTTATAGAATGTGATTCCTCCAGGTGCACCAGGTAGCAAAATATAGCATCCCTGAAGGGCAGATGAACAGTTACACTTTATTCTGTGCGTATAAGAGAGGGCCACCAGGGACAATTCCTGTTCATTGGGTGCCAACAGCCCCTCAGTAACATCATGACAGACATAAGCACAAACCCCAGACAGGCCAACACCAGTAAAGTTCTTACGCAATAAGTGCTGAGCTGGCCCTGCATAATTACATTGATAAGGGGTCTTTCAAGAAATATCAGTTGCTGCACTAGAAACCCATCAAAGACACAAGGCTTGTTGTCATTTCAACCTTTGCTTTATTCGAAGCATAGTCACAGCATTCTCATTTTCCTAGTAGAATGAAGGCCCCCGAATGCATACACTAAAACCAAGGATTAAAGTTACATCCACATTTCACAGAAGTACTAAATAAATTAACACATTTGCTGCTTGGGGGTAGAGGCTATGCTGTCTAAGAATGGTCAGAACCAAAGTCTAGAACAACTGGAGTGTCATAGGATGCCGCTCAATGGCTATCGACTCCCTTCAGCAGCCAATGGGTTAACAACAGGATTTGTTACTTTTTACTGAAAAGTATTAAAAAGGTACACATTTTGAATGCAGGTAAAAAGTGGAGACTTAGAACTTCTAATATGTACAAATAATATTAAAAAGTACACAAATCATCAAAACATCTTATAAATTGATATAAAATATTCATCCAATTTGTAAAATGCCTTTATTTGCCAGCTAAAAACTAGTAAGAAAATGTAAAGGCTTATTAAAAATAAAGAAAAAAAGACTACTCTTTGGTAACCAATGTTTTCCAGGTAAAAAAATGGCGTCATGTTTTTCTTATTAAATGACCCTTTTAATGCCAACCATTTATATATAAAGGTTACACAAATAGCTTTGTAGTGCAAAGTTCTCTGATTTAAAAAAAAAAAAAAAAAAAAAAAAAAAAAAAAAAGGTTTGTATAGGAACTAAACAAATCATTCTGAAGCTACAAAAATGTATTACATTGCAAACGAATTGCAGGCCCCCTCACCAGCTAAGTATTTAACTCCTTGGCAGTGTAAAAATGCTTTCAATTAAACTGTGGGTCTACCATTCATTGCGATCAATAGGTGATGTGTTTATCTATGCCAGTCTACAACATTTCTCAATTTGAGTCTACATAGGCAATGCACTTTTGAGAGCATACAATGCAAACGTCTGGTGTTTTTTTTTTGTATTTTCTTTAATTTTTGACAAATGAAGTCCTAATGAAGAAATAAACCTGGCATTGTACCGCTGCACAGCAGCTGAAAATACACAACAGGAGCTAATGACTATAATAATAATAATAATAGGAAGGATTCTGAAAAAAATAGTACCAGAATAATTATAAACCAAAGATCTGATCGGATTAAATTGACAAGACCTCTATCTGCCACCAATAGCACTCAATGTATAAGGCTTGGATTATGATCCAGATCATGCCAGCAATGTGTCTCTAGTTTAACCATACCCTGTTAAATAGAACTTGCTTTATTTTAACCTAATACGATACAGCACGCATTGCTATATGCTTGCTTAGCAAAAGTGATTGGATTGGATTACCTCCAGAAAGCTACGATCTGACTGCAGATCATCAACAGCTGGGCACCTTGCTATTAACCCGATATCGCATCCTTGGGTCAGCTTTCCTGAATACGCTTTCCCCTTTCTTCCCAATATGAGTTTTAAAGGATCCAACTCCAGAAGAAGCATCAGTAGTTTTTGACAACTCCAACCTCTTGCACTAACTGCACAACAGGTCGTCCCTGCCAATCACTACTTTAAATACACTGCAATGCATTACCATTTAGTATAGAGATTACAGGTGCCTGGTACATCCAACATTAGTCCGTGTCCAGGTCATTCTGAGTGCTTCACTGGGACTGGTTGCATTTTGATTAGAATGATCAGCCCCCCAGATAAACCTTAGCTTTTTTCTTCCAGTGAGTTAGAACTTTCACTTTGTAAAAGTCTACTCATCAAGTCTATATCAACTTTGTCATTCTTCCCTTCGGAATCCACAGATTCATTAATTCCAGAATCAGATCTATCAAACCTGTCAAGGCTCTTTGTGATTATAAGCGGCATCTTTGGGAAGCTTTCTACAGTATCAACAGCTTCACCTTCTCCCTCACAAATTACAGTCATAGGGCTGCTCTGGAGTCGGCTACGGACATTATACTTGCTGCTTGCTGCAGAAGGAGGTGTTCTTGAACGGCTGTATCTGGTCCCCGAGACTGACATGCTTCTGGGCATGAGTCCTTCACTCTTGGCCCATTCCTCCTGTGCCCTCTTGTTCTTGTTTGGTGAGGTCAAAGTTGGGCTTTCTGGGTGGTCCATTGTTGTGTCTGACATGAATCGCTGAAACCTTGGATCAGTGTGCTTCAGCATTTCTGCTGCAGACATACGTGACCCACATTCTGACCTACTTCCCTTCTTCAACAAGAGAGCTTTAAAGTTGTCGCTGCTGGTACTGGATTTACGAATGCTTCTTTGGATTGCTCCTGTCTGCTTGAAAGTACTGATATTTGGTGGACCTCCGGTTGGTGTGACAGGCGGAGAGGGAGAGTGATTTCTACGATCATCATCAGAATCTTTGCGGCCAAGAACTTTCCTTTTGGATCTATATTAAAAAACAAAAAAAGAACCAATATATGAAAAGTGTTCTCTTATAGTGCCTGTTCATCCTAGATTAAATGACTCTCCTAAATAAGTCACCCTCTTTGACAGGACACAGTTTCACATTGTATGTTAAATGTGCAGTTCCAGTGGGCATGGTGCTTTTGAGGAGCTAAAAGCACAGTCTTAACAATGTAGTACCCAATTTCAATGATAGGACATTATATAGTTTATTCTATCTTTCTACAACTGTACTTAACGATCAGTAAGATTTGATTAAATTATACTATATTCCTCATTTACCTTGTACAATCAATTGTATTTTCTGACAACCTTATTGTTTATAAGTGTTAGATTATATTGTATCCAAAGGTTTAATTCATCAATCTTAACTAGAGCTGCTACCAGGGCAAGTTCTAGGGGGTTCATGGAAATGTCTGCAAGGTGGTCATGAGCTATTGTTACTTGATGTTACTTTATGGTGTGCTTTGGAAATTATTACAGCTTAACGTAAATAAACAAGAATTGTAAATGGAAATATGTGGGAATTAGATAATTGTAAATGTATACAACTACTGTACTAAGCAAAATGCCCAGGCTAACCTTGCAAGAATTTTAAGGTTTTCAGAACTTTTGTGAAAATTGTAGCGAGCCATCATCACCACATGATGGCATTAGAGTATATTCATATTGTAAAGATTTAGACAAAATAGAGCTGTAATGTGTTAGTTGCTTAAACAAACAAAAGCACATTTGTTAAAGATGAGGCCTTTCTTGGCTAGCTAAATACCGTTAGGTTACAAGCATTTGAGATTATTTTGTACTCTTTCTCAAGCAATTTATAGGTATTCTCAAAAACATGTAAAATAAAGCAAATATTTGCATTTTTAGGTTTTTATTTGGTGTGTATCCAATAAAGGCAAATTCAATTAAATAAAAGCTACCTCATTAACAAAATGCAAAAATGCAAAAATTGTAAATCCTTATGTTAACCAATAAGTAAACAGTTGTTTTCCACTAGTGCAGGAGCATGTCTATTTTATGGATCATGAAGGAACTCTGAAGAGCATCCTGGTTTTGTTAGTGACACTGCGGCATCTCAAGAAGAGCAGTCTGCTTATACCCACCAAACTTGCAAGGAGCAGAGACAGAGGAACATAATGGTAAAAGTCAGTTAGTCCGAAGGTACAGCAAGAGGAGAGTAAACATTCAGACAATGAGAAAGCGTATTCCCTCCCTGTTTTGGACCTCTGATATATGCTATAAAATACAGTGTAAAAATTGTTTCTCTGCCATACATGAGAACTAAATGGAACTGCAACATTAACATATCCAATCTTGCATGTACCCTAGACTAAAAGTTATTTTTAAAGATACTTGGAACAGTCTTTTCCAAATACAAGTTTAAAAACAGCATCTTTCAACCGGACAGTCTAGATTCAGAACACTCAAAAACATGATGGATAATGAGAGGAAGTGTTTCAAAATATGTAGCTCTCGGGAGTAAAAACAAGTTTTCAATGTCATCACAAAGGGGTCTAGAATGGTTTGGAATGGATTAGACATACACATGTCCAACACTGGTAATATACACAGCCACAGGGCTAGTGTACCATTTTACTTGCCAGTTTCAGCCATTCTTGCCATGAGGCATTGGCGTTGAACTTCTGTCCCAAACTGCATTGTGGAACGAGCATAGAAAAGAGGGGGGCATTGTCAGCAGAAAGTTGGAAAAAGAGGTAATATGTTTGATGAGGGAAGAAAAAAATAAAATGGATATTGCATATTAATCTAGCAAAGTTTTAAAAAAAATTATAAAAAAAAATAAAATATATATATATATATATATATATATATATAACTTGAAGGCAGCAAATATATTTCAGCATTGGCCACCCAAAGAAATTTTAGATAGGGGAGTGGCAAAGGTAAAATAAAAGTAATAGTCCTTTCTCTTGCTTTTATCCATTCCTTAATTTCATCTCTTATGCACATTTCTTACTATTTTCCTCCTTGGCTTTACCACTCAAATAATGTATGCCCATTAACGTTTCCTTTCCACTTTAAATGGCCCAGCTGACATATCAACCACCACGCATTTCACTTGCCAGTAGATGCCAATGGTTGCATAATCAGTTTTAAATTATTCTTTTTTTTTTTGTTTGTTTGTTTTTTTGTTGTTTGTTTTAATTATGTCGACATATTAACAGCCCTAAACAGTAAATGGGGGGAAAAAAAATAATTTAACATTTAAAAAATAAGAATTTGGGTCAGTGTTTAAAGTGCCCTCGAAAACAATACGTGCCAAGGCCAAAGCAGATATTCATATCTAAAATAACAAGGTATTATCGTATTCCACTTGTGGTACTGTGATAACTTTTTAAACTTCACGGCTGTCTTAAAAAAATTAAAATAAACAGATGGTATCATTACACAGCATGGAAAGTAACTGCTGCCAAAAGAAATCTTGCACTGACAGAACAGCCTACGTAGCGTAGGAGAGGCGAGAAGATTACCTATGAATTGCTGCAAAAAGATCCTCTGTGGTCCTTGGTCTTGTTGGGGTCATCACTTGCTCCTTATTATCCTCTTTGCAACTGCTTGTCTGCAGTGGGGAAGCACTTATATTTCCTGTCTCAAACACTTCAACATAAAAATTAAAAAGTGAGTATCTACATATTTAGGAGTTTTAATACATAGTATCCTTTAAAATATCAATTTTGCATACCTACCAAACATTCAGGAAAAAAATACTATTCCTCCTTACTTTATGGATTAGTTAAACCAAATTTCTTATTTCTCACATATAAGGTCAAGGGATGGGTTAGCATAGTAAAATAGGAGCTCATTTGAGTAGGACCCTGAATTCACTTAAGATATATTATTTTAAACAGTTTAAACATATCATTTTAACATGTTAGTGCACCTTAAAGCAAACCAAGAAAGTCATAAAAAAATGAAAGACTTACCACTTTCCTCTTCCTCTAGTACTTTTTGGTCACATCTAGGACTCGCAGTCTTGCTCTCTGGAGTATGAACCACCTCTGACATTGTTAGCTGTTCACCCTCTTTCTGAAGATTTTGAGTTTCCAGGTGTAAGTGGGGGCTAAGAAATATGTTTTCTACTTCTACTTCACAAGAGGATAAACCAGCTTCTACTACTGGATAAGCTAAACCAACAGCTTCCTTTGGATTGTTTTCAGCTGCTCTTCGTCCATCTACCTCTTCACAATGTTCGCTTGTAGATTCTCTTTCTGAGGCATTTGGCAAGCTTCTCACATTTTCATTGACTTGAGCTATTTTTTCTGCTGCCAAATCAAGCTGTGGAGGTGGAACGATAAGGAACAATTTGGGTTTCTTTGAAACAGGAGGAGGCTTCTTGTTGGGAGATGCATTTGGCGTAGTTTGTGAAGTGCTTGGTTTCTCTTCTGGAGACGACATTTCGGACACAATTGTTGTGTTGCCATTGTGCGTATTAGTTTGATACAAGTCCTCGCACTTCTGTTCTGGAAATGTCTTTTCTGCCGATACCTTAACTGTGGTTAATGTAACTGTATTACTCGGAAATTCACAAGATTGCAGCTCATCTGTCGTATTGCAATTTTTATTTTCTCTGTTGTAAACACTAGTGTTGAGATCTAGGGTGGCAGATGGTACTAAAGATGGCCGTGAAAATAAGGATGACGTTTCGTTCTGAGGTTTGGGTTCTGGCTCCTGCTCAGCTAATTTTTCATTTGCCAGTTTTAATGATTTTTTAACAGACCTTAACTGTACCATTTGCAATGCATGAGTTGTAACAAGAGGAGTGACTGGTCTTAGAAGTTCCTGTTTGTTGTCCTGATTATTGAGAGGTTTATCATTCTCCTCTTTTCTTTGTAGAGTTGTTTCAATCTTTGTTTTCAGCACCTTAGTGTTTAGGGGAGGAGCAGGAGGAGGGACCTTGGAGTGCATGATGAGTGGTGGTGGAGGGGGAGGACAACTTACAGGTGAACACTTATCAGTATTTTGGGATTGTGGAGCCCATGACGTTTCATCAGCAATAGATGAGAACATTGTTACCTCCGGAGGTGGTGGTGGGAAATTAGGTAAAGATGGCACTGTGCCAATATCTACTACATCCATAGAAGGTGGGGGAGGTGGGTCAGGAGTGAGTGGGGGTGTTGGGGGAGTGTGAAGTGGAGTTAAAATTACATTAGACTTTTTAACGCTTTGCTGTATAGAATCTGATGTATTTGATGAAAGTGAAGTGGATGAAGATGAAATGGAAACTGATGATACCAAAGAAGATCGTCTTTCAGGCACTTTAGGCTTCATTTTGTTTTTTACATTTCCTGGAGACATGTTTTTTAATAGCGCAGGTACAGGTGTCAAGGTGGTGGGAGTATTTGACTGGCTTGAATACCCACTAGATGGTGAAGTCACTCTACAGGGCTTTTCTGGAGTTGTACCATTTGGTTTGGCTATGCCTGCGTGATATTTTGGCATGGAAACCTTCACTCCACAGCGCACTTCACATGTATTGTAATCATTAATTCCAGATGATCTGCTTGGAGAGTGTTTTGGCTGTTCATCAGAAGTCCGTGCATAGTCTATAATGTAACTCCATTGATCTGCGTACTCAGATTTTATGCTGCTTGTTTCGCTCTGTGAGGGAGTGACAGCACATATTGAGTACAGATTGTTGGCTGTAGCTGACATTCCACTACTACTTGCACTGACTGTACTTTGGCTGCGTGACCGAAGGACCCAAGGATCTTCATAGTCACTGCAGGGGCTTTGTGAAGCTGAACTACTGGTTTTGCCTTTAAGGTTTAAGTGCAAGGATTGCTGAAGTGATGCAATTAGTGTTTCACTGAGCACCTGCCCATTGGACTTAACATGTTTCTTCGGTGG
The DNA here is from genome assembly GCA_023333645.1 of Sceloporus occidentalis. NCBI lineage: Eukaryota > Metazoa > Chordata > Lepidosauria > Squamata > Phrynosomatidae > Sceloporus > Sceloporus occidentalis. The sequence goes on along the minus strand of JALMGF010000088.1, from coordinate 1,376,215 downwards.
CCTCCTAAGTGAGTCTGTTCTAGAAGGAGGTGGAGGGGGCTTTTTTGGCTTCTTTAAAGATATGCTTCGTGTGAGTGACCTGTCACTGTAGTTTGACTTGGAATCTACACTGCCAGTGTCCTTCTTATCAAAGATATTAATGACGCTGTGTCTAGGGTTGTGAATTATATTGTTTTGGCTACATGAGCTTATACCAGAATCAACATGCATGGATGTGTAATAGCCATCATGATCCACAGAGTACAAAGAGCTTGTTTCTGCTTTTCTCTCTGAACTACAGGTACTCATGTTACTTACAGGAGAGCTTGAGACAGCAGATGGCAGTTTTCTTGAGAGACCCCTAGGGTCATTCTCTCCCATTTCATATGACCAATGGTCTGCACTAGCAATGCTGCTGGTTATGCTGCCATTTCGTTGTCTGCCATCTGAGCAGCTTGATTCACTATGTGTGTCGCTGTCCTGTGAGTGGCTGTTGAAGCCAGCATCAATTTTGTAGCTCATGGCCTGTGGTATATTGTTTAGATTCCTTGAGTCACGTATGGCGATCACTGTTACGGCATTTGGTGACATTGTATCAGAGGTTTGTGAGTGTCTAGTAGAACTGTAGTTACCGCTTAGGTAATGATTGACATCTTTAACACTTACATTACGATCCCGACACATGGTCTTATTATGCGAAGATGAACAGTGGGGCGATACTTTGCTTTCCAATTGTCCAGTGCTTTGAGAGGTGTGAATTGCAATCACTTCAGAAGAAGAAGACAGCATGGCATTTGGAATGACGCTGGTTGAATATGCAGCATGTGGTGAGACTGTGCATGCTGGGTTTGAAAAAACCTCATCTTCAGAGCCCCTAACCTCTTGGGATATTGGCCTCTGAAGAGATCCAGCTCTGGGGTTATTCCTCAAGTGAATTACAGTATTATCCACTTGTAATTTGCTTAACTGGCGTGGCAAAGAAATGAAAGAGTCCTCTATCTGGTTGATCTCACCAGGCTTCTGCTCAAGGGATTGCAGACAGACTCGCGCTCCTGGCCTTGGCAAGCTACGGAAGTAAAGCTCACCATTCACTCGTGGAGAAGATCCTGCAGAGTCATTGAGTGTAGACATGTTTCCTGATGAACTGGACATGAGAGCTGCAATACCTTGCCCTTTCTGTGCTCGGATTCTTCTGACTGATGGGGGAATTACCTTTATATCATCAGTCTGGCAGCTAAAATCTCTCATATCTGTACGTTGTATTTCAGGTCGACAGGTGTCCAGTGGGTTATAGTCATCCGGTATATGCAAAGAATGTCCTCTGAACTCTTTCTGTCCAGTACCTGCTGCTGAATTAGAACAAATATATTTAGTTGACTTCATAAGGAAAGGACTTTTTCAATTTGATATAAAAACTTGCTTCCCATATCACTGAAAAATCAAACACTCCTAGAGCACACAAAAATGTTGCCAATAAAATACAATTTATCATCATCAAAAAACTGTTAAAACAAATCAAAGGGAATTTTTGAAAACAGATTGGTGACAAAGACCATAGCATGCAAAGAAAGATTTTTTTGCTAATATTGTTATTGTAAATATAATTGTATAAAATATTTCTACCACCCTCACCCCACACACAACATGGATCATGCTGGCAATGAGATTCAGTCTAAACTTGTAGATCGATTGGTGCTGGTAACTGAAACAAATTTAATGATCTTCTACATAGGAGGAATGAGGAGGTGTGGGTGTTGTCTAAGGGTGTGCTGCCATGCACATTATTTGTAGCTTTGCAAAAAAAATCCTGTCACCTCATGCTCAACACATACAGATAATTACGGCAACCACTCCAGTTTGAGAAGACATTGACATGTTTCAGAAACCCAGAACCTAGGAAGAACCATGGACTTTACATAAAAACATGGCACATGCAGTTGTTTTCACCGCAGTAATAGAGGCTTTGATATCAGCACATCACCTGACAATTCCAGAAATGTTTTTAAGTTAGTATATAAATAAATAACAGTGAACATATATTTGGGAAATGGAAAAGGAACAATGTTATTTACATCACAGATATTAAGGAACTGCCATGGGTTCCATTTAAGTTGTTAGTAAGTTGCCTCATCTTTCTTGGCTGGGAACAATTTAAGGTTATGTTGTATCTAACACCTTTTTTCCAATGGCTATCAGACTGTATTGTTTGATGGGTGGTGGTAGGTGTAATTAGACTGGTAGTGATGAGCAGTGAGGGTGGCTTTTTTTGATGGGATACAGTTCTGATGAGCCATACCTAGCTCCTTTTGTATGTTGTCAGGAACGCCTGTTATAGTCTTTCTCCTTTTGACTTTCTTCTGCCGCCTGACCACAGTATCTGTGTGAATAAGTGACCGCCGGAAGCTGGCCTGGCGGTCGAAATTCTCCCCTGATACAGAGTAGTAGAACAAGCGAGGCAACATTAATACCAAGCACCTCTAACATCATGCATTGGTTACCTCTACACTACTCAAAGAATAACAAGGAAGGCTTTAATGGATGATGTTAGTGTATTCTCAGGGCAAAGACAAACACACGAAAGATATACAACAGGTTGCCACAATAAAGGTTTCAGAAGATGTTTATCTTTAAGTAATAAAGAGTGATTTAAAATTAAGGGTGTATCAAATGGTGAATAATGTAAGAAGCAACACTAAAATCAAATAATGGTCAATTGAATTACCTATTTTTAAATTATAATGCTTTGTGTGACTTTGTACAGGCGTAATACCAAAGAGAATATGCCGACTGATTTTAAAGCTCATATGCCATACTGTCTCCATGAAGATGGTCTCACAGAATTAAATTAGAAAGTGAATCTGATTATTTTTAAAGAAATACAGCATTTCTTTTAATTCTCACATAATCTGGTTACAGGTATAAAAAGAAGACGGAAATCCTTATTGTGGCAGCATTAAAGATGGTTTGAAATAGTATATAATGGGTACCAAGTAACAGAACTGTCAGGCATTATGTTTAGTAATTGCTTCCAAAGGAAGTAATCCAGAGTGTTGAAAAGAAAAACCTCTGCAATTGCATGGTATGCATTTTCCATAAGCTTCCTTCATTAAATGATCTGGTCACTTTATTAATGAAGTAAAGAAAGTGAACATGCAAAATGTTATTTCAGGCACTGTTAAAGCTGCATGCATTCAAACAAAACAAAAAACACACCCCACAAACGAAATGAGAAAAGGGTTCCTAACCATCGTAACACTAAAGACTCCATCTTAGTATGAACATTGTATTCATTTAGTACAAAGAGGGCTCTGCTGACATTGTGATGCACTAAGGCCCAGACTGCAATGATGGCATTGAATTTCACTGACCCTCAAAGATGCAGTCTTTAAGAGATCAGTACAGCAAAACGTGTGGACATTTTTCTGTGTCTGCTATGTTACATACCAGATCACGGAAAAACATGGCACCAGGAAACTACATAAAAAAAAATATAATGGCCACACGTATGTATCCAATTTTGGACTTTTTCTTTGAACTCATTGCATTGTCTTTCCAAAAGCATTTCAATTTATTTAAACTGTTAATCATTATAGGAGCTGTATCAGTAACATTGTGGAAATGCAAACTGCTAAGCTATTCTAATGTATCCCCAGATTCAGAATTTTATGTTAGTTGGTGGATTACTTTGCCATATAATGGATGATCACCTATAGAAGAAGATATACTGCAGGGGCCCAGTAACAGCTTTGAAAATGGGTGACATATTTAAACACACGCCATATAATACTAAAGCGAATGGTGGGGTATACTCGCAGTAGCCACACTTCCCTGCTACTACAGCGTCAATCATATGTTTGTTACCTGACAGCCGACAAAGGCAGAAATAAAATAAAACCCCTTCACTGCCCAATAAACCAAAAGTATATTATAATATTAAAAAAAGTTAAAATGGTGCAGTATGTATGGAACATTTAAGACAATTTTCATTATTATATGTAAAAATGTGTTTTCTATATACAATAATACATAATTAACAATAATACATAATTTGCTTGGGTAATCTAAAAGAGAGAGGGGCATTATGGTTGAACAAAGATATATAAAAAAATCTGGAACCTTTTCCATTAAGGAGTTAATATAATTGCAGCCTGGTTTTTAAGTGTGTTTTCCAGTATAAATAAGTAATTTAGTACCCTTCAATATATTAATAATTAAAAATAAACAGAAGAGAAATCACAATTTCAAATTAAGGCACAAAAACCCCAGTGTTTAACCCCTTAAAACAATGAGACACACACCAGTTCAGGAGCCACACCCAATGAGCTTATGATCCCAAGATACCCCACATAAGAAAAGGAAGCAGTATAAGTACTTCTGGCAGACTGGTCTGTATAATAAATGTACTTATAATATATACTCATAATATGTATGGGGACATAGCTGTAGAAAGAAACTTTGTACAGTATTATAGCACAAAAAAAAAAATAGAAACTAAAAGATTCTCTTTTTATATCTTAATCTTGGACTTGTATACCGCCAGAATGAACAATTTAACTTTAGCTATAAGAAGTGTTTTTAATGCTCTTTTCTTCATTTAAAGTGCTCCAGCTAATTAATCATCCTGGTCAAACTATACAACAGCCTTGTTACCTGTTTAGTAGGATGCCCCCTCTATGTATAAAACAAATCCCCAAAGTGCTACAGACAGAACAGCCACTAGGGGGCAGACTGGCTGCACACCAACCATACATTCTTTAACTCATTCAGGCTTTGTCTCAGCTGCCATCAGGTCTTGAAGAATGAATGACTCTAACCCTCCCCTCCCCCACTTTCATTGTGTTGTATTGTAAGGGAAATCAGTAAAAAAAAATGTGCAAAACTTGCACTAAGACCTTAAAATATTTTTCTACATCGTTATATCAAATATGACAAGAAATTGTACATACAAACACCACATCTCACCAAATCATGCAGAAATTACTGGATTTGATATCAGGTGGTCCCTACAGAGTGTTAAGGAATTATGTTAAAATACAAGATTATTGCCATTTTATTGCACAATCAATACAGTATAGCCTTGTCACATCTAAACATATACGGCATGAAGGGGGAGTTTTTTATTAATTTTGAAATCATGTCCAAAAATTATGAAATGGATGTCACATCTATTGGCAAAATGGTAAGCAGTAGGACCCTAGCATTGCAACTAAAGGTTTATCGTTGTGTGTATACATACATAGATACCATCATGTACAGCAAAAAAAACACTACTGTCATCATGCTCAGGCAGGCAATGGCTGGCTGACTACAATGTGATTTGCAGTCCAGCTATGTGTGAAAACTGTATTGATATACTGAGTACTTGCTGCAAGTTTGATCTGCAATTAAACCTTATTATAACATGGCCGGCTTTGTTAAATATTCCATTCTTTGTAATGCTGGTAATCATACCTGATACATTTATTGGTATCACATCAGTCTGTATTGCCTCCGCCTCCTGGCGCATCTTCTCCTCTGGAGTGGGAAGCGGGAGTGACTTAGTCCAGTTGGTGTGAGTATCAGAGAATTCTTGTGAAACTGGAGTTTTAGGCCTTTTCCCTGGCAGAAGCTTTTCCTCTTCGCTTGAAGAAACAGAAAACTGAAAAAGTAAAGGAAAGCCGTTACAGGGTGATGCATAATTTGTTTGCTTTTTTTGTTTCAAAAATGTCTTCTATCTAAACAGAGAAACAAATCTAGACTTACAGTGAAACTGTGCATACTCTCAACATTGGCTGACTTGATTACATTTACTTTTTATTAAAATTATTCCATGTAATGTAAAAATTTGGTTCTATTCATGAAGGAAAATGCTAACAAATAGGGAAATCAAAGTGGTTTTTTTTTTTATCCACGGTTGCCTCTGGGATCCACAGACTTATATGATTCAGATTATAACTCCGACAACAAACCTGGCCACATAATGTGCACAGATGGAGCGCGCTGTGATTATTAAAGCCTGCAGAATCACACCTTTTAATTTATTCAACAATGCATTTTGGAACCAACACATTAACCAAAAAAGGGGCACAAAAGGAAATAATTGTATTTCCCACCTCTATGTATGAATCTTATATTGTCCAATGTTGACAATTATCAACTATTTGGTAAATCAAGGATTGCATTACACGCAGTTTCTAAAGTATCTAATAAAGTGTCTAATAACGCAATCTACATTACATTAGATACTCCCCAATCACTGTTTCTCATTCATTTTCGCCACAGACATAGCATATTCCATTTTAACTATGTAGCTGAAGAATTTTATGATTTTTATTCTGCGCTTATCAGCTTCATGAGCACAGTAATGTGGTGTTTTTCCTAATAAGCCTTGAACACATATCAGTTGGGACATAACTGAACCTGAGAGGTGCTCAGGTGATACTTTTATCACTTAGCAGTAATACCCAATTTTTTGCCTTTTCTGACTGGTAAACAAAGTGCGTTTCACTTAGAAGCAGAAGACACCAGAGGTAATGCATTCCCAATGCTTTCTCCCGTAGTGATAAGGTTTGGCATAGGACTCTGCAAGCACCCATCTACCACAGAGGTACAAAACATGTGCTGCAGACTAAAAACTGGAGTAGCCAAGTGCTAAAAAGTAAAAAAAGGAACAAGGGGGTACTGAGTTTCACAAAGGAACATGTACTTTTTTAAACATATATGTTCTTCTGAGTACTCCAGGGTTTGTTAATTATAAGATGCAATGGCTATAAGAAACACCTCTTTTCGCTGTTGAAAGAAGATAGAAAGTTCTATGTTAAGCAGAATTTCTTTTGGAATAGAGGCCCCATGGAAGGTGATTATTATCCTTTCAATGTTACTGAATAATGCATATGTCTTGTAGATCCCAGAATGTTTCCATCTCTAAACTATTAAAAACCTGTTCACAGGTAAAAAGGTACTTGGTAAATTTGAGAATTTCTGTTTAAGAACAAACAAAAGCGGAATACACACATCTTACTCTGTATCTCACCAGGCAAGAAGTATTACGCTGGTTGTGTAAGAGGAATCACTAACTTCATCTAATTAACATAAACATATACATATTTATGATACCGCCATTACTGGAAAATTCTGATTTACTTAGCACATATATATGGATTTTTTCTCCTGTAAAGTGTCAACTTTAATCAGTCCTTTTTCTTGTCTTGTAGTTAGGATAGCATTATGCCTATCCTATGGGTGTTTAAATTCACTCAATATATCTCTCACTTCTGCCGGGAGTTGGATTGACCGTGAAAATTGTAATAAAGTAAGGACACCTATGTAGGGGGCTGGGCACCTTGTGACGTCCAGCCTGAGGGCAGTGCAATGAGGCAACATGGGAGCTGCAATTGATTTTTAAGGACCCTTGGCCATTCTGGGGAGATAAAAGGTCACTGTCCACAGAAGTGGAATAGTGGCTGAAAACCTGGACTGTCCTGCAAAAACTGTGACTGTTTGGCTGCTAAATGCATACTTCCCATCAAAAAGACCCAAAGAACATATGGTGGAGATGGGCAGGTTAGAGTTACCAGAAAGCTGTTATGATGTGCCTAATGAGGTTACTGAAGTGAGAGTATTTCACAAGAGTCTTCTTGTAATCTAACCTTAATTTCATTGATAAGTTTATGCAAAATATGTCTTCTCCATATATAACAATTACGTTCCTACCAAAATGTTTTGCAGACATCCTCCAAGGGATGTGCAATTAATAGGAAAGCTGTATAGTGACCAAGGAATGTGGACAACCCTAGGAACACTACCTAGACATAATGCATCAGCTATATAATGATATGTTTTAACTGGCACATTAGGAAATAACAAAAAAACACTTACATACTCGCATGGATTTTCCCGCTGAATAAAGCAACGGTTTGCCTACAGCCAGAAAATGTTCTATTCACAAGCCATAACAACTAAAGAAAAGTTGAGGGTTTTTTTCTGGAGAGCACTGCTGCTGTTACAGAGTTTTATTGTCTCCATAGCCAAGAACTACAAACGGTTTGAAAGCATTGAATGTTTTTTAGGTGTCTTTTCATAGTAGTGTTTCTTTTTTTGCTTCTAAAGCATTGCATAAGATATATTGTTTATAATAAGAGTTGGCACTTTTTATGCGTACACAAATTATGCTGTTTGTGAAAGTGTATGAGACCTGCGTGTTAATAACAAGCTGCGTTTGTTCTGATTATCAATGATTCTGCACTTGAATGACTTGAATTCTTCTATTTCTTTTTTTACAGAGTCTATAGAGTGCAGCTGTAGTTAACTAACCTAGCATTTTCCCTTAAAACCTTAAACGACTGCCTGTGTGAAAAATCAGGACAGCCCCCCCGTGATCTATCCATCTTTGGTGTCTGCTTTCTAGTTTATATGTAGCATGACCTGATTTCATCTGATACCAATGGCTTATAAAATAGGTCAGGGGGGCTGGTGTCACTTGGAAGGTCAGTAACCGCAGAACTAACAGTGTGTACAGATGATTTAAATTTTCACATCAGCATTATGGGTTTCTGTAGGCACTAACCATTCTCATATTCACAGGCAGCCAGTACCTTACACGAGCAAAACAAAAATCAAATCTTAGAACATTTTAAACATCTTTTAGACTTCCTAGCTTTGGCTGTCAATCAGATTTGACCTTTACACCGGGATACGGTATTTTGCTCCTTTTCTGTACCGCTGACAATATACATAGGACCAAACTGTGCAGCTGGCACAGAAAGTAAAGACTCGTGTTACAAGTGAAATTACAATATGCAAAATGTATACGAGGGTCTAAGCTGGTCATTACCAAGCAACAATTAATTGATATCTGACATATTAAACCTATTAATACAAAACAATTCATAGTGTCCACAAAGAGGTAATTTAACAATAGACAAAAAATTTTTTTTAAATACAATGTCTACTTTCAACATTACCACCAAGGTGGAAAATTAAGCATTACTTATAACAATTTCCACATTGGCTACTTGGTAATCTAAGTCATGCACAATAGGTGTAGACGAGGGTAATTATATTTTTAAAAGCAGAGAAGCATTTCTGAGATCATGGGGATGGAACAGGATTTAAGCTGGAATGTTATCTAAGCAGATCAATAGGCACCATCATTTGATTTAGTGTAACTGGTATGTCATAATATTAATGAAGAGAGGAAAAAACAAATGTATTACTACATACAGTAACATATTAAATGGCGTTAAATGCTAACATTCAGTTTGTCCTAAGCGTATGTTGTGTATTATGTAACGCGATGTAGCCACGGAGTTATGTTTTATATGTTTTATTGAGGGTTTGTTGTTTTTTTAAATTTAAATAATCATAAAATCTAAAAAGAGAGCTTTTAGACAATTGCATAGATACACACATAAATGGCTATTCACAAATGTGTTTAATCAGATTGGTCATTGTATTAAAGTATTCTGCAAATGGCAGTAACACATTTCTTGGCTGAAAAAATTAATTGAAACTGACTTTGATAAATTACCTCAATTTAGCACATGGAACAGTATACTAACAGACATCTTATGCACAAGGTCCGGATACAAGGTTAAGGTAATGATTATCCACCACTCTATTAATATGACCCAAAGTAATATCCCCCTCAACATACAAACATGTAAAACATAGGTCTTGCACTTTATTTTAAACCTCTTATGGTAAACCTATTTGGGGTAAAAGTAAATCTACTAATATAACATGCAATATGCATGTGTATTTAAAAGGAATAATAGTTTCATATAAGCTAGTGTTATGGAACATACATGTTTGTATTGAACTGGAGACCGTATTATTACGTACAGGATCATATTACAATCTCAGCCAATCACAATGAAGCTACTTCTTAAACTTCATAGATACATGTGAGTTTAAAATAATGCTTCCATCCTCGGAACAAGCAATGCACAGGAAAGGATGTGGTGTTCAGGTGCTCTAATACAGGATATGGCAACCAGCAGCTCTCCAGGTGTGGTTTAAATCAAATATATTCAATAACAGTTTAAGAACCAAAAGGTTGTCAATCGCTGATGTATCACTAAAGTAATAACATGTGGAGCTACATGTGTCTATTCTACAGCTTGAGTACCTTGATGGTCCAGGGCACCAAGCAACAGCAGACACTATGGCAAGATTGACAGATGCATCCTAACATATTAGACTGTGAGAAAAAGAAAAGATTAAATGAAAGAGCTTCAGTGACTAGTCAGATACCCATTAAACATATGACTATATTATCTGCTCCAGCTTCCATTTGCAGTAAGTGTACTTCAATCTAAAAGTGCGATGTGAGACCTACTAGGTATCAAGACATCTCTTCAATGTAGACTATGTCAGTGCATGTTCGTGTGGGTCTAACCTCTAAACATAAGGGTAGAACTTAAAAACTTAAAATACAGAATTATGCGTTTTGTGAATTCCTTTAATGGTTATCATTCTTGGGAACTGCTCCTCTAGGCTTCCTAGGTCTGTATTTTCATACTCACAAGACACAGAGACCTTTAGGGCCACAGTTTAATTGTGTGGTCGTAGCCTGTTGCCTATGGAGGTGGACATTAATTCCCAGGTGTTACATGATATGTTTCTGAGGAGTGAGCACTGATAGCTATAAATTACGGTATAACTGTTAACTACAGTCCCAATGTCTCTACAGTTAAACCTTAAACTCTTTACTCTCTGGACACCAATCACTTTAAAGTATCTGTTGCTAGACTCTTGAAGGCTACCACCAAGTTTCAGGATAAAATCAGCACATAGAAGTAATTTAGAATGTAAATATGAGAACTTCACACACATACTGCATCATCTGACAAGTTATTTACTGCTTATTAAAACCTAACTCATTTATGTAAATGTCAATTAACAATTAAACCTAAAACGTGTTGAAATGGGGAATGCAGGTGTGTGATTTACCCCACATCACACATGAGATAGTAAGCATACACCCTCCCTATTAACCCAAAAGGAGCCTTTTCTGAGCATTATCTTTGTATACATCTTTGTGTAAAACTGTTGTGTGGGTAAAAATTACACATCTGGATACTAACAAAAATACAATTGCTACCCCAACCCCATTTTGAATATTGAACCACAAAAACATTTTTTTAAAAACATGTATTTGTTCTTTGTACTATTTTTCCCACATGACTTATGCATTGTGACCAACCCACCCTTCGGAAAGACCAGATTTAGGTACGCATATATATTTTTTCTGTTTAAATGATGCACACTGTTGCTCTCTTAACTAGAATATAAATAAGCATTACTTACAAATTAGTAATTAACTAGATCTTGGAAACTACTAAGGCAATATTATACTTGGAGATTAAAGACGCCAGGAAAATGGCATATTCACATTCTGGATGTGATTTGCTATAAAATCAAGACAGCAATATAGTTTAGAGTTATTTACTATACATAGATTGCTATAAGAAATTAACACTAATAAAGATTAATTATGTGTAGCTCATTTTCTTCATCAGTGACCTTTAAGGATCATTTTACTAATGGCTGAAATCCTTTTAGTGGTTCATAGATTGAGATAACTGTACTAAATCTTTGACCTTTTGCATTTTGCTGTGATACAATTAGACGTGGTTGTAAAGTGAAAAAAAAATATTCCGACTGCAAGCTGTCCCATCTATTATTTAATAAATCTGTGCATTGGATAGAGGCCACTTTACAGCTAACTTTTCTAATAAATACAATAGATAACAGACTCTCATAAAAAACTGATTAATTAAAAAAAAGACACTGGAAGGGTGAAACTATATGTTGTTTTGTAAGATTGCAATAACATTGAATAATTACAGTAAAAAAGCCATAATGTATTTGGCACTCTAAAATGTTTATTTTATAGGTATACTATTTGTCTGTAGCTGATAATTTTTGGGGGAAAATTTTGTTTTGGAACAGAGTCTATGTCTATGTAGTAAAAGCAGTTGCCTGTTAGAAGGTAGATAAGCAAAAAATGTTGTTCTAAACTTGGGATTGTGCATCACTTCTCATTCTGGCATCCCTGGTGGTCTTATCACCATGACAGCCAACAGAATTTTCCTGATGATGGGGCCATTCCAATGGTTGCCATGGCGATATGAACACTTTGCACAAGAATCCATTTTTTACATAATCTTCTATGTGATAATACTAAATTCACACATAATTTAGTGTGCTTTATTCCTGGTAGTAGAACTCCTAAAATGTTCTTTCTCCATCACTGGATTAAATACTACCAATCCTTGACATTGGGCATTCTCAATAGGATAAACAGTTGGAAAGGCAGATACATTGGAAAGATCATGTTACTGCATCCACAACATATTCCATGCAAGGAGGCTAGCTAGGTTGATCTAATCAGGGTATATATGTTACATTATTCCAGAAGTGCTATATCTAACCAAAATTAATATCGTTTTGAAAATATTTGAAAAGCATATGTTTTAGGTCTCATAAACAAGTTCTATATGACTAGATCCTTAGAATACCTTGCGATCCTGTTGTTCGTCGTCTTCTTGATAATGCGTGCAAACCATATTGGAGGATGAGAAAGTTGGTCCTTGAGAATAGTACTGGGAACTGCGATATCCATCCCTCCGAAGCTTGTCACATTCTACACAAGGAAGTAAATTGAAAAGTAAGAAAGCATCCCAAAAGCAGATTAATGGTAAGTGTCTATAGATTAAAATGAATTTGGAACCAGATCAATGATGCCAATGTTGACAAATTCAGCAAGGTGGTTGCTCCTAATAAGATTAAGCCTTTAGTGGAGGTTAATTGCTTTAATTGTGCAAAAACAACAAAAAAGGATGTAGAGTTACATAGACCTTCAGGACTTCAGAGGCCTCTTCTTTAGATTAACAAGTGCTCCAGAAAGTTAATGTGACTGTACATCAGCTAAAGATTCAATCTGCTCTTGGACCAATACGGCTTGTAATACAACCCTCATAGGTGACAAGCATTTCCCCGTAGATTAACAATGATCTCCCTTCCTTAAAACATGTTTTATCCTTTAAGAAACCGAATCTGACATTCTGCCATTAGGGAATGTCTGCAAGTTATGGCCTATCAGGCAAAAATATGACATTTCTACATGCTCAACCAAAATAAACACCTATTGACATGGTTACTGAAACACTTTGACTATGGAAATTCTAGTAAAATAAAGGTTTATTTATACCAAACTAGCATTGTATTAATGCAACAGTGTTGTGTCTGGGTATAATTCATTTACTTATAACGCGTCAGTGCAGGCAGAACAGTGCACAGTCCATGGCATTAAGGGGAGTGAAACATTTGTTGACCTAAATACCCTATTACCTACATTTAACATTATGCCAACATGCAATACAAATATTGTATAGAAAGGTTACAATGATGTTTAAAAACGGTGTAGAAATAAAAAAAAACATTTAATTGCCATAAATTACGCTTGCATTTGTAATAACAAAATATGGTATGTTTTTCATATTCTGCGATAACGGGATCCTACAGTGCCAGATTTAAGATGATTTTTAATTTCTATTACAGAATTGAGAAACATAGAAAAAATTAATTTGACAGCACATAAGAACCATTCGGCCCATGTAGTCTGCCTATTTTTCCTGATGTAAAGACTCGAAACTTAATAGGTCCTTGATCTTGTCTTAGATTCAGGATTGCTACATGCCTATTCCATGCATGTTTAAATTCCCTCACTGTATCAGGATTTAGAATCTTTGCACAATAATCCCTTAATAAATGTAGCCAAACTCTTATCACATCCATCTGCATCTCCTAAATCTGTTTCTTCATGTATGTTTAATCAAAAGAAGTATTGTGTACACCCAAAGCGAACTTGTATATCCCTATTGATAAACACAGTAAGTTATACTAGGCCAATTATCAGGGTTCTCACAAACTATGAATGACTTTATCTGTCTTTCTTTCTGTTTACTAGGCTTCCGGGCTTTTGTTTCTTCTTCTCCTCCTTCTACTGGAGGGGGTTTACTGCTTGAATATCTCAACTGCAAAAATCAATCTTAAAAATAAGGCAAATTCACAGGTGATCATCTTGCTTAAAAAGCAACCTGATTTTATCTGTTTTGAGCCTCTTGCTACCTGTTTATGGAACTTGTATGAAGAATAATAAAGCATTTACACAACTTAAATTACATTCTTTTAAAGCCCTGACCTCAAACTGCGATGAACTGGAACGGAGATTAAGAGCCAGGCCTTCTCGTCCAACATCAGTGTCTGACCTCACAAATGTTCTACTGAATAAATGGGCAAAATTCCCACAGAAACACCTTTCCCACAGAAAGAATCTTGTGGAAAGCCTTCCCAGAAGAGTGGAAGCTGTTATAGCTACACAGGAGGCACCAACCACATATTAATGTCTATGTATTATGAATGCAATTTCATAAAAGTCCCTGTTGGCGTAATGGTCAGCTGTCCCGATACTTTTGTCCACATAGTATACAATGACAGTTTGTATATGAGGGGCTTGGAAACATTGGTTAGTTTAAATGATACCCTTGATCAACCAGCAAAAGGAAAACAGGAGGCTGAGAACACGTCTAAGTTTGAATGCCAACTCTTTTATCTATGTCAACACTAATAAGCACACAAAATGCTTGACAATAAATAAGGCCTTTACCTCATCCTTCAGTTGTTAAAAAATAAAATAGTCTCATGCGCAAAAAGTAGTTGTGTACACTGGCAAATCAAAGGCTATTTGACTTTGATATATTGTCTTTTATTTATGAAAACAAGATCTCCTCAAATAAAGGCCCTTCAAAAGCAACATGACAACGTTTTTGTTATTGTGAAAACAGGGTATAGTTTTCCCATGGATGATGAATACATTGAATTTGCTTTAATGTTTGCACCTGTAAACATCATCAGGTGTTCCCAGAATGCATCATATCCATACAACCATCAGCTTAAGCCCTTCAGTCATCACTAAGGCCTGGATCTTTTCCTTTTCAGTCCTTTTTCTATTGTTTACAATACAGTGGTTAAGCTTGCCAAATCTTAGGCAACGATCATGTTCCTATATTTGCCAAACCTTCCTTCTATATTTTACTAAAAAAATCTAAACTATTTTACTTAAATGTTTTATGGCCCACTGGAAATAGCAGAAAATAATAAAAAATCAAAATGCACAAACTGTAGAATCACTGTTGACCACTTCCTCCTCCTCCATTCTTGAAGCCTACTACCCAACTGACTTCAAGAGTCTAGAAAACACTGTGCTTCAACAGGAGAGGAATCCAAAAGCAGTTTGGATTTCATACAAGGATTGTACCCCACTATTGAGAGACACTTGAGAGGTATTGAGTGTTTGCCAGGTAGATGTGTTTTGGTACAGACAGTTATACAGAATGGGTATGTTCCTGAGAGAAAAATTTTCTTGCAGAGAATATGTAACCTCAGACTCATCAGTAATGTAAAAAGGTTCAACAATTAAATTCAGGATGCAAATAGACAGGATCACCCATCATTTCCCCTCCTAAATCGAGTTCCATATAACAAAACTGGACAGGAAGCTGAAGAGTACAAGGAAACAAACCATGTGTTTGAACACGTTGAGGCAAAAAGAAAAATAGCTTTTTTTCATCTATGCAATTGCTAGCAATTAAGCCACATATGATTTGATCTGTAAAGCACACACTTCTGTCATCAGTACACTTTAATATGAGTACTGACTTTTTATATTCTTGAAACTTGCATTAGTTTATGCATTAGCATTAGTAATTAAAATTCGAACACAGGAAAATAAATATGACCCTGTATGTATTTAGCACATTCATGCAATGCCAAAAGGCTTAACATGAAAAGTGTGTCCTTTACTGCTTAAAGGGGTATAAAATTGATTGTCTACACGGTAAGAGACCCATGGAAATGGAAATGCATATATTATTGAACAATATTTGCATGATGGTTTTATTCACAAACTATAGCAGACTGGCTTTATTAATGCACCGCTGAACAAACGGCAATCCAGGGCATGTCATATTATAAAAGATTCATAATACGGTTACCCTTTTGTGATCATATCATTGTAAAGAATGAGACTTTCAGAAAGTTTCGGATTGATGGCTTTACAGAGAACTGTTTGTTAATAATCATAATGCCTTGGATGTTAAAAGACAACACATTCTCATACGCTGTACTAACAAAAAAGAATATATTCTTATATATTATATATATTCTCATACCTGAAAACTTACCAGGGATGGTTGTGATGGGGTAGGGTGGGTTGTAGTAGTTAGAATGGAATATGAGGAGAATCTCAGCCCCTGAAAAGCAACATTTTACCCTGAGACTCTGGGTAAAACCTAGCAAGCTCCTAACTCTGATGTAACATAAGAAGCAATTCAGGTGCAAGTGGTAAAAGTGGAACAACAAGAAGGAATGGTGATGCCTTGCGCAACTACCGTCCATTCCGCTCTCTTTCCATAACGACACGAAAAGAGATGCTCATTAATAAAAAATGAAAGACAACATATCTTATACTCAAAGAACAAAGTCCCTGATGCACACCAACATAAAAAGAAACAGGTGCAAACATGGATAGAAGAACACACGGACAGCTTTTGAGTCCAATAGTGTTCAGTGGACAGTTGTATTTCGTGGATTAATTTCCTCCCTCCTGAATACCATTTTTTTTAATTTCCCCTTTTTCATCAATGTTCAGAACTATGTGAAAATGTTTATTATTATGTACATACTTCACCTTATAGAATAAACTTAGTCTTTTTTTTCGGTTTCAGGTTTTAATGAAGTTTAATGTGAAGTGACATGGCTCTTCTAATATTATAGCCAACAAACGTCTGCTACATGTGCCCTCAGAACGTGTGGTGCTAAGGCTCAGCCTGGATTTCCCAAAGCTGCTGTATGTTCCCATGGAGACAGGTTTTATATATGTGAGAAATACAAGGCCTGTGTGTGAACCTGATGCCGAGTCCCTCCCCCGACACCCTACCAGACAGAGAACACCCTCTAAAAATCCAGCCCTCCAATGCAATGAACGATTACTATTAATTCTACATAAACCCTTAAGAAGGATTAGTATCCACAGTGCTAAAATAAATCATACAACTACAAGAAGATTAGAAATTCAGTAAGATCAGAGACAGGTAAATCTTTGTCTTGAAGGAAATTATGAACCCAATGAATGGGAAAACATTTTCCTTTGTTTGTATATATGTATCGCTGCTAGATTGAGGAGTCTTTTGACCTACTTTTAACTACTCTGCTGGTGCATTTTCACACCAAAAATAAGTTAACCCTCTCAGATAACCATTGCTTAAAGAGGAGATTAAACCTGGTATATTAAGCACAACCAGATCCAGGGAGTCTACCGATTTTACCGGTCTATCAGTAAGTATATTTGCTTAAGAATGGACTATTTTAGGATACCAGAGATCCATGGCAAAAGTTGGCAAATGTAGCATATTAATTACTGATTTGCTGACCACGTCTTTAAAATGGCTGCCCGAACAAATGTAACAAAAATGGAAGAATGAATCAATAGAAAAGTATAACCATGTACATAATGAGAACAGGAAGTTAAGAGTGCTTTCCAATGCTATTTATATGAGACTACACATTGCCTACAATCTCTATGGTCTAATTTACATTATAACCACAAATAAAACTTGGCCAGATGGGACATTCCAGCTCCATGGTCCATGTAGGATTCAGCAAAATCGTGCCATATGCATAAACCCCTTTATCCATCCCTCAACTATTTGCTGTGCAGGAGATGTCTTCAAGCACCATACCATCTATCATACGCATAAGTGTTTTGTTGATTTAAATGCAGCATAATTTATTTCATCTATGACAGCAGGTTAAACATGTATTTAATTTGAGAATACTATTTTAGCAATGCCTACTCACCTCGTAACACAGTCTTCAGGTTCAGCTTCGCTTCTCTATGCAGGTCCTCTACACATGGTGGTCTGGAAGAGGGAAGGAACACATTTTCCTGCTGGTGCCAGCCTGCCGTGTAGTGTACGGCCCATTTACTTTCCTCATCTAGATTAGAAACAGCTAGAAAGCAAAGAACATAAAAAGTTAGCTACAATAGTTCTGAATAAACAGTTTAAGTTTATGATATCAATTGTTAGAGAGCACTGTTAGAGAGCACTGCATTCACATCAGTTGGATCGCCAAGGGCAGCTAGTTTCTGGACCACAGTCTGCTGCAGTTTATAATAAAAGGGCTGACGAGGCAAATTGTGGAACAGCTGTTATATTATGCATGGCAAGATTGGCACAAATTAATAGTGAGTGAGATCAAATGGTTGGCCAAAAGCATCTGGTCTTCATTGAAATGATTCACTATGATTTATTGCCTACTTCCCCAAGGTCAAAACATCTAAGCTATGTCACAGGTGAATGACTACTGCAATCATATTGTTGATTTGGTTAAGAAATAAGGCATTATAGAAAAAGCAGGGCCAGCCCTAGACTTCGGAGCAGGATATGGAAAGCTTATGGGCTCAGAGTAAAATTTGTATGACAAAGTATTATCTATTCTTATTCATGGTATGTCCTTTCTAAAATAGGGTTCCCTTGGCCTGGTGCCCTCAGATTCAGGCATCCCAGACAGCTATTAATAAAGATAACCACTGGATGATAACATATACAGTGATATTCTAATGGACTGGTCAATGAGATGGAAATCTATTAATAACACAATTTAGATGTTTTTATGGAAAACAAGGACATTTCTTGCTGTGTAACATAATTGCAAAAAGGGTTTTTCTATTGATCAATTAGCCTTTTACACTTGGATTAGCTAACACAATGTGCCATTGGAACGCAGGAGTGATGGTTGCTGATAAAGTGCCTCTGTACGTCTATGAAGATATTCCATTTATAATCAGCCGTTTCCAGCTACAATAGTCATTTACAACATTAACAATGTCTACACTGAATTTCTGATCATTTGATGTTATTGTAATGAACAAAATATGCTTTTCTAAAATCAAGGTCACCCCAACCTTTTGAACATATATATATATATATCAATAAGTAGTATATCTGCTTGCACTGAATAAATTCGTTTCATTCCATATGCTTAAAGTCTGCCTACAGTCATGATTAGCATATGGAATTATACTTGAAATCACCTCCAATGGCCAGCATTTGAACAACAAATCTAAGGGAATGAGATCTGGCAGGGAATTTTTTAAATGGAGGTCATCGTTCAGAGTATTGGCATCTCCACAGTATGTATCCCTACAGGTAACAGCCATCGGAAACAAAATAATAATAATAAAAAAACTGTAAATAATCAACATGAGGCAGGAAAAAACAGACCTCTAGAACAGTAATTCCAAAAGCTGCTTAATGGTTTCCAGGGCATCCCTGTTTGAGCACAGGTGTAGAGCACAACTGGGAATATCTGCCAAAACTTTGACTGAACGGAGACAGTAATTAGAGATTAGAATATCAAAACTGAAAAAATCTTAGGCTTGGTCTATATTTTAGGATTTGCAGTGCGCATCAATATATTGACTTTTAAGAACAAAGGATACAAACGGCAAGTAAAACATCTTGAATATGCATTTAAAAAGACCTTGTCCCAATAGTAAGATTAATACAAAGCCATTCTTGAACATCAACAATTAAATGTGCTGGTTCACCAACTCTGATGAACTTTTAAAATGAAATGCAGCATTAGAAGCATAATTCCTAGTGCTGTGAAATGCCCCAAACATTCTAGATAACTATTTCATATAACATTGCAAAATTCTCAGTCCTAAAATGCACAACTCTATTTTTGTTTTCTGCATTTACTGAATCCTCCTTTTCTAGCTTTCCCTTCGAAAAATGCTGCCACACAGATCAAGATACAGCCCCAGGTCCCTAGAGACACGTGTCAGGTGCAGACAGCAAGCAGCAATGACTGCTAACACATTACCAGATGGAGATTATAACCGCTATTATATTTCAGGGGATCATCTTAATTACCAGTTTGTTAAATTAGATTCAGCAGGCGCATGGGAGTCTGCAAACATTTTTTCAGACATTAGTAAAGATGAAACTGTCCAGAGGTTATTCATTAAAGGGATACTCCAGCCATCATAAGCACTTTAATACACTTGCACAAACCCTGCTAGAGCCAATGCTGGCTTACATGAGAGTTCAACAGCTTCACTATGTGTTGTGAGGTGCTATCCACAGTAGATCCAGCCTAGCATAATGTATAGGTAAATTGGCAAGACGACAATAATGGAATTTCATGGATTTATCAAGACTTGACCTTTCTTGCAAAATAGAGTTAGTACTACACATTG
This sequence comes from Sceloporus occidentalis, assembly GCA_023333645.1. NCBI lineage: Eukaryota > Metazoa > Chordata > Lepidosauria > Squamata > Phrynosomatidae > Sceloporus > Sceloporus occidentalis. The sequence goes on along the minus strand of JALMGF010000088.1, from coordinate 1,355,925 downwards.
TGTAGTTAAATAGTACTAAACATCCCAAGATACAGAATAAAGGAAATTAGTGTCCTCATTTGTCCTACACCTGCAGATGCCTAAGAAAACTAGACTGAAACTTATTGAAGAATGTTTATTGGTTTAGCGCAGGCACAGAACTAGCATTCATTCACCACGTTAAATCCCCAGAGTGTTTTCCCATACCTGCAGGGAATTGCTTGTACCTGCTCAATGGTTTATTGCAGACCGCAAAAAAATGTTTTCCTGTTCTTAAATGCATGTTACTGGTTGTAAAGCGCAAGTAATTTGTTTTAGGGATAAAACGAGAAAAAAAAATCTTCAAAGGAGCAATATATTTTATTAGTTCCTATTATAACAGGTTGCGCTCAACAAAGATACTTGCTGACAACAGTATGCACAAAACACTGTACAAGCTAAAAGTAAATAAGTACTTTATGAGTCTATACACATGCAAGCTGCCTTTTGGTAAGCCATGTATTTTAACTGATATCTGGCATCTAGCAGATAGTAACAGGATGGAACTACAAATCCTTCTATATAAAGTAAACAAATGCCATCAGGGAAAACAGGAGATTATTCCTAAATAAACTATGTAAGCAGTGGTAAACAGGAGAAAACAGGAGATTATTCCTAAATAAGCTATGTAAGCAGTGGTTGCTATTTAATTATAGGTGGATAGGAAATTATTTTTTTTGGCTTTTATACAGAAGGCTTAGATCAATTTCTCCTTACAGAGCGCAATGCGAAACAATACCTATAGAAGTGTAGAGAAAGTAAGTCCCTTCTTATGGCTATTATGTTTTTAATATCCACATCAATTAATTTAGTTTTTGTAATAAAACATATCACTATTAGGGTTATTATTAATAATGTAGGCACATGTATAGGTATTTCTAAGGAGCCACTGTGTGATAGTTCTCCCATCTGCTTGTGCTTTGATTAAGTGACATTGACAAATATCCTAGTGCATACATTATTCTGTTCTCACCAATAGTCCTTCATTTGTATGCTGTTATTAGTTCCACTGTTTAATAACGTGTGCTTAGGACCTGTTTTCCAGACAGAGACCTTGTTTAAACTGTGTTATAAATCCTAATTCGCTAAAGCTTTTTAGAAGCAAGTCTAGAGAACCATCTGTACACAACAGATCCAAAGCTGCCTTACAGGGACTATACAGAAAATATGATTCGTACACTTAGCAAAGAGTTATATAATTCAGGTTAATAATGTTAGGTTTAAAGTTGCAACATGTTCCTCAATAAAAATAGGCCAGGCATATATACAAGTAGTTGTATATATACAAGTAGTTGGTAACAAGTTAAAATAGTAAAATTAGGGGTGAGTAGATAAGGGTTACAACAACGGCATGTTTATTCTTCTTCATAGTTTTATCAATTTGCAATTAGTATGAGGTGTCTTTTAAAAAGTACTTCACTACTTTTTCTCTTGTATCCAGTTACTATATTCCTATTTTAATATTCATTAATTTATTATTTTCATGTACTGGAGCCAGTTCAATAATTGGAGATCAATTCGGAATTGAATATCAGTTGTAACTAATTTCTCATGTATTTTCTTCAACTCAAAAGTTGAAGAAAGTTATAGTATTGTAAATTACTATAGTCTATGAAATCACAACTTCAATAAAAATTATTGGGGGGGGGGAAAGTACTACACTACTGACAGCCAATGCTCAATTTTGTGCAGATATGAAATGATATCCATTGCCTTACCTATACTAAAGTTTCACAACAACATTAAGTCTTTAATCTTTACATATCTTTATTTTTTAATAATGGTTATTGTTAATAGGAATTATCAGAATATTAGGTTATGATACTATCTTCAAAGTAATGTTTTAATATTTCAAATGTTGAAATACTTACAAAAAATTCTTAGCACAGTAAAAGATTACCATTAAAAAATATATATGTTTCTAAATGATAACGTTCATCACCTTTCTAAAGCAAGAAAAATGACAACTCATTGACCTTACTTAAAGTTAGATCCCCAAGAAAGAAAAGTGTTTTCACGAGAATATGAAAATTAAAGATTTGACTTTCAAAAATATCAGCCCCAAACAAGATTGAGCTCTAGTATCTTTGTGCTCTGTGGAATCGGAAAAATGTTCCAAGCAATTAAAAGCACAGCGTGCTAACATTTTTGCCTCAACTATTTAACCCACCAAACAAAAGGATTGCTTGTTTCTCCCTTGTATGTTATAGGAATATATTGTATTTGAAATGATCTACCTCTATAGAGTTACTTACCCTTTTTCTTGAACAGACTGATCAATGATTTCAACTTTGTGTTAATAAACACCACCATTTCAATGAAGTCTCCAGCCTGGGAGCTAGAAAAGCTTGCAGGTGTGTCTGTTTCACAATCCTATTTCAAGTCGTTTTTTTCCCCTCTTCGTAATTTTGATGTACGATTTGTCGAGCAGGAATCTAGAAGTCCCACAAAAGCCTTGACTCTAAAAAATCCCTTTTATTTCCAAAACATAATCCTTGAGCCTTAACAGAAGATGTTTTGAAGCTATCCGGGGCATAGGACAGATACAATGTCCTTCTTAGTTGCTCACTACAGAAGAAACAGTCTTTCTGCCTTGTTGCTTCTTCATTCAAGACTTTTCCCACTGATCCATGAGATTGTCCTTTCTATTCCACGCCCACTGAAAGCTTAGTACTCTCCTGTTTGCTTCTGTGATCGGTATCCAATGTAAGCTTGTGCTCATAACATCCTCCCAGAGCCGCTGTAGAGCTCTTAGTAATCTGAATGGAGCAGTATTGTTTTACACCTATTGTAATGCAAATGCCCCCCAGCTTTCTGGAACCCCCCCCCCGAAAGTCGTCAACAGTACTTCTGCTTTCTTGGTGAGGCTGTAAATAGATGATTGTTTACCTGTGTTTGTTTATTTCCATTGTATTTGCATTTTCGAGTATCATGTAAATGTATGCTGCTCTATGAGCTTGCACTCTGTAGATATACCAGAGTATTTGGTAATGTACTAAGATAGGAAGCAATGCTGTTTTGATTTCCACAACAAAAGTACAAGCTTTGTAAATCAAACTACTAGCTAGATAGAAACAAATACACTACAGCATACAATACAACATTTGGAAAGATAATATTGTTATCTGTTAAAAGTGTAAATGACACAAGGATTTTTTTTTTTGCAGTAATTGCTTTGTCATTAGTTCTCCACCAAGTTTACAGTTCGTAGACTTTAACAAATAAACTAAATAATCTGGTGTCGTGCCTGCTGAGCCATTTGGTCTGTTTTAATCACTGGATGAGGCTGCAAGGTAAATATATTATATAGCAGTATATATTAATTGTTTTGTTTCTCAAGGAGGCTTTACCTTTGGCAAATTATAGTATGTACCAAGTTATGGTATCATGTATATTTTTTATTAACATTTTGTTGTTACCCTACAAATATTCAAATGAAAGAAAGGGTGTGCGTGTCTATATGTATATATGTTTCATTGTGTCAGAATTGTAACATGTTGAAAGAATGTCAGTCATACGAGTTACAAGATATGGCTTCCCATAGAATGAATGGGGGGTGGGATGACACAAGGTCAAGTCACGGGGGAGTATCAAGGCAAGTGGATACACCATTTTGAGCTGGGGTTCTTGACAATCATGCTTAAATATCTATGTTTAACTCCGAATGGAATAAGACCTAATATTTCTAGAGACCCTCCTCATTACCATTATTTTAATAATTACCGTATTTTATCATTCTGCTTTGTCATGTCATAGAAATGTTTCACGAGACACTGTGGATTCAGAGATAGTATGAATTAATTGTCTTGGATTCAGCTCTGCTCCCACCCAACACCCACTTCTCTCCTTCAAACACATTTCCAGTTGACCTGCTCTGTGCGTCCATCTGGGACAGATATTCCCACACACTTGATTTCTCCAGCACTTCTGGAATTAAAACTTAAAACCTACAAAATTAACCTATCAACGATGTAACGTAAAAGACTAGTTTGAAGCAGCCAAGTAGCTACAATGTAATTTTGTATTTTCCACCCCCTGGCATATACATTGAAGGATTGTGCATGTGCTGAATTAACAAAGTGATTCAACGATAATCTTTCTCTCTTTAGATACTTTAAAGTTTCGAACTATTCCTGGGTCAATGAGGGAAAAGTTATACAGAGGTGTATGGCCTGGTGCAACAATGCTTGTTACATAAATAATGTATTTAATTCTGCTAAATACATACCTTACAAACACATATATTATTTCCTTTTATACACTACTGAATGGTGGCCGCCACAATCTATTAAATGGTGAACAAAAGGCACTTTCGAAATAAAAGTTCCTCACAGTTGAAGAAGATTCAGCGGCCCCTTATCACAAATGTCAGAGATTGACAAAGACTTCATTTATATCATCCTCAACTCATGTGTACTTTAATAGTGAACCTTCCCAAGCTCCTTACAAATGACAACTTACTGAAGCTAAAGTGACATGTGTCCACATGATAAGGATAGAATAGATTAGCTATCAGTGTGCACATGAAAACATACATAAATAAATATATCTGGAAAACGTTTAGACCCACTAGTAACAATGGAGAAGATGCTGTTATCTCTATCCAAGTTGGTGCACATGCTGAGCAGGCCTAGGGATCAATACACTATGGCCGTCTGATCCATTGTTAATGAAATATAATAAAAGCAATTGTATATTACATGCTAAAATGTTTAACATTTTTCTGCAAATCTTTCTGTCCGACAAAGTTGTAATGGGATTTACCCGATGATAGAGAGAAAATAAATAGATATATAGACTGGCTTACACCGTTATTTATGTGTGTAACAGCCAAGGATAAGACACATTGGACATGTGTGTAAAGAGAATTCCTGGTGCTAAGTGATTAAAGCTCTTCGTCAACGTTTATAGGTTCAATTTCTACCATTCAGCAGGGACATTTCATTGGTTTCCATGGCGATTTGTTACATGTTTTGCACATTTCTTGCAAATTTATGGCCTATTGCCTAGATAGTATATGTATAGAATGAGCATTATGCTACTTTTGTTCATGATGTGCATGATGTGCATGATGTGCATGATGACTTTGGGTAAATTAGTAAACTGTAAAATCCAGAACTAAAACAATGTAAGGAATGTGTCTCCTTTTCAACCATCGAATAGATAGTGGCTAGCAGTGACCTGTTCTTTGAATGGATACAAAAAAAACTGGTAAGAAGGGTTGTGACGGTTTTACTGGGTCATGGTCCCATTGTGGCCTCTAATTAAACTCTCCAAGTAATTGTAAATTTGGGAGGATCAAGGATTTCCTTGCAGGGAGTATGGTTTACATCCCACGGTTGTCTGAATAGACAACCCTCTAGGGTACAAATTTTGGAGGAATTAAGAGTTCCACACAGCTTTGGGTTCACCTGAAAGCATGAATTTTATTATAGCTGTCATGCCCTGTATTTCAAAGGACATGCAAATCAAAATGCCTATATGGGACATAGCTTTCTCCACTATGCCCGTTTCACATCTATTGGGAGAAGGAAAAAGTTAATAAAGGTGGTAATAATAACAGTGCCAGTCTTTCATTAACTGAAATAGGCACAGAGATGCCAGTCTTTCATTAACCCCTTCGTTCCCCTATAGACGTACCGGGACGTCCAAAAAACGCCCACAAAGAAACCCCTATGGACGTCCCGGTACGTCCAGCCCTTCGCTGCACGGGAGACCAGGCTGTCGTTTGACAGCCTGGACTCCCCACTGACAGCAGAAGCCGGCTTTGCCGGCTTTCTGCTGTCCGATCGCCTGTAACAGCTTCTGGCATGAAAGCCGGTAAGCTGTTACACTGTAAACTGCCCGATCGCGTGGTTGCAAATGCGGGGATATCCTGCCCTCCGATGAGGCACAGAGACGCTACGATCTCTATGCAGGTCTGTGAGGACCTGCATAGAGATCACAGTGTGATCGGTGCAGGGGGATCGCGGGGAGGGGAGTGAGAAACCATCTCTCTCACTCCCCCTCCCGTCCTGTAACAGAAAAGCTGAAAAAAAAAAACGGTTAGTGATTTAAAAATAATATTAAATAAATCATTAAAATAATAATATAAATACTAAAAAAAATTATAATGTGAGCTGTGATGTCACTGTGACATCACTGGCATGTTCAGGAGGTCCCTAGGAGGACCTCTTACCATTACAAAAAATATATAAAAAAAGATAAAAAAATTCTTAAAAAAACCTTACATCCCATAGCCCTAGCATAACATCTAGCCAGTATAACCCTCCTGCCCCCGTTCACAACCCCCAAACCCGTTAAGCCATAGGCATAAAAATTATACAAAATTGTACACCTAATAGTATGCTCCCTGGTGCTGGGAAAGTCTGGAAAATCTATATAAATTAGGTATTTCTGAAATCAGGACACCTGAATTGATAAACTTGGAGGGGATTTTCCATCACTTTACCTAATTTTGTGAGGATTCAGAGGGAAAATGTAAAAAAAATTAGTTTATTTTTCTAATCTTCGCTAGTTTTTACTAAATTTCTCATTCTAAATTTTCAGCTAATCATCCAACTATGGTATCAAAAGAAAGCTCTATCTCTCCTTGAAAAAACAATATATAGTTTACATGGGCACACTATTCACAGGAACAGAGAATAATCGCTAAACCGACAAAAAAATGGCAAAATTGCTCTGGGCTTTAAGGTACCTTTGTTTTTTTTTATTTACATACATTGTTTTAAATTCTCTCAAAAACAATCAATTCCATATAAAGTAGGGAACGATGCAGCATAAAAGGGCATAGTATCACTTTTTTTTATTTTACTCATTACAAAATTGTAGGACACCCCCAAAAGGCAGAGTTCAAACAAGATTGAGTGATACACTGATCTTATTCATTAATCACCCAAGAGACAATCACCCTCGCACGTAACTACCCAATAGTCCAGTATGGCTCCATAACAACAGCCTTTTTTATTCTTACCACTATGGTTTTAATTCAAGTAACACGGCTCTCATTCTCAACCCTCCCATATTACAGGGAACAGTCCTGTCAAACACCGTCCTGCTTAAAGGACAGCAAAGATTAGGAGTCGGTTGGGGAGACCAGATGATCACCAAGCTGTGACATAGAGGTCTGTGTTTTTGCAGCACTGGCCCCAATCACAGGGGCTCCATGTGCAAGCCTCTTAGTACATTTCAGCTGAGTGCCACAAGCTGGCCAGATGGGTAAGGTACATGGGAGGTCCTGCCCCCACCCTGCTTCTAACCCCAACAAACGTGTCCTGATTTGGACACCTGAAATGTTAGGTGGCATGAACTGTTCCTTGTACAATTTAAATTACGCAGCATGCTGATTTTCTGGCAATTAAAATACCCGCTCAAAGAGAAATGATCTGAACAGGAAATTTTTTAATTGACTAAATAAAATTATTTTGCTCATGTCAATATTTTGATCATTTGCTCATATTGCTCATAGAGAACTTTTAGATTGTGCTGTCAGGCACCTTATTGACCGTGTAGGAAATGTACCAACCAAACAGACTGACGGTATATGATTTACCTTGATGTAAGCTGTCACACGTAGCTGCTGATATTTACATAATACTGTGTGTACCCTTGCATGTAACAATTGATTAAACACAGACGGGCACAGACTGGTCACGTCAGTGTGTTGCCAATACCACTGTGCTCCAATGTGATCTGAGTAGCGTTTAATTAACACAGGCAGCAAGGAAGGTTATGCGTCCTTTAAATGTCACAGCAAATATATTTATGGATATCAAATGATACGGTTCCTGCAGACATGTCAAACATTTAAAAGGCCAGCTAACCTATTAAAGAGAGCAGATACGGATTTGGGGTCCAAGTGACAGTTTTCACACTGTGGCTCATTGTCTCTGCAGGTGGACTCTATCCATTGCTGTGTATAAACTACTGACAGGAAACACTTCTCAGGCATTAGTGAAAAATAAACAAAAGGCAGCGTGGTGCTATCTGCTTTCCGAGGGATCAACTATGGGCAAAAATCAAGCTACGTTAAGCATGGCCATCAACTGCCACAATTCTCAAACATTGTTGGTCCATTCCTCACACATTATTCAATTTTCTGCATCTATGGGCCTAAAAGGCACATACCGAATATTTTTGTGGTCCTACTTTTTACAATTTTGTTATAACTGAAGGGAAAACACCCAAAATAAATAGATGAGAAAAAAAGACCATCTGCTGATTATCTCTGATTTAAGTGCGATGTATTGAGTCAACTTTAACGAGAGGGTAAAAAAATCAATTCCACAACATCAATTGTACACTTTCTCTTAAGGTTTAATCACATAAAATCAACCCACATATTTAAGATGCCTTTTTACAGTGTCTGTCAAAATCCTATCAATACCTGCCTTTGGATCATATGACATTTAAAAATTATTTCTGGTAAAGATCTGAGCATTCAACTTAAGCTAGTTATGATGTTTCTAATGTTTTGTTAACTTACAAGAATATTCAATTTGCTGGCTTTGAGTTTATTTCCAACTTTATTGTTTTATTAATTTAGTACACACTAACATATCTCAGTTTGCAAAACCTTTATTCCCAAGAACAACAAAATACTTAATCCCATCCCATAAGAAAAATCTCTTAATATGTCACTAATATTAATAAGTCATGCCCTGACTTTACTGTATTGTATATAAAATATGAAAATATAATATATATACCGTATATACACTATTTTCTTGGCGCACTAAGACAAGAAAATAATTTTAATGGATGTTGATTTTGACACAAATAGATACACAAGGGGATCAGATTTGAAGGGGGAGAAATAGGATGTTTCAATAAACTGAATGGAATAAAAATCAATGTTGCAATCAGTGTGGATGAACTTTCCACCCTGAGTAGGATGAAATCAATTAGGTTTTAGCATCTTTGTCCCAAGATTTACCATTTCTCCACAAACATACTTTTACAGCACTGGTGTGAGGGAGTTAGGCTTATGTTTAATACTTGAAGAATAGAGCAAATATTTCCAACATTGTAATACTACATTTACACTGATTCTTCTAAATAACGTATCCAAGTCGTGAACATGGAAATCTTTTTCACACATTGGGCTCCATTCAATGAATGTGATATGTTGCAATCACAGTGATGAATTGCTAAATCTCACAAGGGACAACAAAAGGCTAGAGGATAACACTATACCTACATTAGATATACAATATAAGTATTGCCCAATGAATTGAAAACATCTGCGCTCAGAAAAGGCAATAGTATCTGGTATTTCGTAAGTATGGCTTCATGCCCCAAAAAAGCACTCTTCATATGTATTTTTAAGTATATGTGTCACCAATAAATTCACAAAAAAGGCAAGAATTCAGTGCATACCCAGCCAATACTATAAAATTAATTGTCATATATTAAAGTTTGAAGAAAAGGCATCTCCTTTTGTATGATCTTGTCATCCAGCATTGAAGAATTGATTGGCCTTATATAAATAACAGCTAGTAATGTGAGGTCATAGACAAATCTAAAATAATATGTTGGATTTACATGCAAGGCACACCTAGGCCAAAATACTTAAAAGGATTCCACAAGTCAAGCACACCACAAAACAACCCAAACCTAAAGAAGAAATGATTTGGGAGTGCCAATTGTCCTCTCTTGCCCTGTCCCATGGACACTTGTGTGCCTACAACACAATATAAAATGAAACTCTTTTAAATGCAACCAGACAGCTTGACAACACATTTATTACAGCAATGCCAGCACATGCTACAAAGGATGTCCAGTTGAAGTGCCAATATTTGCATATAGCTGAATAGCCCCCTAGAAACCCCACTAAATTATGGCTTAATCTCAACAAAATAAAAAGGGATTTAAGGCATTTATCTGCACAGTACAATTCACCTACTGTAGTGGCTACAGAATACAGTTCTGTCATTTTCAGTGTAGCAAAACACATTTATTTCAACAATACTTCAGTCTCCATCTCTAGGACTGCTTAATAATTTAATCTGATTGTGTGGAAGACATCTGCTCTCACCATGCTTTTAAGATGTCTAATGTCACTAGCATTCACTATCTTTTGTTGGGGTGTGGACAATGTAGATGTACCACAAACAAAATGCAGAGGGATGGATGAAAGATTGCAGATTTATGTCAGAAACAGTCCACTAGTAGAACGCATAGACGATTCTGCCCCTGGATGATCTCTTAATATTGATGTTAAATACAAATGGAGCGTCTGCTACTTGCGTCATGTCATATTGTCATGTCGGCTTTGTCATCACCATAAGCTCTTTAGTTACTGAAGCTGCATAAATATTTTAAACCCACAATACAAAGTCTTGCAACTAGTCTGGTGTCAGTATACAAGAGACTTTGTAGATGTTCGGCATTATACCCAGAATGCCAATGAAATAAAGATATAGCACCCAGGGAAAGAACATATGTCTCACACACATGGCCAGTACACATCACAGAAACGTTACAATGGTACAAACGCATGCTTTTGTTGATGTGCCTGCCGAAACCTGAAGTAGATGTTTATCTCCTGTATTAAAATTGTGCAGCTTTACATATAAGATAACCTCAAATTTTCCAGCTGTGGTTTTTGTATTTCATAAAGTTGAATGCATCTGAAAACATTTGTTTTTGTACTCAAGCCATTTCCTTGCCTTTAGCTGTTGAATAACACTTAATTAACACTTGGTTGAAGTCTGTAGACAATCCTCACTATGTCCTCATACACACATATATGGACAGAAGGCACTGTCAAAAGCATCAGTTACATGTTGACCATAAGTAAAGTGAGCCTGATAAAGAGTTAGTGGTGACCTTTGGAAACATAAATGACTAAGGCAATGTCATGGGGATGTCACACACACGAGCTAGACCATGCCATGTCCTTTAGACTGCTGTGATTTCAGAACTTTTCCTTCACCATTGCCAACATAAAGTAATGCTTTCAACAGCGTGTATACTTAAAATGGATTATGTGTCATTAAGAATACCAAATGCCTTCCTGTTTCACTCAACCTTATGCTTACCAGCCTCTGTTCAGGTGCTTCAAAAAATTAACGAGCAGGACACTAAACATAATTTTAACTGTCCTATGGTCTTGAAAATGTATTTTGTAAGGTAAATACACAAGCTTAAAAATGATATAAATGTGGTAAATAACAAGTCTAAAATGAAAAGTGTTCCTGAAACACAATTTGTGGGGTGGGCATAAACATGGTGAGGGGACACTGGGGAGACACAGTCAATGAAACGAATGGGGGCCAAGCACTACCTTTCGCAAGTTTTTCTCCCAGTGAAATATGTAGAGAAATGATGAGAATATACTATACAGTATAGCACAGTACAGCTAATAAATTCCAATAAGAAAAAAAATATAAAGAGTTGTGTGTAGTAATATCTCACATTATTGTGCATTGTGGTATAGACAGAAAAAGAGATGTGCACTGTGATGACGATAAAGTCTGCCATCTGCAGGACATTAACACTATTAACATAATCCAAAAAACAATTGACTCGGGTCACATGCACCATTTCATGGAAACGTTCATTTCTAATAAAGTCAATTATAAGAATACCGTGCCTTCGATATATTTTGGCCAGGCAGTTTAGTCTACCAGCAAAAAGCATGCAGATTTTTAATACCACTCAGTAAAAAAAAAAAAATTGTTGTCTAACAGCCTTAGTCAGCAATATATGGTCTCCACAGTACATGCAGTCCCATTGAATTATGTTGTAGAGACTGGATTTAAGACTGTTTTGAGCATCACCTTGAGAGGATGGGATGCCCATTAAAACCGAGAGGAGGTATTTTGCCTCTGTAAATAATGTTTATCATAGAAAGAAGATGTGGCGGCTCTGATGGATCTTCAATTAAATATCTGACAAACATATGATGGGAAGATAGGCCATAATGCACCTAAAGGGCATATACAATGGCCCTTGATTAACCCCTTTCTGACTATTCTGAGTTGATCTGGCACTGAAATTAGTTAAACCAGCTAATTTGAAAGCGAGAATAAATAGACTGTCAATATGACTGGTTTCCCCCATTCACATGCTAATTCAGATCAGCCAGCACTCATGGAATGCCTGAAACGTTAAGACAAAATAGTTGATGGGTATGGAATGCAGAGACTCTCTTTGTTCATTTTGTATGGAGCGTAGGTTTTGAATGTGAACTGGACACACTTCCATACGTACTGAAGACTATCCTTGTGCATTTATAGGTGGCTTAAACTGAGCACCATACATGAAGTGACAGGCTCAGCCAACTAGCAGACATTTCCCTTCTTTAGGTTCCACCACTGATGCAGTGGTGGACAAAAGCTGCAAAATGGATTATGTGTCATTAAGAATACCAAATGCCTTCCTGTTTCACTCAACCTTATGCTTACCAGCCTCTGTTCAGGTGCTTCAAAATTAACAAGCAGGACACTAAACATAATGTTAACTGTCCTATGGTCTTGAAAATATATTTTGTAAGGTAAATACACAAGCTTAAAAATGATATAAATGTGGTAAATAACAAGTCTAAAATGAAAAGTGTTCCTGAAACACAATTTGTGGGGTGGGCATAAACATGGTGAGGGGACACTGGGGAGACGCAGTCAATGAAACGAATGGGGGCCAAGCACTACCTTTCGCAAGTTTTTCTCCCAGTGAAATATGTAGAGAAATTATGAGAATATACTATACAGTATAGCAAGACTATCCTTGTGCATTTATAGGTGGCTTAAACTGAGCACCATACACGAAGTGACAGGCTCAGCCAACTAGCAGACATTTCCCTTCTTTAGGTTCCACCACTGATGCAGTGGTGGACAAAAGCAGCAGAGGCCCTGCACGTGAATCTACTCTGGTGAGCTGACTGGAGGTGAAGGGTTTTCAGGAAATAATGTACCTAATTTCCTTGTTCCCATGCACTATGTTATCTTTAACAGAGCTCCCACCAGAAAGGATTCGGAGTGGTCTATGCTTTTTTTGTCCAACTGATCCCCTGCATCCCTTGTAAACAAACTGCTGTTGTAAACATTCAACCAAAACCATCCTAAAAGATTGGATGAATTATATAGACTATAGCTGGGTCTACTGTGATTACCATATTAATCAAAAGTCAATAAACACATTCAAATGAAATATTGAGGATTATTTATAAATAGCAATTCTGATCACCATAGAAATTCATGGAATAATCCAGTCAGTTTGATAATTTCATTGGTTGCTATAGTGATAAGAACACTTTGAAAACATTAGAATTGCTCTTTACAAGCAATCACTATTATTCTTTAGCTCTGGTAGAGTTATGTCAATTTTATAAGCAGGTATTTTTGAAAAAATGTATACGCAATACGGCAATATGTCATACATTGGGCTTGCAATATTTTAAAAGTGATAAGAAAGTTTGTTGTAGGCCATCACTGTGTCAACTTTGCGTGAGAATAGGTCACTAGTGACTACAAAAACGTATCCTATACTCATTCATGGATAAGAAGTCTTTCTTGACATAAATCATTAATGAGAAAACTTGCAAAGACAAACGCACCACGGGTTTAGTTTACTGGAGATATTTCTGCCAGAAGACTACAAGAACAGTACGTAGGATTTCCCGTATGTATATTATTAGAAGAACGGTGATTTCATTAAGTGGAAGCCTCACCGACTGCACATCGGCAAATAGAACCTTAAAGGTACAGAGGGCAATCCTGTGTGGCAGATTAAAAAAAAGGAGCTCATATGTATTACATAGATGTATTTAAATTTGTTGTTTGGGTATAGTTATACACATTAGTTTATATAGTTTATATGCATTCAAGAAAAATTTTAAATTACCTTATCCAACTGATGTCAAAAGGAGGAGGGGAGAGAGTCCTTTCAGACAGTGGTCAATAATTCCACCGTCACACACCAGAAACTAAAGCTGCTGCACTTGTGAGGGATGGATTCTCCATCAGGCAAGAATAGGCATGTTCTCCATTTTCTTAAGAGTATTATGGAAGGTCAAAGGGAGGGGCTGTATGGTAAAACCACCAACTCCTACCTATGCGCCACTCTTTTATGCCCAACCCATTCTTGCATTTTCCACATATTGTTTGCATATTTCTACTGTAGAAAGCATTTTAAAACTTTATATATAGTACATGAAAGCAGTGGCGTCTCCAGGTTTCATATTTAGGGGGGGCACATGGGGGGCCAGGGACCAAAGTAGGGGGGCCAATTATAAAACGGTACATATACACTATATATATATATATATATATATATATATATATATATACACACACACACGTTAGACGTGCATTTTTAACTACATAATATGCACTTATCTCTTTGAAGTAAAGACTGTGATTAAAATATGATTTCAAAATAACAGCTAAAGTGACAGTTATTTTTCATTCTTTAATATTAGCCCCTGCTGACAATATATATAAATATTAGACCCTGCTGCAGATATATAGAAATATTACACCCTGCTTCCGATATATATTAATATTAACCCCTGCTGCGGATATATATTAATATTAGCCCCTGCTGCGGATACATACTTATATTATACCCTGCTGCCGATATACATACAAATTATACCCTGCTGCCAACATATATTAATATTAGCCCCTACTGCCGATATATAGTATTAGTCCCTGCAGCCAATATATATAAATATTAGCCCCTGCAGCCAATATTTATTGATAATAGGCCCTGCAGCCAATATATATTAATATTAGCCCCTGCTGCCGATATATATAAACATTAGTCCCAGCTTCCGATATATATTAATATTAGCCCCTGCAGCCAATATATATTAATATTAGACCCTGCTGCCAATATATTTGCCACACTGACTGCAGATCAGGGGAAGACAGTGAGTCAGTGCAGTGTTCCCTCCTTCTGACTGCACCGTGACATTGAGAGGTCCTCTCCCCTGTAATCATCCCCAGAGTCCCTTTGTCCCCTCATTCACTAAACCATAGCGTTCTTTTACTTACACCCTGTAGTTCAGGTATAGATCAAATAAACAACACATGGAAACAGCACATGCAACTGAATGAGATTAAAAAAAAACTTGTATTTGCAGGTATACATAAATAATGTATGGAAACATAGCATTGCAGGTATAAACCAACAGGACACACAAACCCAGCATTGCAGGTATATATCAACTGGAAATCACATGTACACTCAGCACTGAAGGTATAGATCAAATAAACAACACATGGAAACAGCACTCCAGGTATTGATCAACTGAATAAGACATACAAATCCTATATTTGCAGGTAAGCATTAATAATGTATGGAAATATAGCCAATACAGATGAACAGAATGACACAAAACCCAGCTTTGCAGATATAAATCAATTGGAAATTACATATAAACTCTGCATTAAAGGTATAGATAAAACCCCCTAAATTACAGGCATAGATCACTGGTCACACACCCCAAAGCCAACCCTGGTGTCCACACTGCCCACATAGAACCTGACCAGCACCTAAGTTACACATTATGTCAACTTTGTCCCCAAACAGCTGAACGTACGCCGTTTTTGTCCCATAAAGACCTCTCCCTCCCAATCTATCCTATCTACCCCCTCCCCCTCCCTATCTACCACAACTGCCTCTCTATCTACCACATCTGCCTCCCAATCTATCCTATGTACCCCCTCTCCCTCCCAATCTATCCTATGTACCCCCCTCTCCCTCCCAATCTATCCTATCTATCCCCTCTCCCTCCCAATGTATCCCATCCACCCCCATCTCCCTCCCAATCTACACCCTCTCCCTCCCAATCTATCCCATCTACCCCCCTCTCCCTCCCAATCTATCCCATCTACCCCCCTCTCCCTCTCCCTCCCAATCTATCCTATCTACCCCCTCTCCCTCCCAATCTATCCTTATGTACCCCTTCTCACTTCCTACCTCTTCTGACTCTCTAACCCCCTCCTAACTTTCTAACCCCCCCTTTGAAGTTCACTTACCTTGGGCTTGTCCAGCGGTGAGATCGCGAGGTCTCTGTATCCCTGGTTCTGCCGGCTTCACTGCTGGGTGCCGGATATGACGACATATACCGGCGCTCGGCTTGAAATGCCGGCACTGCGAACCAGGAAGAGGCCTCGCGGTCGCGGAGAAGAGTGAGAGGCGCCGAACGGTTGCTGAGAACTTATTCCTCAGCAACCGCTCGGCGCCTCTCACTCTCTCCTCCGGGTCTATTAAAAAAAAAAAAAAAAGCCGGCGTTTCAATTGGGGGGGGCACACCGGGGGGCACAGCATGATGTAGGGGGGGCCATGGCCCCCTCTGCCCCCCCCTGCCGACGCCACTGCATGAAAGATACCATAAGCTAAAAAGTACTCTATCCCTGGCAGAATGTTTCTTTGCCTTATGGAAATAATTAATTATAAGGCATTGTTAAATTGCACTGAAAATAATTTTACCTAAAAAATTACAATTACACAACTTAACAATTTACACTATAGTTAAGCTATTACTATTTGTAAGGGAAATTGTACATCTGATCTCATAATATAATGTAAACACAGAAAAAACAAAACTATTTTCCTGTTATTCCTCTATAAATGCCAGGGAAAATATTATTAGTAACTAAAACTAAATTTTCTTATAAGCTTGACCTCCCTAATTAAACTTTTTAGGTAAATGTAGCCCATGTAGGTGATATATAACACACTGCCAAAGTATGCCATTTTTGTACCTCTGGTGCACCTGCCATCATCATCAGCCACAATGATAACAAGGGTGATGGGCGTTGTGGCCCTCAGTGGTGGATGCAGCAACTTGTGTGTTCCAAAAAACCTCATCATTCCAATTTTTTATTTAAAAGTTTCCAAAAAATATTTAAATAAATGATGATGATTATTATTTAAAATATTGTAGTGGGGTAGAAGGTTTACAGTATGAGTGGCATCAGTTATATACATATCATCACCTACATGGTTGGCACTGAAAAGGTTTAAGGTGCTATTTCACCCACGCTACTGAATTTAACACATCTAAAACCTACCAGACATTAATATTTAAGTAATTTTCGTTGGGAATAACAAATTGTCATGTGATGCAAAAGCCGTCACTGGTAGGTTGCTGTTAAAAAAAACGGGAAAAAAAAAAAATAATCTTCTTTAAAGTGTTTTTATGCGAATACATTCTATGAAAACATCTGCTGAGGTCTATTTGCTTAGCATACTTGAGACTCCAGTTAGTGTTTTGTCTAGTTGAGAAAGTATCATTAAGTACTGATACTGCATCTAATGTTTTGTTTAAAACACTAAACAAAAAGATCACTGACTGAGTATCTATCGCACCGCCATAGCTGGTTAGTTGGATGGAGCATTGTGACATTGGTCAGGCATAAACACCACAGTGGTCTAACCTGTTTCTTTCCTATTGTGTTAATTCACAATGAAGATCATTGTTAAACCTGTTTCCAATGCAACAACTGTAACTGATACTGGGTACCACGCCTGCATCGTTTCCAAATAGCTTAAGAGCAATTTGAAGTAACTAAATTACAATGCACACACATGATTTGTGAGGATAAATAAAATATATTACACTATAGGAATTCTCACCCTTTTCCATAAACAATCTTTAGACCTCCATATTGATGTTTGCATTTTAAAAGGTTGACTGGCTTATTGATGCATCTCCAGGACAAACTTTCTTACCACAAAACAGTGATTGTTCAAGATAACTGACATAACTAAAACATTTCTGAAATGTTCAAAAAACATGGGAAAATGTAGCAGATGCCTCATAGAAATCTATATTTCCTTGACAGGCATAACCCAACCTCTTTGTGTCTAGCCAGTAACTCATATTAATTCAGTTTTTTACTTGAAGCCAATGACCCTTGACCCTGTGGACAGGGTAGCCACCTTTTCCACATAAAAATACCAGCCATAGCTGTGGGTCGACGAGAGCAGAGCCACAAAAGGGTGGGGCCACAAAGGGCCACAGCCACTTAATGTTGTCTGACCCTACGAGATTGAGCTTTAGGCTCCTCAGTACTGGTACCAGGTGCTTGGGGCTTAGTTATTGTAAAGCACAGTGCAGTACTCCTAACAGTGGTTTGAACCATACTTCTTCATATGTATTTCTTTCTAAGGTCTAGAAAAAAACACACACTTTATAGATGGATAACCACCAAAAAAACTGTTTGGCTTAGTTCATTGGTAAAAATACATTTGTTTTAATAGCGGGATTTGTTGCACTGATAGCATGGTTATTCCACCATATCCCTCCTTTTTCTGCTCCATAAAAAGTGTTAACCTTTGTTTAAACTGACAGTTTATTGAAATACAGTTTAATTGCTAGGTACCTGCCTATTTTATGCTTGTTGTAATCATTCTGTTTAACACCTAACCAGGCTTTATCCTGGAGATCATTTTTGTTTGCATTTCGTTGCTTTTTCACTCTCAGACACGATTACCCAAACTTTCTCATGCGCTCACTCACTCACTCACTCACTCACTCATGCTTTTACTCACTCTTACGCACTCTCACACTCATGCTCTCTCTGGGTTCGAGAAACGGTCGGTGGATAAGTTAGGGAGACTCAGCCGGCAGAGATTTCCTTGCATTGCACTCCCCGCCTGATGCTCCCTGATGAGTTCCCGGGGTGTGATGCATTTGCATTTTCTGCCTGCTTTTACTTATGCACTAGGTCCAAAGGGTTGATTATCGACTGTGCTGGTGAAATATCGACTGGGACGCTATCTGTGGACTGCAAATACCAAGCTCAGGCCCAGACTGTACAAGGAGACTTGCCAAGAGTGTAGGTGTCTGTTTATCCTTGCCACCCCACCCCCATCTACACCATACTTGAGAAATAAAAGCCCTATGCCATTCATTATTTGGGTAACACTGGCTGATCTTATTCTTTCCAGTCCAGTTTAAACCCTAAGAACCTCTGGGTCCTTTCAGATCAGAGGAAGAAAAAAGAAAAGTAAGTATGCTTCAGCAAAGAACTATTAATTGCCCACTAAGTCACAGGCAGGGAAATAGGCTGCATCTGCCAAAAAGCTTATTGTTCAATGAAAGCAAAAGGAAAGCTTTCACATTACACTTTTTGTAAGGAGGTTTGCCTAAAATCAAAACTTGATGTTATACATACGGTTATATAACAAATAATAAACCAACAGCTTTTATAATAAAAAAAAAATCCCGGGCAAAAGCACTAGTTGTATACTTGAAATTAGCATTTCCTTTTTCAAGTACCATTACAAACAGATATTCCCAGGCAAGTACCGTTATTATTTTCCCTGATTTCAGAGCATTACACTCTTCCTACTTAATTCTATAAACAAAAGAAATTGGTTAAGAATTAAACTGTCATGTGGCATTCTCAGGAGTACGTATTTCGCTCTGCTTTTAAGGAAATACCCCATGCACAGTTTAGAAATCGCCACTGCTTGACTATGTTTTTTTGTAACGTGCCCATGTCAGATTAACAATATAGTGTAACTTAAAAGGAATGTGTTTAATTTGGGATATCATCAGCTCTGTGGGTAATGGAACATAACAACTAAGAGATGAGGCGAGAAGATAATATTTTACAAAACAGCCATGGACTGCTGCTATCTGCATTTCTTTCAGTTTAGAGCTTAGTGCCTCCATCTCAGCAGGTCGTTGCTAGGAAGCTTTCTATTCCACACATAGGTTCTTTGCATGCTTTCCTGAGCAACGACTATAGGAGCAGCAGGGTGTGTATCAGAGAACTGCATAAATTAAGAGACGACCCATACATCTCATAAGAGCCAGCTGAGCACATTCATGCATCTCACCTCCTCCTCCTCCTCAGCTATGTCACTATGAACCTGCACCAAGACCTATTGATGTGACACACATTGTAGTACACATACTCAGTCTCATTCATGTGTCTGTAACTGAAAAGTTAGAGGAAATTACCGATATCTGTTACTCACATTTTGGTAAATATAATGGTTTGACGTATGGAGCTCTGGAGGTAGAGTAATGGGATTACAAACACCCCCAAGCCTACACTTGACTGCACACTGCCTATAAGAAATGCTTATTAAAAATGCATATTGCGGGGCTGCTGTGGTCTCAACAGAATCAATTATTAATAGGCATTCTGTGACATTAGAATCTGTCCACAATATACTTGAACATAGTTTTCATCTTCTGAGGAATATTTGGGAATGAGTCTTTATTACCCTATATGGCAATGGAAATGACACAATGATCATTTACAAACACATTATACATATATATATATATATATATATATACATATACACACACATATATATATTGTTTTGATGTGCCCTTTCTTACTAATTATATTATTTTAAAGGTTTTACATGAGTAAACCACACTTTCATTAAACAAGGCAGGCATCAAACCAAAAAGACAACTACAATTTAATATTATAGTAAACTGACACAACAGAAGTCATCTTACTTGGCCAGAAGTCGTTGTCCTCCTCGCTAGACAACTTTTTCCGACTGCGCCCATTCTTTTTTGTGACCGAGTTTCCCATTTTGAAGGTGTAAAGTGGAAGGAGCTCTTGTTCTTCCTCATCGCAATAGGCCTGCCACTTAGCCCTGTGTAAGCAGCCCACCATTGGGTCTGCAGGCAGGCAATGAATGTATGCAATCATTGTGAGATACTGCTGCTGAGGATGCCCCTGTATTCCCCAGTGGGAAGCTCAAAGCAGGAGTGGCTTGGCCTTCCCCTCTGCTCAGAAATCCATGGACAAAAGGAAAAAAGGAAAGACACAGATCCCAAGAAGAATTTGCCGTGACAAAGCACTTTTCTTTGGTACTTTTGTTGCTGTGCAAAGCAGTTTCTTCCCTTACTCTTTGACGGTCCTTATCACCGACATTTGTTGATGGCTGATCAAGATAAATATGATTTTGTTTTTTTTGTTGTTTTAGGTTAAGATTTCTTGCAAATGGCTTGCTGTTTCAGACTGATACCACCACACTGCAATCCTAGTAGGAACCGAAATAATCCCCAAACTGAGCAATGTTTTAGGTATTTCTTCTTGAAGTTCACAAAGCCAGTGTGTAGAGGTTACAGTCAGGAGGAAAGCCTTGTTTCAGAGTAGTTGGTGATATTTTCGTTATACCAGTAATTCTATTTCATTTACTAATCCTAATCTAAGATTATGTTGCTATCTCCTTAATGCCAATTACCAAGGCCACATCCACAGATGGTAGATCTGCAAAAGATTACTTAAAACTATGTAACCAAGGGAGATTTTAAAAACGATGTGTATTGATTTTGCATTCATGATGTGACACCATCTCTCCGAAGACATAATGGGTTGGTAGGACATCACTTCAGTATTAAATATATTTTACATACATATCTTTTTAGATACCTGGTGTATTTATATCATGTCAAGATTTTGATTTTGAAATAATGATTTAAATAGCTTTTTAGATCTTATCGCTGCCAACTGAATTCTTGTTGTTCTTATAACACGTGTGTGTACAAATCCCCCTCAAATCTTTACTTAATCCTAAAGCACTGATATTTCTACTTACTCAAACACAATGCAGTTATATGTGTGTGAAGTGTTCTTTTTTCCTAGGTTGTATTTATGCATGCTAATTGGCTTACTAAAACGAATCCTCTTGCATAAGTGTAATTACCTTATGTTCCGACCAATTATTACCTTCAATCTTGTAGCTTTCTTTAGAGTTGATTATGAAAAAATTTAACTGTCCACCTAAATTAAAGACTAGGGATTGAATAATGTTCTACAGTTAGATTATTGGATAAAAATAAGATTTGCTGAAAATTACGGAACAAAGGAAGATCTTCAGCAACTCATCTAGAACACAGAGTAGGAGACATGGAAAATTAATACTGCTTAAAAACAGGAGCATTGATACATAAAATGAGGGTGATGTTCTGCCAAATTGATAATTAATATAGAACTGCTATACCCTAGACCACAATTGTCCAAATGTGTATCGATCTTAAAAAATGACCACTGTTAATCTTATGTGTGTTGCTAGAGACTTCCGCATGTGGAATTGCAAGCAATCAAAAAAAGGAGAAATTCAGGAAAATCTTAAATCTACATCTGATAAAGGCATTCTATTCAATTCTAAACTATATAATGAGAGGGCATCGGGAACTGATAAGACACTAAAGAATATAATATTTGTAACGGTGTCTTCTCCAAATCTAATCTTCTTATAGTATTATGTTATTATTTCTAATCTTTGATTTCTAAAGCCTTTGAAGCTAATTTAGCAGAAAAATATTTTTGCGGATAATTATTTCCTTGAAAACCACTTTTAATCTTACTCCACACTGAGCTGATTCTTTATGGCAATACCAATACCTCCCTTTCACAATTAAATCCTTTACTCCATAGACTTTCATTGGTTAGAACGTCAGGTTAGGTGATTGAGACTGAACCATTCTATACTAAGCAGTATGATAAGAAGTAAGGGTGTTTAATAGCAAGAAAACATAAAATGACTAATACCCAGCTGCTGGAAATAACCATATTATACAAAAGGTGGTGCAACACTTTTGAATGTGCTGCTATTCCACATAGACTGCTTCTATGCTAATATAAGCTAATTGGCTGTTATTGTTTTTTTGTTAATAATGTGCCGTTCTGCTTTATTTTTCTTGGTGAAAACATATCAGTGGGGCCTCTGAGTCCTGCTCAGCCTGCCTATCTGTGACATCACAGAAGGGGCGTTACTGTTAAGCTCTTCTAATGACTGCCATCACACCTCACTATGTAAATGGCAATCTGTAAAGCTTTGCTGTTATACATCCAGAAGCACGAAAAGGCAACTGGGCACAGCTGTAGGTATTCAGACTGTTGTGATGTAACACACAGGGTCGGGCTTTGGGGGAATGACAGGACTCTGTTTCTAGACAACTGTAGTATTTCAATAAAACACGTGTTTTTTTAAGAGAGAGCATTAAATAACAAATTGACAGCTTTTCTTTCTTTTACTTCACTCTACATGGTGCAGAATTTATGTGGAATATATTAAGAGGCTCCCTAGGTGGAACAGCAGCTTAAAAAAAACCCCACAATTTTATTGGATACTAGTAATAAAATATTTTGGTTGACATTACACTTCAAAACTACTTTTGGTGTAATAAAGTTTAAATAATGTAAGGATGTATGCATTGCCTGTAACATCTGGGTGAGTGATAACAGTGTATTAACAGCATTAATTAAACTACAAAGCTATCCAGAACATTATAGCAAATTGTGTGATTTCATGAACAAGTGTATTCTGCCTCAATTAACCTTAGTAGGTTCTGTTCTAAAGCAGCATTTAGTTTTTCCCAGTTAACAATATATTCTCCCTTTAAATCTATGAGAAAATTTAATCTGCAATAATGTTTTAAAAGCTTCCACGCCTCACTCTTTAGAATAAATGCATGAATTAAATTGTCATTTTTGATGTCAGATGTCTTCAGATATCTAATTATGCATGCTGGCAACCAAATTATTGACTCATAAGTGTTAAAAGGGAGATATTTGACTTTTTTAGCAGTTTTGAAAAAAGCAAAAGATGTACAGTAGTTTCTAGGTCCATTACACCTATGGTAGAAGAACCACAAAATGATGTTATAGGTGATATAATAACTTAATCTTTTCAATTATTTTTTTTGCAGACAATCAACTTTAAGATCTACTTAAAATGGTAATACGCCATTATATCAATATGTTGTAGCCAATGTAACCAAAACAGGACACACTTCATAAATTCTGTACCCAGAGTGAATTAAATTTTTGATATTTCTTCTTTAATGTTTCAGTCACTTTTGTGTAAGTGTTTTAATGCAACTGTAAGCAGCACCACTCTAGAATAACAGATAACTAAGACATTTTACCGGACCACCAAGCTGACAAATAGACGCAAGGCTCTAGACTCTTATCACTACTGTCAGTCATTTCAACTTACTGTATGCCTGTGACAGAACACACTGCTTCTGTTCATGTGTAATAAATGGCAGAAGCACACAGTGAATGATCATTCTTTTTTTTGTGGTTAAGTCAATGGCTGAGACTATTAAGTTAACAGCTGCTGGGTATTGAAAGAAAATGAGATGTCAGCCCATACTTAACTAAAACAACTCTATTTGGGGCTATTAACAGAACACAGGAATACACTGGACTATAAAGTGAACTTATTGTACTCATCTGACTTTATGCAGAGGGCAATTCTGATCTCCAATGTACCCTTGCACATTACATTTTACCATTGATGTTTTAAAACCAGGTTTGAGAACATTTAATTGATACATGTACTGATGAAACTTTTTGGGTTTTCTTTTCTATGCCCTTGATATCACAAGCCATACATTAAAATGTTTGCCTTTGCATGTCATTGTTGACATGACAGCAGCACATTCATTCAACATTGGGTGTGTAGTATTTTCATTGATTGTCCTGTTTATCTATTTCATTCTTGTACCCTTTTCTGTCCTCCTAATTCTGCGAGTATGCTATCTCTCCTTGATTTATTAAGCAATATTTGTACCTTTAGGGGTTTCATATGGCAAGCCTCATTCTGCAGGTTCCTCTCATTTTATCAGACCATGCTTTGTTCACAAAATTGCCTGAGGTTATGTCTGAGTATGCACTTGTTCTGAAACACATAAAGGAAGGAATATAGAAGCCCTAATAAGAGGGGTGCAGCCATGTGTCTCTTTGATAATTAATGCCACATGAGAACACCCGGGCCATCCAGTATTCTGAAACTCTAAAATGCATGTCATCAATCTGGTGTTTGGATTTATTTTTTGCTGTTTTATTTAAATAACAAAAAACACAACTGGAACATTATTTACACCTGTGAAGAATTGTTATTTTTTGTATATTTGGTAGATACTTATAAATCAATAAATTCATTTCTGCATCGATACACTAAGTCGTTGTTGCCAGTTCCAAACAATGTCTTCCTTATAGTCTGTGCCAATTAAAATTTGGCTCTCTCTTTCTAGAAAGAAAAAAAGGTATTATGTCGTAAATAAATAAATGAACGTGTAACATTACCCTCAGATTTCAAGACTGTTTGAATAGGTAGGCAAATAAAAGCAGCTGTATCACCACAAGGGAAATTAATATAATCCTTCAATCTCTTTTCCCTTTTTATCCGCGTTAACAAAGGGACCCAGCCAGTTGCTAGGACACTGTATTTCAATTAAGTACACCTTGACCACAACACTTTCAGATACCGTAGCTTTAGCTTCCGCCAGCACCCAGGCAATACAGAAAGCAATCAAGGGCTATTTATTTTATATTAAAATTATGAATGGCTCATACTGCTATCATTGCAATATTAAACACTTAAAACTAACTTTACAGTTCATGCCCTTTCTTTATATTTAGGTTATATATAAAAAGATTTATTTTTTTATGACAGTTTTAGATTAATGATACCCTGTATGTATATACTTGCAAGAGCAGCATCAAAAAAACTGCACAAAAAGTATGGTATAAGTCATTAAGGCAGTTGTTTTCAAAAGTTTTAAATGAATTTACTCTCTTATATTAAAAAGTAACAAGCAAATGTACAAACATATTTCAGATATTCATATTTCATATTGATTTCTACAGCACAAGTGATCTTTTAAAAGGTTTTCTCTAACATTTTTCTTCCTTTTGTAACTATATAATTCTCAACACCAAACGTTACCAAAAAAAACCAAACACATAATTTTTTATTTTTTACTGTCAGAAATTCTACACAATTCTTGATTTGTACACATTGCCTGTGTCATACACATATAATGCACAGATGACGCAAGCCTAGAATGTACACTGGCTACATAGAGGAGCCAAAAGAAGGGCTCTGCTGTGCCATCTACTGGCCCAAAATTGAAGTTTATCACTATGTAACTCACGCTCTTCTGGAATTGACATCCATAAAGTGTTACTTTTTATAATAATGACTTTTCCTCTACTAGCCACACAACAGAGTAAATCACAGCCACTCAGTGCCTATTCAGAAATGCAGATTTAGTAGTATTTACTAATTACACCTAAAAAAGTCACACAAGTCTGTTTTTGTAGCTGTTTTCATTTTTTTATAAACATAAATATTTTTAAATCTCTGCGTACAGAAAATGGAAAGATTAATGACTTGTTTGGTTAGTGGTCCACCTTTAAATAAACCATCCCTTTAATCTACAAATTAGATCTAGATCTAGAAAATTATATGCAAACTGCGTTATTCTATTAAGTCTCCAAAAAGCCATCTCCAGGCATATGTGCAAATGCCCAATGACTTGGGCTTAACTCAAAATGTTTAGGTCTCCTGCAAGCTAGGCGGAAGGCTTCTGTCTCCATGTATGTACCTTGTTTTGGATCTAAATTGCCATGTTTTGGAACATGTCGCTCCCCATGTATAAAATTGGAACGTTATACTATTGAGAAAATAAAGACAGGGTGCTAGTTTTGCATAAAAATAAGCTAGTGATGAGAAACAACTTGCTCATGTTTCACTAATAATTACAGAAGTCAACGGCAGATGCAAAAATCCTACTTGTGCACCAAGAAGAGTTTGGGCCTCTTTAACACTTAGAGGACCCCTTGCACTCGGAACCTGCTAAAGCCCCTGTAACAAGCTCTCAATGGTAGAAATATAGCTTTGCATCCAAGAACAGCACTACAAGTTTATCCAGATTCCTGATTTCCTTAACTCTATCTTCAGAAATCACCCCAGTTTTCCTGAATTAAGTGGTTTTCACTGATGAGCTTCCTTGTTAGGTATAAGAAACAAACATTCAAGAGCTGCCATTGCCACGTGTATCTACAAACACTAGTTACACCCCAGTATTAGGGTTACAAATACAGTACATTGTCCTGCAGCGTTCTGATCAACTAAAAACTAATATAGTGTTGTTTAACTCGTTTAAGTTATACACGTCTATAACAAAATGCAACATCAAAAACACTGAAGTCCCAAACCCTTAAGAAAAACATAAATATAATCAAGTGAAATCTTGCTTTATTAATATTTTTTGTGTATTGCCATAGAAACTGAAGGAGCTTCTTAAAAAGTTCTGTGTTTGTGAGTAAACTAAGAGAAAAGAATAACATTACAGATCGTATCTGCTAATGTTTATTTGCTTAGCATACTAAAGAATACTCATTAAGAATGTTCTCATCCAGAGGGCTATGAAAGCAGACTCTGAATCTACTGTACTCTGCTAACAATAAGACTCCTGTTGCCAGGTTTCCCTCACAAAATCCAGCCAGACAACTTTAATGAGTCAGCAGTAACCACAAGACAGAGCAAGAAAAGTACATTAACCTTTTAGTTGTTAAGATATGCAGCCGGTGTAAACCAATCTGTTTTAGGATCACCACTCTTGCAATGGGTTCTTAATGAAAAAAAGCTTGGATTAATAGCACAAAACTGTTCTTGAAAGGTAATCATTTTTGTGAGGATTACTATAGTTGACTTAAACAAGTTGCCTAAGATTCACAAAACAGACAATGTGAATGAATGAAATATGAATGAACAAAACTACCAAAAATTAAGACAAAAGTATACCCTCAATTTGTTTGGTAGCAGATCTTGTATACTACAAATACACAAATATAGGTCTCATTACTGATAAGATCTAGTAAACAATTGCAGGGCAGTGCGTGTCACCTTACAGAAATGTCTCGAAGGCCACAAGAAAAAATAGTGCTAAAATCCATTATAAGCACCTTAGTTATTCTGGTTAATCCCTGGGGATTTCTTGTGCATATGTGTTTTTCAAGTAAACTAGTGAAAAATAAATCACAGCTTTCAAAGTCCGTAAAGAATGGATTACATGCACTAACAACAGGGCCGGACTGGCCCACCGGGATACCGGGAAATTTCCCGGTGGGCCGGAAGGTCCGTGGGCTGGGCGGCCGGCAGACTTACCATGAAGACAGCCGCTGAGCGGCTGCAAATGGCAATGAACGCCTCCCTCGGTGCCAGGGGCGGGCTGGGCAGGGGGGCAGTTGCCCCCCCAGGCTTCCCGAAATCTAATCAAAGCGGCCGCTGGGTGCTGATGCGGCCGGCCGGCATCAGCACCCAGCAGCCGTGTGCGATGGCCGTCTAGTGATGGGAGCAGTGTGAGGGGTGAAAGCTCCGCCCCCTCGCACTGACCTTTCACCCCTCACGCTGCTCCCATCACTATGCGGCCATCAGATTGCTGGGAATGTAATCTGAACGGCCGGTGCGTGCTGATGCCGCCGGCCGCCTCTGCTTTAATACTTTTTTTTTTACTTTATATGACACGCCGATCCAGCTTACCATATAAATTAAAAAAAAAAGTGTTAAAGTAGCTCCGGCCGGCGGCATCAGCACGCATCGGGCGTTTAGATTACATTCCCAGCAGTCTGATGGCTGCATAGTGATGGGAGCAGCGTGAGGTGGAAGCTCCGCCCCCTCACACTCAGACTGCTGCAGCACCGGATGTCAGGTCAGTGGCATCCTGTCAGCATAGAGGAGAACAGTGTGCAGCTACCAGGAAGTCAAGAGAAGTAGAAGGTGAGTAAAATAATGTATTTTTTGTACTGTATAATGTTTTTTGTATTTGTTAAAAACAAAAAAAATCGGCATGTGTGTGTATGTAAGTGTGTCCCCCTATATGCCACTCTGCCTCCAGAAATGCCTTATACCCCCCTATATGCCACTCTGTCCCATGATATGCCTTTTAACCCCCTATATGCCAGAGTTGCATATAGGGGTATAAGGCATTTCTGGATGCAGAGTGACATATAGGGGGTCAAAAGGCATATCTGGAGGCAGAGTGGGATAAAGGGGGTTAAAAAGGTATATCATGGGGCAGAGGAGCATATAGGAGGGTATAAAGCATATCGGGGAGGCAGAGTGGCATATAGGGGGCATAAGGCTTTTCTGGAGGCAGAGTGCCCCATGATATGCCTTTTAACCCCCTTCATGCCACTCTGCCTCCAGAAAGGCCTTATACCCCCTATATGCCACTCTGTCCCATGATATGCCTTTTAACCCCCTATATGGCAGAGTGGCATATAGGGGGTTAGAAGGCATATCATGGGACAGAGTGGCATATATTATTTTTTATTTAATATGGCAAGCTGGATCGGCTTGCCATATAAAGTAAACAAAAATGTCCCATGATATGCCTTTTAACCTCCTATATGGCAGAGTGGCATATAGGGGGTTAGAAGGCATATCATGGGACAGAGTGGCATATAGGAGGGTTGAGGCATATCAGGGAGGCAG
The DNA here is from genome assembly GCA_023333645.1 of Sceloporus occidentalis. Taxonomy (NCBI): domain Eukaryota; kingdom Metazoa; phylum Chordata; class Lepidosauria; order Squamata; family Phrynosomatidae; genus Sceloporus; species Sceloporus occidentalis. The sequence goes on along the minus strand of JALMGF010000088.1, from coordinate 1,326,675 downwards.
AGTGGCATATAGGGGGGTATAAGGCTTTTCTGGAGGCAGAGTGCCCCATGATATGCCTTTTAACCCCCTTTATGCAACTCTGCCTCCAGAAATGCCTTATACCCCCCTATATGCCACTCTGTCCCATGATATGCCTTTTAACCCCCTATATGCCAGAGTGGCATATAGGGGTATAAGGCATTTTTGGATGCAGAGTGACATATAGGGGGTCAACGGCATATCTGGAGGCAGAGTGGCATAAAGGGAGTTAAAAGGGATGTCATGGGGCAGAGGGGCATATAGGAGGGTATAAAGCATATTGGGGAGGCAGAGTGGCATATAGGGGGCATAAGGCTTTTCTGTAGGCAGAGTGCCCCATGATATGCCTTTTAACCCCCTTTATGCCACTCTGCCTCCAGAAATGCCTTATACCCCCCTATATGCCACTCTGTCCCATGATATGCCTTTTAACCCCCTATATGGCAGAGTGGCATATAGGGGGTTAGAAGGCATATCATGGGACAGAGTGGCATATAGGGGTATAAGGCATTTCTGGATGCAGAGTGAGGGTATAAAGAGAGGGTATAAAGCATATCAGGGAGGCAGAGTGGCATATAGTGGGGCATAAGGCTTTTCTGGAGGCAGAGTGGCATATAGGGGGTTAGAAGGCATATCAGGGGGGCAGAGTGGCAAGCCTGGGGGCAGAGGTGCATAACTCGGGGGTAGGTTGTCAAATGAAAGGAAATAAAAACCAAATATGTCTCAATCATAGCTTTTAATAAATATGGAAAAAAATAGTCTACATGAATTAATAAAGAAATAAAAGTTTCTTACCAGAATATCGTGAAGAATAATGTGATCAGTGTTTTGTTCCACTAAATAAAATGGAACTCTTTCATCTAACAATGTTCGCAGTAGTAAATTTTTTGATCCTATTATGTGTAATGTATTTAATTTATTAGGGCCTTTTAACACTTTTGCTTTCTGGCATTTTAATACAAATAATGAGATAAAAAGAATTGCACATAGTGTGACGCGGGTATGTATAAGGGGTGCGTGTGGGTATAAGAGCTTCACCGTGAGATAAACTATATGGGGCTGGTCTCCAAATTTTTCCAGGGCTGCTTTTCAGTCCCAGTCCGGCCCTGACTAACAAGCATGCAGAGTCTGTCCATCTGTAGAACAGATAAGTGCCACATTGTTAATTTGAGTTCTGCAAAGAGACTAGTCTTCTGATTCATATACACCTTTGAACCCTTACTACTTCTGAATCAGCCTATTGAGTCAGGCATTGGAAAAAGGTGGGCTGATAGCAATAACAATGATTACTAGGTCATAAAGAAAATGAGTTGTCCATAAATCACTGCCTACAGTGTGCCCTGGCTGGAAATAGACTCTTGGTACACGCTAATTCCGAGTTAAAACTTTTCAGTACACGCTCTACCCATAGATAGAGCTGAATCTGTTTTCTCTTGGGAGTACAGAGTATTGAGAAATATACATTCTTCTCATATCATGCAGCATTTTATCATATGTATGTTCATTCTCCTGAAACATCTGGCAGAAATTTAGATTCCAATAACGCCCATTCAAATTTAAAGAAGCAATGCTTTATATTAGCTCTTCATGAGGTTCATTCTATTACTGTTGTCAAATACTAACATCCACTATCTACGACAAAATAAAGGCAATATCTATTATGTGTATTAACAAAAAAGCATAATGAAATGTGTAAATGTAGATGTGTGTGCAATACGTGCAAAAGTGTATATGGGTGTCAAATATAATTTAAATCCCTCCTCTCTCTTGGTCGGTCTTCCTGACCTTTGAGCCTAAGGTTGAAATCGAGTTACTAATTACAGCAGGCGTATAGTTCTTTTGATCTGGTTGGCTTATGCAATACATTTGTACATGTTGCATACGTCTCAACTTTATTGCAGGTAAGGATTGACTGCCAGACATTGCAATTTCCTATTGGAGTGACTAATGGGATGACCAAAATAGAACAGACTGACTTAATCATTCATTTACCGGACAATCTGCTTAATAGAATGAATAAATGTAACAGAAGAATAAAAGTAACTAGTTACTTAACTATTGCAAATTTAATTGAATGGTAACTTCCCTCTGTCCAAGGAAAAATCTGTACTCTCAGTAGAGTCGTTGAGTTTTTTGAGCCCCAGGCCTCCCAACAAAACATGTGCAAGAACATGTGCATGGGTGTCTCCTCCTCCAAAGTACACTGTGGGCAGTCCCCTGACATGCATAAATGCCCTTAAGGGGAAGCTGCCCTGAATGACCATCCATACAGTGTTCTGCTTGATGCCACAATAGTCCATACTGTACAGTATTTGATGTAGCAACAGGGAGCAATGAAATGCTCTCCACAGTCTCATTGGGTCTGATGAGCTTGTGAATCACACAGAGAGTCCACAGTTCCAGTTTAACGCCGATTTAACTTAGGGCTCCCTCGCACATTTGCCAACATCAAAGTAAAACCAAGGCATAGCCCAATTGTGAGGAATGGAGCTCACCCACTTTTCCAATTTCTAACATATCATAAAATACATTATCTTTAGGGATCCTAAAAGGCTGGATTTCTAAGTATCTGGAAGACCTTTTTACCCTACTGTCAACATGTAGCAGGCATATGGCAATAGTCAACTGACCGTTAAGGCTATTTTAAGACAAAACATTCCTTGCAATGTTGCACCTGATAAGCATGTCTGCACTTTAAAATATACATAGTGCAGGACACAAGTACTATCTCATATGACTCTGTTTCATTGTATATGTGTACCACTTTTTGTAGGTAATATTGCAAGAAGTTACAAACTATTTATGCAGTGGTCCTGAATGTACACAACACAAACAAGAAAGAGATCAGAGCAGCACTGAGCTAACTGGTACCCCTTTTGTGGAACATCAACTTCCCTGATGCTCAGATAGTTAAGGATCATGGAGACTATAGGATCATGGAGACTATAGTTCATGAAGAGACTATAGTTCATCTTAAGAGACTGTTCGTTTTACCTTAATGACAGAATCTTACCCACTGTACCAACCTGCAAGAAATTAAAAATGAAAGGAGATAGCAAAATGGAAACCCATCTCCCCAACTAGGGCTGATTTTCTAGGCCATGATTTTCTGGAGGTCGCCATCAAAGGCAGTTGTGATATTTTTCTTACATTTCAAACTTTAACACAAAATTTACTAATGCTAGTAAACTAATGCTTATGCTAACAATGTCCTGTTTTAATTAGTTAGAAGGTCCAATAGGGTGAATAAGACTGTTACATTCTATTGTGCCCCACAAAGCAATCAGTGTGTCTGTATAGTAGATTGGGCCTAAATGACAGACCTAAACAAATATTAATTAAATCAGGGGAAATTCCCATGATTTCATCTAGCTGCATTGCTTGGTAATACACAGTAAACTAAAAATATATTTTAACACGCTTTCAAAATGAAAGATTATCCCAACTGTATTCAATTGTGAAATTAGGGTCTCTAATATTTCAGAGCTCTGGATGCCAAATTAGCACAATAAAAAATAATGCCGGCATTTTCAAAACTAGGATATACATCTGCTAGATTATAGCAGTTTTGTTGCTAATGCATCTGACAGCTGTGAAAGCACAAAAGGAATTTGCCTGAAGGTTTAACCACTACGAAAAGGACACTTCGAGGGACATATCAGGAATTACAAGGACATTCCAATTTACTCAGGAGTCATGTCCAACTGTTGAAAAGCAAATGATGCATATTTTAGTTCAGCGATAAATTGTGTTATATGAATATTGATAATTAATTTTAGGCACTTCTGTTTTAGAATTTTATTCAGAAACTAAATCAATAGTTTTCCATCCTTTAGAGGAAACTCAGGCGCTCTAATCCTTTTTACCAACTGCTACAACAGAGGAAAACTTAATGAAACTCTGAAGGGCTTGATCCTACTGGCTGGGCTAAGTAAAACAGAAGAAATTCTGTTTGTTGAACACTTTTATTTTATGGGGGGGGTTTTCCGACAAACCCCTATGTGCTCATGCCTTCACCGGGCAGCAAAGTGTTTCCTGATTTTCGGAATTGGTATGTTATCTAGGAAGCTATTGGCTTGGCAGCCCCCTTAAAATACAGAGAAAACACAAAATTGAGGTGCAGTTTTCAAATGCTGCTCTGTTAAAGCAGAGGTCCATACAAGTTTAGGAAGGTTAACAAAAAAAATGTATATTAATTAGCTTACAGATGTGCAAGTGCTGATACTAACAACAATAAACAAAAATGGTGACATTTCCTTAAAGGCACTAAAATGTCTGATCTCATTTGATGATAATGTAAGGTTACTAGATACTACCCAGACATACCTGTTTGTTACCTAGAACTGTTGTTATATAAAGGCAACTATTGTGGGGATGGTGGCTAACACAATAAGGATTGCCATATTGGCTTAGAAAACTTGATTAAGTAATGGATTTCCCACTGTGGGTTTTTACAATAACAAACTATCGGGAAACACTGAACATGTGCTGGATCAGGAACATGTAAAAAATCTCTGGAAAATCACCTGGCATCACCACACTGAACATGGGCTCTACATCCAAATAGTTTTTCAAAAAGGCTAGGTACCAATTTTATGTTTTTTTCCAGATCATTTAACTTCAGGTTCAGCTTTGCTTTCTCAGCATATCAACTAGCTAAATGAACCTGTTTGATTAACAATGACATAATGGTTGCTGTGCAAATAATGAGCAAAAAGAAAAAAAAAGCAAATTTGAATTTGGCTATAGAACAAATATTGCTATCAACAAGGATATGTTTATATGTCTATGTGTAATCTATGACATCATTTTTATATGATGATCTAAAAGGATCTTTCTCTAATAAATCTCATGTTTTACATGATTGTCCTCCAATCTCTATGCAGCTTTTTACATGAAATAGCTAAGCAGGCGAGTGTGATAATGGTGCAAATTAACCCCAAATGTCTATGTTGTCTTGCTTTATCAGCGGCCCACTTGGCTGGACTTGTACCCAGGGCTAAATGTTGCCAAACCTCCCTGAAACCAATTGTAACTAATTCACTGAGGGGATAAAGCTTACAAATATTAGCACTCTATGTGCATCACAGAACCAGAATAATGCAGAATACCAGGCATGTTCACACATGTTTTTTAATGTTCTAAACTTGTATTTCTTTGTTTTCATTTTTATAATAAGTATAGTTTTATAATAAGCTTTATAGTAAGTATGGATGGTTCAAGCAACCAGTAAACTGGAGTGGAGGTGTAGCGGAGGCATCTTTTGGTATTTTACAGTAAATTAAGGACACCATTTAAGAGTATTGCAGTTTGCAATGGAGAGCTGACTTGCTGAATTCACTGCGAAGGCTACTGGAGCCTCTACTTATAAAAAACAGATTGGATCTACAACTCAGAAACTTTTTTTAGTGTCTGATGAGCGTTCATTGGGATAGGAATTTAAATAGTTAATGAAACATACAAATGCTTTTGGCTGCTGTCCTGCCAACATCTGGAATCGTTTCCACTCAGCTGTTTTGCAAGACATGTAACCAATCCCTTCCTACATTCCTTTCTCTATTTCTCTCCTTTAATCCGGCTGCATTGAAAATATTACAAAATCATGTTTTCAGAGATGTGCCCTAGAAAATGAATTTACTTCTGGACTTAAGAATATGAATGCCATGGATGCCAGGCACCAGTAATAGTTGGAAAGCTAGCCCAAGGAGCATTCAAAGAATGCTGGCAGTTACTCAAAAAGTAAAACAACTGTCTGGTGCATCAGCATAAGATCTATAAAACCCAAAATAAAGTATCTCGGGGGGCAGTAAAAACATGTTATTGAAGCTGGAAGCGTAAACCATTCTCCTCTTCAAATGTAAGGTTCAACCGACCTCTCTAGATCCATATTTTTATAACACATAAGGCTACACTCGGCATTAACTCTCTCACGCTGTTGGACTCTCGGGGACTTGAAGAAATGTGTCGGGTGCTCTATGGTGATCTATGGATGGGAGCTATAGTGGCTACATACAAATACATGTGCCTGTAAAATGGAAGGAGAATGAGACTGAAAATGTCTTGTTTCCAAAACTCAACTTTCATTTTTAGAGGATGAAAAAAATCCGAATAACTCTATACATTTCCATAATTGTAACCATCTATTTGATATCTACCTTGTGTAATTAAATGTTTTAATAACATTTGTCTTATATAAAAAATACTACTGAATACTCGCCTTAAACTGGTGATCTATTAAAGTATTCCCATATAAATATATTTGCTAATGTCAGTTACCATTCCAGAATTCACCGTAAATCATCCTTGAATCACATTGTTGCTGCTTATGTATCCAAATACAACTGATTACTGGCCATTGTCGTGGTTGTAATTTATAGCTGTATCCCACTAAAAGTGTTAAATTCTGCTTATTTAATTGATAGCATTCTGATAACATTTTTCTTTTAAAGGGCATCAATGCCAGGGTTATATTTCATTAGCTTGCCATATGCTTATGTCCTCCCCTTTAAAAAAAAATCTATTCTGCATAACACTCAGACCTGTTTCTTGTTATAAATTGTTAACCCACGGATTACCTTTGTAAGACAGGATCTAGTTCAGCAGCACGGATATCATTTTAACACATGGTTTGCAGAAATTCCAGATTGTTGCACAAGAGACTTACACGCAAACTCCATCACATAAAATATCCTCCAATATTTAAGGCATATCTGGAAATGGTATTCGACTGTAACAAGGCAGTAATATACTATCTCCTTTATACAAGTGGCATTGTAACCAGAGAGGGGACAGAAGAGGTAGACAAGTCAAGGGGCCAGCTTGACATTTTTGGAGAGCTAGGGAAAGATACATATAGACATAAAAAGACAACCAGCAAGTCTCCATGTATATACATCAAGTCTAGCTTAAATATATAGCTCAAATTTGAGTCATATGTTATTTCTAGTTTTGAGAAATAGTAAATGTTTTATGTAGATGTTAAGATCTTCTTAAGACAAAGCAGGGACTGGAGAGTTTGCAAAGTTCAAGTTTTTATCACCATAAACAAACAAAAGTGTCAGTGAATGATGACGATACTTTAACTGCTATCAATAAAATCGAAACTATAGGAAATACGAAACAGCAATTGAATTTTACTAAAGTCAAGCTACTTTGGGTATCACCACTGAGTTATCACATATGCCAAACATTTAACCAATTCATGTGCAACAGAAAATGTCCAGCACAATAAGGGGTGAGGCACCATAGGTATTCAACCAAATCTAGAAAAATCTGTAGACGCATATTTGAACATGGGCAAGGGATACTAGAAAACAGCATGTAACCAGACCTTTGACGGTGTTCAACAATAGAAACAAAAACTTTACAGAAAACAAAGACGATATGGCTCTGTTTTTGACCCTGAGATTAACCCCATCAGCACTATAGGTAATGGAAACATACATTGAAGAAATGCATTGGAGCTTTTGTTATAGTAACAGCCTAAAAACAAAAAGAAATTGTTTCATTAATTAACAATGCCTATTAACAAAAGAATTATATATATATATATATATATATATAAAATCAGGAGCGAATATCCTAGGAACAATAGGAACAATGGGAGTCCCCAGCTAGGCTGCCTGAAAAGTTTCTCTAAGGCGAAAGCTATTTCGAAAGCAGGATTCCGAAAAGGCTTCTAATTTCACCGAACAATATCCAAACGAAATAAAACCAGGGGAAAATACCTTACCTTTCAGACAAAACATTCTGCGTGCGTTCCATGAAGAGCTTGGGAAGTGTGGAGCTCTCCAAGTGTACAAAGCTGTGTTGCATACAGCTGTTTCTCTGCTGCCTTCATTCAGCGTGCACACACTTCCACACACACAAAACCGTGGCACCGGTCCAACTCGTGCTGTGAAAGGAAGCTGCCATCCAATCCAATGTTATCCGAGCCAGGCGTTTGGCCTGTAACCTCCAGCCCTCCTCTCCAGCTGACTCCCCTCCATTCCAAAAATAATATCCAAAGAGCGCAAGAGAAGAAGAAAAAAAAAACACCCTCTTGTCCCTCTATGGCCTGCCCCAGCACCAGCTTGTTTCCAATTGTTCTATCTTATCTGTCAGCATTTTTTTTGGACTGTTGTGTGCACAGGGTTTAGGGATCTCAATTGGGCAGAGGCAGAAATGGTAAACCGCTCTTAATCTACCTCAACTGTTTGTTGTGAAACACTAACACAGCTCTTTTGTGGATCACGCTTATTGTTTTTTTGTTCTGGAATGCCTGGCTTGTTTTCCAGTTCCCCCTAGTACATTTTTTGGCATGTTGCTATTGTGTGAGGTTTTTCGTGTATACTCGCATTCAAAGATTTCCTTACAATAGGCGTTTTCATCTAGATTTTACGTCAGCAACATACATTATCATGCTTTCTGCAATCATACCCTTTCCTGTTAATGACAAGTACATAATTTCCAACATACTGCTATACATAATAGTATGTATACACATATGATGAAATTAAAACCTCCTGGAAGGGTCTACGTAAAAAGATTATCAATACCCGCTTAAATTCTGATTGTGTGCGAAAAGAAAAACAAGTCATTGCTCTTTAACAAATGTATTGGTAGTTTTGTATTAAATGTGGCACACTCCCTATTTTCCGGGCTTTAAATATGGAACAAAGAAATTCAGAAAGTGTATCAAAAATACAAAACTGCATAATTTCCAACAAAGCTAGACATGATTTACTTTTTAGATACTATTAAGTCAATTGAACCCTAAGAGGAATTGAAAGGCGTTCCAGTTGACCTCCTATATCCATATGAACTGCAGTTCCCAAGATTCCCAGACAATCATATGGTTACCTGGTCATTAATGTTAAATACTTTAATGGCTTTTACATGGTCACTGTTGAAACACTAGAAATACCGTATTTGCTCGATTATAAGATGACCCTGATTATAAGACGACCCCCCAAAATCTGAATATTAACTTAGGAAAAAAAGAAAAAGCCTGAATATAAGACGACCCTAAAGGAAAAAAGTTTTACCAGTAAATGTTAATTCATGTAAACTATTTTTTTTAAATAAAAGCTATGATTGAGACAAATATTTTTTTTGTTTTTATTTCCTTGTATTTTCCAACCTGTCCCCCAGTTACGCACATCTGCCCCCAGGCTTGCCACACCAATATGGCACTGTGGCCCATGATATGCCTTTTAACCCTCTATATGCCACTGTGCCCCATGGTATGCCTTTTGACCTCCTATGTGCCACTGTGCCTCCAGAAATGCCTTATACCCCTATATCCCATTCTGGCATTTAGGGGGTTAAAATGCATATTATGGGGCAGAGTGGCATATAGAGAGGTATCAGGCATTCCAGGAGGCAGAGTGGCATTAAGGGAGTTAAAAGGCATTGTATAGAGCACTCTGCCTCCAGAAATGCCTTATACCCCTATTTGCCACTCTGGCATTTAGGGGGTTAAAAGGCATATTATGGGGCAGAGTGGCATATAGGGAGGTATAAGGCATTTCAGGAGGCAGAGTGCTCTATTAAATGCCCCTTTAACGCCACTCCGCCTCCTGAAATGCCTTATACCTCCCTATATGCCACTCTGCCCCATAATATGCCTTTTAACCCCCTAAGTGCCAGAGTGGCATATAGGGGTATAAGGCATTCCAGAAATGCCCTATGCCCCCATTTAACACACACACACACTTACCGGGCTTCCAATTTCCTGCTGTATTGCCGGGGCAGCGGGTTGACGTCTCCTTCCACTGCAGCCGGAAGGAGGTGGAGTTGGCAGCGGGGGTTTGTCTGCGTCCGTCGCGGATACCTTCCCCGGCTGTCAGAGATCAGAGTTCCCCGCACCGGTGCGGCACCTGTGCGGGGAACTCTGATCTCTGACAGTCGGGGAAGGTATCCGCGACGGACGCAGACAACCCCCGCTGCTAGCCACACCTCCTTCCGGCTGCAGTGGACGTTGTCTACGCGGATCGCATAGACGTCAACCCGCTGCCCCGGCAATACAGCAGGAAGCACCGGTAAGTGGGGGGGGGGGGGCAGGAGGATCCAGGTCCCCTGCAACGGTGCGGGGGATCTGGATCTTAGTCTCATAATCAGACCTCTATTTGAGGTCTGATTAGAAGACGACCCCGATTAGAAGACGAGGGGTATTTTTCAGAGCATTTGCTCTGAAAAAAACCTTGTTTTATTATCGAGCAAATACGGTACTATGCTGCTATTACTTCGTTATTTGTCACATGTTTTTTACTGATAGCTACTACCAAAGTGGGCTCATACAGAACCAGTGCAATAACACCAGCTAGCGATGGAAGCAATATTCTCTTGCATCATATAATAAGCTTCAGTACTAATGTCTCTTAAAATAAATATAAATCCAAATCTTGTGTCTCCATTTGAGAGTGTTTCTATACTTGGAGTCCCAACTGTATGCAACACCAGCTGGACTGATAACCCACTACCTGCATTACTGTCATATATGTGCATAATGTTTATATGTGCAAAAACTTGTAACAAATGTCATAAATATAACATATTTGAAATATTTTTGAGAAATGAACAAGCAGACATGAAAAAGTGTACGTTTATAGTTATTGACACATATCAAATGGTGGTCTACGTTGCAGCCACCCATAGCACCTTTATGAAGCCTTACAGTTATCAGGCCTTTACAGAAGGTTAAAATAAACTAGTTTGAGAGATATAAGAATAACTTATTATTCAAGGTAAAACTCCTTGAAAAATAGACAAAAATGATTTGCTCTAAATTGCTATTACAAACAAAATACTACATCAGAAAGAGATGACTCTGTTTAATTTGTTGTAAACACATAACTATTAGTAAAACATTAACTCTATCCAGGAACATCTATCCTACTCTGTCTGGCAAGCAATTACATTTACCGTCTTGAGCGCAAACCATCAGAAAGAAATGTGATCCTACAAGTTAAGCGACAGAAGAGCTGGTTAGTTACTGGATGAGTAGAGCACCTGCTGACCATTTGCTTGAAATGCAAACCTCCCCTCTCTCTGGCAGCCCAGAATAGAAATGTTAGAAAACATCATTTATTCTGTTTACTCATATAAACATAACCCATTTCCATTAGCAGTAATACATGATGCAATGTTTTACCTTAAGAGAGCTCAATGGAAACAAGACAATAATAAAAGTAATAAAATTTTTTGCATAAAAATAAACAGAATGGTCAAGAAGACTGCATCCAAAAACTGTGATTTTTCTACTTCCTGGTCTGATTTATAGCCATAGGGTGGTGCTACAAAGAAACTGGTCAGACCTACTTGAAAACCAAGGTCACAATGCCAAAATGTACGTTTAACACAGCTTCTTCATGGTGAATCTGTAACTCGTCTGTAACCAACATGCTCTAAATGATTTTCAATCTTTATTTTTTCAGATTGTATGGTGGAATGTACCATAGTGATATTTGTATAATTTGTTCGGAAACAAAAAGCACAAGGAAATCCAAGAACATGGCATATACTGAATTTGGGTTATGAACAATGAAAAATATCATAAAAATGTGTATCAAATAGCACAAAGGAAGGCGAATTAAAATTAATTTCAGTGATCAACAATCCATATTACACCCTCAAAAAGAATGTTAAGTAATTTTGTGGGGAATATCACTGTGGATTTGTGCTAGAAAGCTTTGTATGATTGTTGATGGATGACAGGATGTGAGAGATGATGGTTGATGAGGGAAAAATGAGGAACATGACAGAGGACATCTGATGGACTGGCGAAACTGAATCTGTCTGGTACTGATGTGCATATAATGGTTGATGACTGACAAGCAAGGATGGGTGTATTAAAGCAGTATGGATAGTAGACATAAAGTGGGATAAGCACATTAATAAGGGGCAAAAAAATTATTTGCAGAAGTTAAGAAGATTATTTACAGCAGAAATTATAAAATAGGCTGATATTTGTGTGTAGAGTGATGGGTAACAAACGATAATTTCTTATGTGCCTGTGAATATCGAGTCTTAGGTTTTTTCTATTTCCATATAGTTATACCCATTTACACCAATCAGCCATAACATTATGACCACTGACAGAAGATTTGAATAAAACTGATAATCTTGTTATCATGGCACCTGTTAGTGGGTGGGATATATGAGGTAGCACGTGAACATTTGTTTTCTAAGTTGATGTGTGGGCAAGCATAATGATCTGAGCAACTTTCACAAGGGCCAAATTGTAATGACTAGATGATTGGGTCTGACCATCTACAAAACGACAGCTCTTGTGGGGTATTCCTTGTCTGCAGTGGTCAGTATCAAAAGTGCTCAAAAAAAGGATAAACGGCAACAGGGTCATGGGCGGCCAAGGCTCATTGATGCACGTAGAGGGCGAAGGCTGGTCCGTGGGGTCAAATACAACAGACGAGCTACTGTAGCTCAAATTGCTGAAAAAGTTAATGCTGGTTCTGAAAGAAAGGTGTCAGAACAGACAGTAAATCGCAGTTTGTTGCCAAAAGCGCCTACAATGTGCACATGAGCATAAGAATTAGACCACGGTTCAATGGAAAAAGGTGGCCTGGTCTGATGAATCACATTTTCTTTTATATCACGTGGATGGTCGGCTGCATGTGTGTCGCTTACATGGAGAACACATGGCACCAGGATGCATCCATGGAGGCCCCACCACACAACTTACAGGACTTAAAGAATCATGGCCTGGTGCCAGATACCAGCACACCTCAAGAGGTCTAGTGGAGTCCAGTCCCTCAACAGGTCAGGGCTGTTTTGGCAGCAAAAGGGGGACCTACACAATATTACAATATTAGCCAGGTGGTCAGAATGTTATGGCTGATTGGCATGTGTATAGATATATATATATATATATATCTATACACACACAGCATGCTATGATCATATAATATATATATATGTTACAGAGAATGCTGCATTTATCTTCTGCAAACCATATGTGTTAAAACAGGCAATATTTAGAACATTACTACGCCCATCTCCTGCAATGATCTCATAGTGAGTTCTGTATGGTGAGTGCTAATAAGGAGAGCAACACATTACACAATAACAGGCTTACAGGTTACATAGCACTAAAACTAAGCAACATCTTTCAATGTTGTTTATCCTGGTTAAGGTAACTGTTTCTAGGTAATCTAATTTTCCATGATTCAACAAACACAACTATATTCAGCACATTCTTACTCCCATGATTTTTTCATTCGACCCAAACCCATGTGTTAATATGGAGTGTGAACAAAACAACAGGGAGCTTGTCTTTCCCTGGAGGGTGGCAGGTGCACATCCTTAGGCAACATGTACCAGCTTCCAACACGCAACAGTTTAAAACCACATATTAAACTGACCTCCAAGCTACAAACACAGCAGCGGATTGCCTGACAAGATGACCGACAAAGCAAATGCATACTGTGCTCATAATGATTTAGATGATATTGATGACTGTGATCACAACAAACTCAAACTAAAGACTAGATCAATTAAATGGGTTTTATGGAATGGTTGAAATTCATGGACTATGTCTTTTTTCAACCTAATTAACTATGTAACTGAGCAAAAATATTAGTTAATGATATTACTTGACAGCTTCTTCATGAACAAATGTGGTCATTATAAAAAAAGAGTGGCCAATTTATGGCTATGATTGAACTTTCATTATATTAAAAACCAGCTTGAAGGTCAAGCTCAAAGACAACTATTTTAGTTTTGTTACAATATTTAAGTTATTAGGAACCGATAATATAATGTTCAAAGTCTGAGCTTGGTTTAATTATCTGGAAAAATGCCAGCTATCAGAAAGACAGAGAAACCATCTTATATCCTAGTGCAAATCACCTTCTATAAACTCATGTCAAACTTGTTTGGGAAGAAACTGTCTAACCAGACACTCTCGCTCCCATATAACAACAAAGGAAGAAGGGGGGGGGATTAGGGACATAGAAGCACACTGACATTGGTGGCATTTGATATATGTTATGAGCATGTGAAAAATATCAAAATACATGCTGTGATCAGGATTTTCCAAAATTTTTCTAACATTTTCCAAAACAGGATTTGCAGACCAAAGATAACCTAAAACCAGCAAAATCTGTTGTGATAACATGCTTATTTTACTGCTTACCATATTTAATATGTTTGGTAATGAGAAAGAGCATATAATAAAGCGATCCCTATACTAATTTATTTTATTTAAAATGTATAAAATACAACAATTTTCAACATCGCGAAGGCGAACTGAGATAATGATCATGTCACACCCAGCAATTACACTTAAGCACCACAATGAAGCCAGGTAGTTCAGGGCAAGAATTATTTATTTACCTGTGGCTTGTTTTGTAAGTTTATATTTGTGAAGAAATATGCCTTAATAAAAATGTTTTTTTCCTCTCATACATTGGTTTATAAAGCGTCTTCCCATGATGGGCGCTCGTTTAGCTGTCTGGGCGCATATTATAGTGTGGGCTGTAGCATGATGTATGATACACAGATACCCAGTAAATATTCTTAGCGCCTAGAAAAAAGCAACATTGGGACGAAATGAGGGACAGAGGGATTTGGATCCCATAGAGGTGCTGTAACTCATGAAGAGGGACACTTGGGAGGTATGTGTATTTAAGGCATTGTGGGTATAAAATTCTACTTTTCTCCTATAGAAAATAATTACTAATTTATGTTATGCTATGTTCGAATTATCTAATGTTGTTTCTCAGAAATTGTTTTCATTTATAATAAAAATATTAAATGAAAAACTAATTAATTATAATTGATCACCAACTGGCATCTATGCAATGGAACCATTATGAAGATTATGAACATTCCCTTCTATCCAAACAAAAACATGATGTATTTTCAAATACTATTCTCATGTGAGCACTGGAACTTATCCATGGTCTACATGAAATCTAATGCATTTGATAAGCGAGCATCCCCTTTAAATTAATATTTTCTTTCCCTTGAAAATGCTTTGTGGAATTCATCAGAATATTTTCTCTCGTTCACCTGCTTCCAGCCCTTTGGATTGTAGGACATTTGACCTGCCTACTCACCACCTGGCCTGTATAAGAGTCCCGGGGGGGGCTAACAAGAAAAGACAGATTACAATGGGTATTCCGGACAGGATATTATTGGCAGTTTCAAGCAGCCAAAACTAGTGCCAAAGGAGGACAGCAGACAAAAGTGGACAGCTCTGGAGCTCGAACACATAATTCGGATTAGTCATTGGTGGGGCTGTATGTGATATTAAACTTAAGTACATACCTTTCACATGTACCATTTCATTTGCTAAATCATCCTCAATGACATAAAATGAAAAATAAAGCTCAGCAGAATAACAATGATATTTTGCGGGGTGAGGAAATCCTGTCCAGCTGATAAATTTCCCGCACAGACATTAGCCAACTACATTTTGTACATTTGCTGTTACACATTAAGACATATTTACCTTCAGAAATGTCTTCTCCAAATACTGTTCAACAACTACATCTGCTCATCACCTATCTGAACTATCTTCCGAACCAGGATATACTACTTTGCGTTATGTATTTATATGGCAAAACCTACTGGGGCTGGATTACAGACAACAAGAGTAGTGAAAAGTAACATTTTCCCTCTCATGCTAAAGTTCCACAAAGAACACATAAACCCAGCAGGTATGTGTGTGTGGGGGTAATTTCTAAAGTATTTTTCCCTGCACATACAGTAAAATATCTGTTTTCTTATCTAGTGTATAAACTGAAATCTCACATTTTTTTAATATAAATAATTTCTGGAGTCAGTTAAACAATTCTTCAAATGTTTTCAAGTACTTTTACTGAAATTTTGCAATACAATGTGGGAGTCTGCCCATTGCCTGCATTGGAATGAGCAATTTCATTTCAGAGAGATAGAAAATTAAACTTTTCAGACAGAAGTTAAGGCGTTTTCCTGATAAACAGAGTAAGTAAATGTGTAAATCAGATTGCAGGTAGGTTAGCAACTCTTCCATACAAACTTTTCCTTTGAGATTAGGAAAATGGGCATGGAGCCAGCCCCGGTTAGCTTTAAATAATTAAAAGGCCATGATGGTGCAATATGCACAATGTTGGAGAATCTTTTTATCATACTAAAACCCTGACATTTTAACAATTTTAAATACATCTAGCACAATTCGGTAGTTAAGATCATCAAATTATTATGTCCTATCATAAATATCCAATATACCGGTATACCTGTTCATATAAAATTATCTTCATTTAGTAAATGGCCTCCTGCAGGACACCAGGATGCGGAGTAAAGTTTGTGCTAGTAAAGTAACGCAACCAACCTACGTATGATCATAACTAATAAATACCCCTATATAGGACCACTGCAGATACATTTAAACCTGTAGGTTAGTGAGCCATCCTCTTAGTTACCGTTTACCATTATATAAAACATCAGATGTCCTACCTGATTCATTAGAAATGCTCTGATGTCCAAGCTCTAGTAAAAAACAACTGGGCCATGCATGTTGTACAAGCATAGCAGGCAATCTAGGAATGTTCTATGACATCAGAGGAGACTAGCATCAGCCAATCAAACTCAAAGAATCTTGCTCACCCTGTTGACCAGGTAAAACAAATACCTGTTATGCATAACTCCTCCTCTAGCCTTTTTGGTAGCAACCAACCTTTGGTGTGCTCCTCACGCAGAATACACCAGCAAATACTATATCTGAAATTGTTAGCAATACAAAAGCAGTAGACTGTACAGATAACTTTGCGGGATGCTTTGATGGTTATCTTATTGACCTATAGTACATATTTGCTTGGTTACATCTTTCTTGACATTGGCTTTTTATATATAGTTTTTATAAACTAATATATTTTATATATATTATTTTGCAGGCAAAAAAATACATGATACCTTTTTGTCTAAATAAAGTGTATTCTTGAGCTTTAAGTGATATTAGACACTGTGATGTACTCAACACCTGCCAAACATTATGAGCTCTTAGAAAGGAGACACATCAACGGAAAGAAAGGGGTACACAGGGGTTTGATTCCCAACCCAAAATGGCAATCTGCTTTTATTAATCCAGTCCAGGGGCTGCCACTACTTTGTACAAATCTCCCAAGGAAAAAACATGCCTGACACATCCCAATGCCAAGCTTAGCCTTGGCTGAAGCTTACCATCCCTTCCTCACTTCTGTCAGTAAAGATATGTCATTGACTAATGGACGCTGCCGGCACCTGTACTGTGGGGGAAAGAAAGCAATCAGCAAGAAGTGATAGGAGGTATGGTAAGCAATGACTTTTAAGTAAGGTTTTCTTAATATTTTTCTTAAGGGTTAAAATAACATTTAATGTCACTCTAAATCTCTCCAAAACAATTACAAGGGCCAATCGAAAAACAAAACCTATATGTAATTTAAATGTATGTATTTAGGTATGCCAAGAGCTGTGATGGAGACCTTTAAGCAGGCACTCATAATGCATTTGACATACTGGAGATCCAGTATAACATAGAGGTACAGCATTCATTTTCACCCATTTCATGACTCAAAAAAACAAGAAAAAAGTGTTAATTTCCCAGAAAATAAGATATTATTGACCCTTGCATATTTGATCAATGCCACGCTAGGACATGCAAATATAAAAGGTAATGTAGAATTAATTACCCTGTAAAGTGAGCTGCTCTTTTTTCTCTTCACATTAGATTGACATTTGTATGTTTACCTAAAGGATGTACACAAGAACAGCCATCAATCCTAACTAGGTGCCATTAAATTCTTAAACCAGGTAGTAAAATAATTAACCCACAGCTCTTTAAGAGCAATTTAGGCAAGGTAAATGCTTGGGGCGTGTTAGTAAATTACAGGTCTAGTTTGAATGGCCTGTATTGCTTCATGACTTCTAGAATTCCCATAATAAGGAAACAAACTGCACTTTCTACTTAACAGCAAAGCACAACATTTAGGGATCAACTGCCCCCCAATGCATTATATTTTTTTTAAACAAAATGTGAACATGGATACATTTAAGAAAACATGGCCATAACTCAGTTTCTGAACATGGTGGTATTATTTTTGACCCTGTCATGTTCCATGTTAAGTCAAGGGAGAAATGCAGTATTCAGGATGCAGGGATTTCCTGCCAATCCTGCAACTCACCATAAAGTCTACTCTTGAGTTGCATATAGAATTTATGGAACTTGACAGCATTCGGCCCATCTAGTCTGCCTGTTTTTCCTGATGTAAAAATTCAAACCTTATTAAGTCCTTCTGATGAGTCCTTCATCTTAAATTCAGGATAGTTATACGCCTATCAAATGCATGTTTAAATTCCCTCACTATATTAACTTCTACCACATCTTCTGGAAAGCTGTTCTATCGCCATCTAACTAGGTCAGGTTA
Source organism: Sceloporus occidentalis (assembly GCA_023333645.1). Taxonomy (NCBI): domain Eukaryota; kingdom Metazoa; phylum Chordata; class Lepidosauria; order Squamata; family Phrynosomatidae; genus Sceloporus; species Sceloporus occidentalis. The sequence goes on along the minus strand of JALMGF010000088.1, from coordinate 1,308,271 downwards.
TCCTGGGGGTTTGTAATCTAGCACATTAAACATAGGGATCTATTAATAAAGCCCTAAAAGGTAATTACACCCTAAATTTAAAATTTGTATATAAAGTGGTCATAGAGCATATTATTCATTATAGTCTGAAAAACAAAACTCAATGGTATTAAAAAGCGATCCCCAGTGAGTCCTGTATCTGAGTGTCTGTCCCTCAATCAGGAATCTTTGCACGACAATAGAGTGCAGTCTTTGTAGAAATTAAGAAATACATTGGCAAGCTTTTTGTAGTCTGAATATGTTTTTTTCTCTCTAGAGCAATTTTCTATTGCACAGCACCTATCTATCTTCACCAGACTTTCAAAAGAATTCCAGCGTGCTAGAAGCAAAAGAGGCTCCCTAAATTCAACATGACACAACTGACAGCATTTCAAAGCCAGGTATACAACCCATTTCAACTCAAGTCGCTGAACCAAAGCACTGCAATATTAGGCTTGAGTGCTTTGTAAAGCCTTCAAAGATGCATGAGTTGATTTGCCCTTTTGACTGGTGGTAAAGAATTCAGACACACTACTCGTGCCTATAAACGAGCTCAGACAAATAATCTGGAGTGAAACTCAAAGGGTATATTAATCTCTAAGTAAAATGTCAGTCTACTTCTTCAATATCAACACCCTCTGCAGAGTGTCACCCTGGGTGTGGCAACTCATGAACCTCGTGGACCTCCTTCCATACCAGACCATATAGACCACTGTGCAGTTACAAGACAAGACCACGTTCCAGTGAGTAGACTACACTGCATTGTGTTGGCTCCGATTGGTAACAACTTTGTCTCTCTCTAACCCCGCAAGACCTCAAACCTCCGATTCCGGTATAGGGTTCCGGAAGGAGGAAATCAAACAGCGGGTGTGAGAGAAAAAAAACGGTCACTAGAGGACTGCATCTTTGGGTGTAATTCCCTGATGGTGTCAACCGGTGCGGTCTGCTTGGTTATGATACCATAGCCCGCCAACTAAATTGAAGACAAAGCAGACAAGGGACAGAGGCACAGAGCTCTCTGTTTCCTTCAGCTAAACAATACATTTGCAGGTAGTATACCCCTTTGTTTAAAACTACTGTCCATTATTAAATATATTTAGTTAAACTAACTAGGTAAACTTACTTTTTTACTTAGGAGGATCTGCAATAAAGTGATGGCTATGCCACTATACCAGTGGCTGATCTTTGTGATTCATTCTCCTTGCAGTGTATATGAGGTAGTAACAGTGGGCATCTTTTAGAGATGTATCAAAACTGGGCTTCCTCTTTAAAACGAAAAGCAAAACAATTTTACACAATCCAATGATCGATCAACAACATCTAAAGAAATTCAGCCCATACATAGATTCTTGCTTTAAACAGTAGTTGTCACTTACAAAAAGACTTAATTAAGAATTATGCATTAATAAACCATCATGTGTACTTAGATTTTTATGTAGTGATAATTAGAAATTTGTTATAGCACCATAGAAAGAATTGTTTTGCTTTTAGGTCTTTTCCATCTCTTAGGCAAATTAATTGTTAATTGTCGTTAGGATTTAGCAAATGTCTGCTCTTAGGCACTAACATAAGTCTCTTAACGATGCTAAACCATTACCATACCTGGGAACTTCTGAGCTCCGGCTACCCAAAGCCTTTCCTTGTGGGGACTGCCCACTGACGTCAGTGGGTGTTCCCGCTGGTGTCAGTGGGCATTCCCCCCGACTTACCAATGCACCCCGAGACTATGACGGAGAAGCACCGGGCACGTGTTTGTCTACGCTCATCGCTGCAGCCGGTTAACGTCTGTGCGATACACGTAGGCAACCTCGCGGGTGCTCTACCATAGAAGCCCCAGTGGAAGTTCCGGCAGCAGAGGTTGTCTACGCGCATCGCGCAGATGTCCACGGCTGCCGGAGAGGAGGATCCAGGTCCCCTGCAGCACTGCGGGGGATCTGGATCCTAACCCTGCTGCTTACCCGCAGCAGGGCTAAATGAACGGCACGGCATCCCTGCGCTAAACCCCGAATATAGGCCGCACCCCACTTTAAAAACCTAAAGTTGGGGATAAAAGTACGGCCTATATTCGGGCCAATGAGGTATATAAATATTAATGGAAAAGTAATAATCACTCACTGGTACTCACTGGTGGTATGAAACTCCATGCACTCAAAACTCTATTATATATTTTTATTATATATTATTATATAATTAATACCTATACTGCTGCCTATGACAGAACTACATTGGTGGGCCAGACACAGCAGTTGCTGTGAGTTGCAGTCTCGTGGACACTTGCCCACATTCAGCCTGGGCATTTGGGCCATGGTTCCTCTGGTGGGGGGAAGTGTGGGGGGTCACAAAATGTAAAAATGCAGGTTGAAATGTACAAAGACTATCTGCTTATAACATAGGAGGCCCCTTCCATAGCCATTGTTTCCCTGCACCTTAAGTTCGTTCATTTTATAATTGTTCTGTTAAGTCTTAATTTTGTGTGATGTAATTCACTTATGTACTGATGTGATTGAGCCCTTTTTTCTGTTTAAAACCTGGCTGTTGTCTTGTTGTTTCTGTGGATAAATATGTTATATTCTGTTCAATAAAATGTTCATTCCTGCTGTACTCAGTTTAAGGTAGTTGTGTCTACTTATTGGGTACACATAGCAGGGCTCCAAGGTGTGCATGCTGACTGGTGCTGGAAGTGATTTCGGGGACAACAGAAGGATACATCTGGGTGATCTCTGGGAGTTACTACAGCTCTCTTGGTGAACCAGTTACACTGCCTATGTCTCACTTAGATGTCTCTGGTTAGTATTGCCTTTGACTTGACAAAAGGGAGGTTTTGTTTGTCCCTAAAATGGAATGTTAGTCCAGTAAATAGATATATTATATTACAATAATCATTTCTTATATATTTACTAATAATGATGCATTCTTACAATAGGCAGTTGTTGTAGTTGCCTTAAAAGACAATATATGTGTTAGAACCTTAAAAACATTTTGATATAATCTCATTTTGATATTAACTCATTTTAGTGTATACTTCATCATTTACCTTTCCTACCTTGTCTTTTTTGTTTCCAGGTCTCATCTTTACGTTCTAAACCATCCCAACCAGCAGAGAGCTCTCCATCACTCTGAAATAACCTTTTGGTCCTCTTAGACAAGGAAAAGTTTATCCAGTTTACAGCTCGAGAAAAGGACCCCAGAGAATTTCTCTTGAATGATCCAGAAGTGCTCTCCTTTCTCATTTTGCTGTCGCACCTTGCCCACTTGTTAAGTTAACGGATGAATTTGTCCTTGGATTTCATGATGGTAAATTTCATCATTTGCTTAGAAGCCAATGTGCAGATTTGTCAGTTATATATGAGAAACACTTATCTATTTAACACAATGATCCATGAATGTAACCTCTTTACAGGCAGTCCAAAATTCAAACACATATCTACCAAACGCGTTAGCTTGATGTCCTTGTAACAAGATATTCTAACCAATGATGCCTACTAAAACACCAATATGATCATTTCTCCAGATGTCATGCACTGCAAGCAGAAAACCAACAGTGTTGTATCCATTACAAATACTTGCTGCACCTGTTTTTATAATCCAGAAACATGTAAAATCCAATGCCTAGGTGTTCAGATTCCCATAAAAAGGTGAATCAGTTCTGAATGAGACCTCCTCCCCAAGCAATAATTCTTCTATTTTCCAAACTTGACACAGGTTGATGTTCCACATACACAGCAAAAAGCCACTTGAGTGGATACAGCTGATAACATTATGCTACCTCTGACTTATGTGAGATCACTGTTTGTTCCACAGGGAAATGACAGCACTTAGAGGAGGCCACTCCCTGAGTCGTGTTATTTTTCCTTGCAAAGACGGGCTCCATGAAATGTATACAACGTAGAGGCAGAGCTGACAGTTTGTAGCAGTTCCACCACCAAAAAAAAAAATCACAATGAGGGCACAAATCCAAATAGCAAAGGATTTGGATTCTCTGCATGCAAAACATACTTAAACTCAAATTGACACTCTGCTGTCACATACATTCACGTGCGTGTGATGGCTGGGGTGTACCTTTAATGAAACTTAATAGCAAGGTTCAGCTATCACAATGCAAAGGGAGAATCAACAAGTAGTAACAGGGTTCCTACCCCAATATTTTGGTGGTCTATACCTGATTTACGCATCTGGATACCGGGTTTTGCTGCTTTGTTGATTTAGTCTGCCTAAGTGAGATAATTGGACTTTTGGTGTGAAATTCTTTTAAATGTTTCAAGAGAGAGATTTTAATACAGCTCCCACATAACCAACATGTCAAAGAACTTAGCTTATAACTACTACGCCTAAACGCTTAATTTAAGTTATTAAATGATCTCCCTTTGGCACCCTTTTGGCACTCAGAGGGTTAACGAAAGGCTAATGTTTCTTTGAAAACAAAAGCCACGTAAGGAAGAAGTGAACTAGCGTCTCCAGTCTCAAATTACCTAGACCATGAGTCAGGCAAGCATACGGTAGTGACCTTTGCCCCATACGAACAGGACAATGAATCCAACTGCCTTTTCTCTGTTAATCATTTAGTATGGAGGGTTTCGCTATGGAAATTACTGTGTGATGTAATGCACAGAGACTTTACCCAGCCCCGCAAGACAACAATGTATGAGTAATAAGTTTGCCGTAGCCATAGAGGCAAGGTGATTGTGTGTCCCGAGCAATATCTGCACAATATGTGCAACATCTTGATTTTAATACTAATACCTTAAACAGGCTTCCAAGCAAAGTCATTCATTCTATGCTCCAAAACCCCCTTCTTAACTCTTTAGCTCCTGTATATAGTACATGATAGAAATGTCAAGTAAAGCAAATCATAATGGCCGCACATCAATTCCCACGAAACAGCATAAAGCAATTGGTGTATTGTCTTGTAGGGTATTCAGTGTCCTCATAACTTGCATGCAAGTATATCTTAACACAGATGCACTTTATAACTAAGGAAAGGTACCATACGTAGAGTATTAATATAGGAAATTAGGTACCTGCCCCAAAGAGCCTACTTGTGCCTCATAGCCTAGAGCCCAAACAATAAGACACTGCACATTAAGATGTGTCAGTCTCTGTGGTCTGCCCTGGGGAGCTTATCTCACCTTTACACTGTGGTACCTATGTGTACTAGATGAAGTTTGGCCCCATGGGCCCTAAGAAAAGGAAAAAATGAGGTGATGGAGTGTGATGACAAACTCTACTGACTTTATATACAGTTAATAGAGTTCTGGAAAAAGAAAGAGCTTCTCCACATACTCATCTTATCACCCTTAGCGAAGAACACAATGCCATTGATATCAGTGTCAAGGGAGAGATTTCACTCTAACGGGCTATAGAAGGTCCTACACAAAGATGTCAATTAGATGATTTATGGGTTACAATGTTTTTCTTTCATTGTTTAAGAGGCACCTCTCCATATTGTCCTTTTATGCCTGATAGGTCTAGTTTGATAGAAATACATAAAATGATTATTATTACTCTTATATCCGAAAGTGTATAATTTATTAGATCATAGTAACTTAAACGAGCCAAAATACAGAAGAAAATGGGCTATTGAGACGTAACTTGGACATACCCTGGAGTATATATATATATATATATATATTTTGTAGAATTGGTCTGCCGAGAGGTGGCTCGGCTCTGTATAAACAAAGCACTTCACCATGAAACATAAAACCTTTCTCCTGAGTCCTACTCTAAATATTTTAAAGAGATGTAGACAAAGCTGTGAAAGAGTGTACATGCATTAATCATAAAATGAGACCTCACTGTCCCCAATGATTATAACCAAATAAGGTACAATGGATTCAAGAAGGTCAGAGGCTGGGATAAAACCAAGTTTTACTTTACTGAGACAGTAGTAGATAAGTTGAACAGCCTCACTGCAGAAGTGGTACAGTTTGATTCAATTATAGAATTTAAACATGCATGGGACAGACATGTGGCTATAATAAATAAAAGAAGACCAGAGGATTAAGATTATACCAGGAATATATCCGTTACAAAAAAAAACTTTTAACATTTGCAGTGCTTTAATACAGATAGTCTTGACTTCAACAGCAACTTCTACAGGTTTCTGTCCAACACACACCACAACGCACAATATAATTCATTGTAAATCCAGCGGTCATGTAAAATATAGCTTTACTCCTTCAGTCTTGTGTATCATCTAATTAAACCCATCTGTTCCCTCTAATTTCAGCTCAGATGACTAAGCACGAGAAGCAATCCAAAATCATACCAGCCTCACCCATGTTCACTGCTTAAACTTACATGGTGGGTGTTTCACTTTCTATGTAACTTCTTGTTACATCTGGTTCCAAAAACGTTTAGAGCTCTTTAAAAAGAACATCTTGGTGGATATTAAGGGGATAGATTTAAATTAACATTTTTTTTAAATACTGCTTCTTAGAGCAAAGCTTGCCAACCTATGGCTCTTCAAACATTGATGTGATCATCTAAAAAAGTAAACCATGTAAAATAAAATTTATGAACAGCTGGAAAGCTCTGCTAATCCTTGTGTTAAAGGAGTAGTTCACTAATTGAACCATTCTTTTGTCACAGATACAGTGCAGTTGCCTGACTATCGCCACCAGGAGGCAGACTTTTCCAAGTATTTCCATGCACTCCTTAAGCTTGGGTATAGTATGCATTTGGTTCATTTAATGAATCCACAACCATGTTGGTTTTGGAGCGTATTCAGTAACCTGAGAGTTTGTACAATAGCTGCAAATTTCAACATGCCAATACGGTTTATTCGCTAAAATGGAAGTTTGCCTGACTTGACTCTGTATTATTAGTGAAATTATGAACAGCTTGGTAGAACCCTGTATGAAACATACTATCAGTGACCTTGCTTTGCTATTATACAGGTGCCACTGCTCCTCCTCACCTGGAACAAGCAGCAGCACCCGCTGAGGGTCTTCAGCTGGAAGGGCATACAGCACCAAGCCCCCTGCCTACTGGTCTGTAAGGGCATTGCCTGGGGGAGGGTGGCAAAAGGAGTCGGCGACCTGTGTGCGAGGTCTGGGGTTTGGCAACAGGTGCCTGGATAATATGCGAGCTGGCCTTATTTTCTTGAAGGTAGTGAAAGCATGAAAATACATAATTTAAGCCAATATACTACATAAAAAAACAGTAAACCGTAATAATAATGGGTACATGCTTTGCTTACTGGCCTTTATGAACAGTTTCTTTGTGGTGTTCACATTTGTAAATTTCATGCAAAAAAAAATAAATGAAATAATAATGCAATGCATTCAGGGCCAATAATCTCTTAATGATCAAAGCCTGAAAACACTTTCCGTTTATACAGCTTTTGCTTGTAATTAGATAGAGAAAATGCTAGGTGGCAGAGTAAACCGCCTCTATTTCCAATAACACACCAATAGGACATATTTTAGTTATCCTAGAGAGCAAGCAAACTGTCACTGACCTTGTTCTGTGTTGGATCTCTAGTGATCTCTGGTAGCAGAGTTTTATGTATTTTTGAGCCAACATTTTTACCAAGAGTTTTTAAGACATCTAATCAAAAAAGCACTTTGTATTCCCATTTGTGATGCCGTTAAAGCTGGGTCAGTGAAAGCTACAAGTGCTGTATCAATATGAACGTCCAACATTCAACATAATCGCCTAGTTCCTTTATCAGGTATTGTAAAATCTTATGTATAATGCATTTTTTTCACCTTTTTGAGACACATAGAGAGGGGGTTTGTATTATAGACAGGTAACAAATAACATGAAAAATAAAGTTCTAAAAAAAATCATAATATAAACAATCCCAGTAAACCAACATTCGTAAGAGGATTCTGATCTAAACAAGTACAACGGCTCTAAAGCTGAACGCCACAATGTGGCTCTTCAGGGGAATCAAGGCCTAGATGTGATGTCATGTAAACCAGCCATAGTACCACCAAAAAATAGGTATGACCTGCAAGTTTAAAGAGTTGCCGCTTGAATATATGTTTATTGTCCCTGATGGCATCATCCAAGAAGAATTAAAGTACTTTAAATGAAAAAAAGATAATTATCACTTATGTTAAGGAGAAGCTCCCAGCTTCCCATCCTCCTGTTATGCTTCCCTAGCCAGCGTTAGAGCTGACTCGCTGTGAGTATCCGGCGTGTCGGATGTGTTCGGCCAAATACATTTTGTTCAAGGAAAATAGCTGGAGGTGGGGAAAGGGGGGATTCTGCAGAATAACACTTAAATGTAAAAGAACTTCTCAACTACTATGTTACTATAATATGCTGTATATTATGGCTAGAGTGTCTCTTTAAGCTCCAAAAGCCATTCTTTTAAAATACAGGGTATGATGCCAAATCCCCAAAGTCCTGCATTGAACTGAACAAGAAAACAATTGTGCAGATAAAATGCAGTGCTGGTGAACCGGCATGCACCCTCAGGGAAGCTGGTTTATTATGACATCATATCTAGGCCTTTGTAAGACAGAGAGTCTACTCAGTAAAAGATGTCCCTGAGCATCTTCTGTCATTCAGACACAGTGATATCACCAGCAGCAGATAGCTTTAAATTCTTGATTAAAAAAAAAAAAAGCTTGATTAAAAATTATAGTTGGATGACCAGTAGGCATACAAACACAAATAAAGATGCTTTTTGTTGGAAGTATTCAAATTGGCATTGAACTTCTGTACGTAGATATCAGCTAGTTAAAGCACTAGGTACTCATGAACAATTTCTGAATTAGTTTAGCTTATTTAAAATATACTTTATCTGAATTGCTAGAGTAGATTGTTGTTTTTCTTTAAATATATAATGACCTCAAAGACTAATAAGCATCTTTCTCTTAGCTCTTTAACAAAATATTAGAATGTATACTTCTGGCAGGGGAGGTAACAATGTAGAAGCAGTTTTAGTGATGACGTGTACACACAGGTGAATGGCAGATGTGGTTGGCATTGTAAGCGTGGCTTCCAAGCTATGAACAGGGCATCTGGGTTTTTAATCATGTAAAATATTGTTTTGTTCATAATATTTTTAGACACGTGACACAGAGGCAGGTACTTGCTAATGTTGTTTTCTTAGCAGATTAATAACTTGGCTCTTCTGGAGCTGATCTACCGTATTTTCCGGCGTATAAGACGACTGGGCGTATAAGACGACCCCCAACTTTTCCAGTTAAAATATAGAGTTTGGGCTATACTCCCCGTATAAGACTACCCCTCTACCCAGTATACAACAACCAGCGCAAGCGATGTACCTTACCGGTGATTGGCTGGTTGTTGTATACAAAGCCTGCTTGGATTGGGTGGGTCAGCTCTCCCTAACATATGCCTGTCCACACACACATGTATAGACATACACTGCCCTCACACAACCCTTCCTTTACACACATATACACGTACACACCAGCTTACAAGCACACATATACACTGTAACGGGTTCACCAAGAGAGCTGTAGTAACTCCCAGAGATCACCCAGATGTATCCTCCTGTTGTCTCCAGAATCTCTTCCAGCACCAGCCAGCATGCGCACCTTGGAACCCTGCTATGTGTACCCAATAAGCAGACACAACTACCTTGAATTGAGTACAGCAGGAATGAACAGTTTATTGTTGTAAAACATAGACTGATATAGCCACAGAACTTCATTAACATAAATCAACATTGATAAACAGGTACATGTAGACAACTCGACCTTTAATCCCCTTTAGCAACTGAATATCCCCCCGGTAGCCATCCTGTTAATGGGATTACTTTACACAATGGAGTTCCTGCCTGTTTGGGAGCCAGGCTGGAGCCATCTCTGAGTACCTTGGGCTCCTGTATGACAGGTCATTCTGTCACATACACATACACTGCCCTTACACACACCTGTCCATACACATACACTGCCCATACACAGACATATACATACATACACTGCCCTTACACACACACATATACCTTATTGGCTCGAATATAGGCCACATTTCCCCCCCACACTTTAAGTCTTTAAAGTGGGGGTGCGGCCTATATTCGGGGTCTAGTGCCTGACGCCCAGGACATGCAGTTGTGGGCGCCGGGCAGGCAGCAGGGTTAGGATACAGATCCCCCGCAGCTGTGCAGGGGACCTGCATCCTACTCTCCGATACGCTGAGACAGCCTCCCCTGCCAGCGCTTTCAATGGGGGGAGTGCCGGCACGGGAGGTTGTCTAAGCGCATCGCGCAGATGTTCACCGGCAGCGGCAATGTGCGTAAACAGCCCCCGCTGCCGGCACATCTGCACGGGGGGAGTCCCGGCAAGGGAGATTGTTAAAGCACATCGTGCAGACGTGCCCGCAGCGAGAGGTTGTTAATGCTTGCATCGCTGCAGCTGGTGAACGTCTGCGCAATGTACGCTAACAATCTTCCTTGCCGGCACTTCCCACGGCGGAAGTGCCAGCACCGGAAGTTGAATACGCGTACTGCTTGGCTGTCCCCCGCCGGCCCTGCAAGACCCCGGGGAGTCTGCACCAGTAAGTCTAAGGGGGGGGACCTCTTGGGGGCAGAGTGGCAGCATATCTCAGGGGGGATAGAGTGGCAGCATATCTCGGGGGCAGAGTGCATATCTAAGGGGGGGATAGAGTGGCAACATATCTCGGGGGGACAGAGTGGCAGCATGTCTGGGGAGGGCAGAGTGGCAGCATGTCTGGGGAGGGCAGAGTGGCAGCATATCTCGCGGGGGCAGAGTGGCAGCATATCTGTTCCACTAAGCACCTAACTTTTAGGGTGCGGCCTATATCCGAGCCAATACGGTATATATATATATATATATATATATCTACACATACTAACATACGCCTGTCCATACATACACATTTATACACTGCCCTCACCACACACCCCTGCCTTTACACACACTATATATATATATATATATACACACACACACACTAGGGCTGAAACAACTAATCGATAAAATCGATAATAATCAATAATGAAAATCGTTGTCAACGATTTTCATTATCGATTAATCGAATCGATTTTTATCGATTATAAAAATTATAATCCGACCTCAAACAGAGATCGGATTATAACACTAGAATCCAGATCCCCCGCAACACTGCAGGGGACCTGGATTCCCCTCACTGTCGGCCGGTCTCTCACTTCCGTCTCTCTCCCCCTCCCATACACCCCTCTGACTCCTCCCCCCTCCCATACATCACTCTGCCTCTCTACCCGGCTCCGTTACTGACTTCATAGAAGCCTCAGCGTAAGTGAAGGGCAGTAACGGAGGCTGTCTGTGCGCATCGTTTAGACCCCCACCAGCTGACAGAGGATCATCTTCTCTGTCAGCCGGTGGGGGGTCTGCATCGCACAGACAGCCTCCGTTACTCACCTTCACTTACGCTGAGGCTTCTATGAAGCTGCAGTGAAAGTTCCTGTCAGTAACGGAGCCGGGTAGAGAGGCAGAGCGGTGTATGGGAGGAGGGAGGAGTCAGAGGGGTGTATGGGAGCCACCCTCCCATACACCACTCTGGCTCCTCCCCCTACCATTCGGCACTCTGCCTCTCTACCCGGCTCCCTGGTGTCTTGTGAACCTCCGTGGCTGACAGGAGGCAGAGTGCAGTATGGGAGGGGGGAGGAGGCAGAGTGGAGTATGGGAGGGGGCAAAGTGATGTATGGGAGGGGGAGGGGCCAAAGTGATGTATGGGAGGGGGAGGAGGCAGAGTGGAGTATGGGAGGGGGCAAAGTGGTATATGGGAGGGGGAGGAGGCAGAGTGGTGTATGGGAGGGGGAGGAGGCAGAGTGGAGTATGGGAGGGGGGAGGAGGCAGAGTGGTGTATGGGAGGGGGAGGAGGCAGAGTGGAGTATGGGAGGGGGGAGGAGGCAGAGTGGAGTATTGGAGGGGGAGGAGCCAACGTGGTGTATGGGAGGGGGAGGAGCCAGAGTGGTGTATGGGAGGGGGAGGAGACAGAGTGGTGTATGGGAGGGGGAGGAGACAGAGTGGTGTATGGGTGAGTTATAGTGGTGTATGGGGGGTATTATGAATTTCAGGGCATATAGGGGGTATAAGGCATATCGATATTAGGCATATCAGGGGGGCATAAAACATATCTGGGGTAAAAGGTATATCAGTGGGCTCAGTTGCATATCACTGGCATATAAGAGGTATAAGGCATATATGGGGACAGAGTGGCAAGCTGGGGGTCAGATGTGCATAACCGGGGGCAGTTTGGTAAATAAAAAAATTTTAAACAAGGCTTTTTTCTCATAGTTTTTATTAAATATGAAAAATAGTTAACATATGAATTAATATTTACTAATAACTTTGTATTAAGACCTAGTTTGAGAAACACTGTGTTTGGGTTCTTGTAGCTTTTATTATTATGTCAGTAAAATAAGAAGGTGAATAGAGAGAGGCCATTGTGATAAAGAGATGAAAGTGTAAATTGTACGTTTTTTATTACATTATTTTAAATTAAAAAAAAATTTTTTTTATCCGATTAATCGATTAATCGGAAAAATTATCGGCCAACTAATCGATTATTAAAATAATCGTTAGTTGCAGCCCTAATATATACACACACATACATACACACACCAGCTTACAAATACCTACACTGTTCTTACACACACCTGACCATACACATACACTGACCTTACACACACATATATACACATACACTGCACTTACACCCCTTTCTCCCCATCTCTTACCTTTCTCATCTTCTTCCCACATCTTCCATCCAGTTGTGGGAGGGTGAGGTCTGTCATCTCAGACCTCTGCTTTACTGCTCCCTCATCACTACGCGCCGGCAATTGATGCCGAGCGCCGGGATATGACGTCATCCCCTCGCTCGGCATCAATAGCCAGCGCGTAGTGATTAGGGAGCAGGGAAGCCGAGGTCTGAAGTGCCAGACCTTGAGCTCCCTAATGTTGGGCTAGTTAGAGGGAGGTCGTGATCTCCCCAACCAGCCCTGCTCATCGGGCGCCTGCTGATCAGGGCTAATTAGGGAGATCACGATCTTGCACCTACCTCGGCGCGGCCCTGAAGACCAGCCCAGGGGAGGTACGTTAGGGACTTCGTGGGATTTTCCGGCTCGGTAAGTTTCAGTACCCGGCGTATAAGACGACCCCCGACTTTTGAGAAGATTTTGAAGGGTTAAAAAGTCGTCTTATACGCCGGAAAATATGGTAGATCAAGAAGCAGAGGAAGAGCAAAGACACAGCATTGGGGCCAACGGTTCAAGCACATCCCTCACCTTGCAGTGAACTATTGCTTTATTTATTCATTTTTTCTATTCTAGCAAACAAGAGATCCTGTTACTCTACCTAGAATACTTTTGAAAGAACCCCCTCCAAAAAAAGTTTGAGCTGCAGGGAATTCTCCTCCCTGGCAGCCGGCAAAGGTATGCGCTATGCACGTAGACAACCTTCGCGCTTTCGCCGGTGCTCGGTGATAGAAGCACCGGTGGAAGTGCCGGCAGCAGCTGAGGTTACCAGACAGGAGGATCCAGGTCCCCTGCAGCGCTGCGGGGGATCTGCATCTTAGTCTCATAGTCAGACCTCAATTTGAGGTCTGATTAGAAGATGACCTCGATTATAAGACTAGGGGTATTTTTCAGAGCATTTGTAAATTATGTCAAAAGAAAGCACTCTATTATATAATTTGTTTAAGTAGAACAAATAATAAAGAGGGGGAACCATGGCTGAATAAACATCTTCTCATGAAAGGGTTAATGATGATGAAAGTTTTGTTATTTAATAATAAAGCAAATGATTAATGCTTGCCATTACAACACCACAGCTGAAATGTGATACTAGGGCCTTGGAAGCAGAGAATCCTGTCTTTTTTAGAATTTATTGGATGAGGGCCACAGGCCAATATTTATCAGGCAGTCTATGACTTGTATCTCTGTTACCACTTGTTGGTGTAGAATATTAAGCCTTATGAATTCCAGCCATAGTTAGACAGCGTGTTGCCACATCAAAGCAGGGTCTTAACCTCTAAATATCTCATTATTTAAACAAAGATTGATTTTGGCTTTAAAACAAATAAAATTAGCTAGAATTGCTTCCATATTAATATCATTGCTATTATTAGCATTGATTTATATTTTGGCAGCTCATGCTTTACACAGTATGGGGTGGAGAAAAGTCAAATCAACAAAGATAAATTAATACAAAGGGTAAAGTGGACTGTGGTTGCAATCTTACAATGAGGCATTAAGATTGGTATACATTAAGTATTTTTTTTACTACCTTTGAAGTCCTCTCTACCTGGGATGTCAGAGCTTAACTGAATATTCTGTTCTCCAGCTTGTTTAATGCAACAGATGGTCTGACATCACTTATATTTTCTCCTGCTTGTGTGATGCAATTAAAGGTCTACCTTACTGCACGTCACCTTACTGATTATACTATGCATTAAGCAGGGCTTGCGCAACCATTTTTGTAGAGACACTTGTCCAGGATGGCCCTTCAAAATGCAAAATGAATTCAGGAAGTTAAAACCACAACTCTACTGTGAAAGTACTTTTTTAGTGAATAAACTCCAAACGCATCCTTCAATCTTACTTAATCTTTGGTTTTAAAATGAATCAGGAGACCGAACAGCTCGGTATTGGTTTTGCTTGTGTTGAGACAGATCACAGATTTCTGTCTGTTGCCATTAATGCAATGGGAGTCATCCTGTCTACATGCTCTGTGTAATTATATACAATATAATTGGATCAATGGACTATTTCATGATTACTATAATTAGACCTCTTTTCAAACTGTTGCACTTTGTTGATTGAACTATTCTACAGGTTGCTAAGGCTAAGACTGACTTTAAAATTTGCACCAAAATCACTATATAACAGCTTTCACTCTTTTGGGAAACCTTGTTTCTTTGGGACATTTTGCCCATTCCTCCAATAGAGCATTTGTGAGGTCAGGCACTGATTGTTTGACAAGAAGGCCTGGGTTCTAAACTCAGTTCCAGTTCATCTCAAAGGTGTTTGATGGGGTGGAGGTCAGGGTTCCGTACAGGCCAGTCAAGTTCTTCCACACTAAACTCATCCAGTGTCTTTATGGATTTTGCATAGCATTGTACAACATACCAAGACATTTTGGACAATGCTATGCTTTCAACACGTGTGTTAGATCACAATTTGGGCCCTTGTCAAAGTGGCTCAGATCCCAACGCTTGCCCATTTTTCCTGCTTCTAACATAAGATAAAACGCTTATCAGTATTATTCACATGACCTATCAGTGGTGATAATGTTATGGCTAACCCTAATATATTATATTCCAATTTGTAATAGTAAATAAAATGTGTATACTATACACGTGTACAGCAACGTTTTATTTCCCAGCAATTTAATTTCTAGAGCACTACAAATGTTGCCTGCTTGCTCAGGTTGGAGTGAGCGCTAGTTTAAGTAATGGACATTGGTAAAAACATCAGAACCAACAACTATCAGACTTGCTTCCCCTACCCAACTGAAACATTTCAAATCATATTGATGGCATCCTGGGGCAGCACATGCTGTGTAACCGCATAGCGATAGACATATCTATCAAATAAGATTAGGGCTGCAACTAATAATTATTTTCATAATCGATTAGTTGGCCGATTATTTTTTCGATTAATCGATTATTCGGATAAAAAAAATTAAATTTTTCATTTATTTTAAATTATTTAATAAAGTAACATAGGATGTTAAAAACAAACGGCAGAATAAAAAATTTTCTTGTTTTTATTTCCCCAACCTGCCCCCCAGTTATGCATGTTTGAGCCCAGGCTTGCCACACTGCCCTCCCCGACATGCCACACTGCCCTCCCCACATATGCCTTATATACCCTATATGCCTTATACCCCCAGATATGTCACTCCGTCCTCCTCAGGTATGCCGTATACCCCCCTGATATGCCATAGTGCCCTCATAGGATTTGCAGACCCGTTCACAGACACCATACTTTTAGAAATAAATACAGGGTTAATCTTCACTGCCCCCAGGATTTAGATTCCCTTTAGTTTGCCCTCCTTTACCTCTAACTGCACCTTAAGTTAACCTTATTAAATTCATTAAATTAACCCTCAGTCCTCAGCATTAAATTAATCCTGAAGAGAAGACCCCATTAACCACAACTGCCCCTAAATTAACCCTGAAGACCCCATCAACCACAACTACCCCTAAATTAACCCATTAACTATAACTGCCCCTAAATTAACCCTAAACACCCCATCAATCACCACTTCCACTAAATTAACCCTAAACACCCCATTAACTATAATTGCCCCTATATTATCCCTAAACACCCCATTAACTATAACTGTCCCTAAGTTAACCCTAAACACCCCATTAACAATAACTGCCCCTAAGTTAACCCTAAACACCCCATTAACAATAACTGCCCCTAGGTTAACCCTAAACACCCCATTAACTATAACTGCCCCTAAATTAACCCCCACCTCCCCTAACTTCCAGCAGCCCAAATATTAATTTTATACTATAACATTATATAGTTAGATGAGTGTCACAGCCATGGCGATGCTAAGGAAATGGGCGGAGCCAATCGGCCGTTTGGCTCTGCCCCTTTCTTCCTCCCTGTCACTGCCGATTGGCCCCGCCCCTTTCTTTCTCCAGCAGCGATTGCAGGGAGGGACTGGAAAAAGGAAGTGGGCGGGCCAATCGGCAGTGACTGCAGGGAGGAACTGTAAGTATCAACTGCTGCTGTGACTCCTGTGAGTCACACTAAACGGATTATAACACGAGGGGTATTGTTCAGAGCATTTGTTCTGAAAAAACCCTCATTTTATAATCGATAAAAATCAATTCAACTAATCGATAATGACATTCGTTGCAAACGAATTTCATTATCGATTATCATCGATTTTATCGATTAGTTGTTGCAGCCCTAAATAAGATAGTCTCTTCACGTCCAATTTCACAACCACTTACCTCTGAAGAAGCCAGTTTTGTTGAATTGCGTCAGGTTCTCCACAACACTTTCTGTGGTTTGCTGTCTTAATTCAGTGACAAACTGTCATATCTTTAATTGTACAATACTTAAATTTTTCTATGTTTATTATGTTTTTTACAATATTAAAATGATTGTTTTTACGACACCACTGTCCATTAGTTAAGCTTGCGCCCTCTCCAACACATCACTATTGTGCATTCTTTCTTCTAAGCATAAGGGGACTGCTCTCTGGAGTTAGTAGCAGCTATAGTATTTCCTTTATTTTTCTTCTTCTCTGGTTACTTTTTTTTTCTCTTCCCCTTCTCCTGGCAGATAGTTACACGGAATTCCTCATTTTGCAGCTCAGCTTACCCACTCGCCTAATGGATTTTTAAATCTAAGGGTTAAGTTAATAGATCCACAATTCTAACTTTTGTGTATGGTCCCAAGTACCTAAATTGCCTAATGGAAAACCCATCCCCACTCAATATATCACACAGAACTCTGGCACATTCCATCCATTATGAACTGAAGTACATTAACTATAAGCTGTACTGTTGGCCGTAGTTTTAAAAGGGTTAATCACGAACAAGGAAAAAAATCTAAAAGAAAAATGTAAATTTCTAATATCTGTCATAAAGGGTTTCAAGTTTCATTTGCATTTTTCTATGAACGCAAAAGATATACAGCAGGTGATGTGTTAATATGGATGCAGTCATTTCAAAATGAACATGGGCATGGTTTGAGAAAATAATTAAGCTTAAAAAATGAGTAGGGCAGCTGAAATAACATCACAGTAATTTTAAGGGTATTTTACAATCACTGTTTTTAGACAAAAGTGTAACTTTTTTATCATTATATACTTAAGGTTGCAATTAACCCAACATCTGTGGATTTACTTCTACTGCTTACTTAAGTTCCTTTGAATGCTTATGACACATTGTGTGCATTTTCCAATTTTTTTATGTTGAATTTATGCATTTTCTGGAACACTATTTTTTGTGAAACTTGTTCGGTCAAAGTGTACATTTACCAAAAGGCAAACACTTTTCTGGCCTGGGGAATGAAGGAAAGCAAAGTAACTCAAACACATCCAATTCTGACAAACTTTTGCCCAAAGACCCAATTCAGAAAACCCAATACAGGAGCACAGAAATAACCTTTTTTCTGCTCTTTAAAAAAAAAAAAATAAAGCGAAACCTTACGTAGTATTAAAAGATTTGCACAATCTTTCTGTTTAAAAAAAACCCCTCTACTTGCTCACTTCTGCCTTTGCGCCTTCTTCCTTGTACTTTTCTGCCGATGCTGATCTCTGACAGCAAAAGAGCCGACTGTGTCCAAAACACACTCACTGTTAAGTGATATTTTTTTCTCTTAAACTCTTAAGTTCCTTTTGCTCTAGACACCCGGGTAGCTACATGTGGAAGTGGAAAGCAAACAAACACCTGAGCTGTTCTTAGAACTTCTGAAGGAACAACTACTCCTCCCTCTGTCCCCTTCCTAACTTCCCCTAACTCCCATCATATGTATGCATGCATCCCCATCAGTTTTTAAAAAGAGAATGGAAATGTTAGAAATTAAAAAGTGTCAATATATTTTGCACTACATTGAGTCAATTTGTACACCTCCCAACAATTCTAGGTTTTGCAGGAAAATCCATATTTTCAGGCGCTGCCCTACTGTTCTGTACAGCTGCCACATTAAGCCACTTTTGTGGGCAGTGGGCATAATGAGTGACCTGGAGAGTGTAAAATTGATGTAGTTCTCTGCTGTTGCAGCATAGACCTCCATTGCAGCTCCCAAATAGCCACCTTGTGACACCCTGAAGCTGAGTGCTGCTAGGTGGTTCTTTGGGAAAGGTGGGCAGGAGGTCTTGCCTCTAGCCCACCCACTTCTGTCTCTGGGATCACGCATCACAACGGTACATTTTACATCTTTATGTTTCACATTTGGATCTTATATTGGCATACAAGTAAAATTGTAGCGTCTTTTTATTTTTTAAGCTATAATCATTTTTCATGTCAACCACTTATAATAAAGAAACACATTTTTAAATGAATTCTAGAAAATACTGAACCCCTACATTTGATATTACTACTGAAAATTATTTTTTATTGCTGTATTGAAAATGCTATTTATGAGAAATACAGTTGGTAGGTTATTATACCAGTAATAATGGTTTTGATGGGTTTGCACAGTGAACACAAGTTAAAAGGCTGTTATTACATGAATAGGTAAGAAAGTCTGATTTTACTACCAGTTGATCAATTGTCTATCATTTTAATCTTAAGGGTTTGGCAAAGTAGCAAGTACGCTGGTTTTCATGACAGAATGTAGGATGATGTTTTTTTTCTCTTAGTAATGATCTGTTTTGTTAACCTTTGTTTGCTATAACAGCCACGAGCAGAACGTAAAAACAAAACATTCTATCGGATCTAAATGCAATTTGTTCCAAGGACTGGTGTCCTTTTGTTTCTCACTTGTCAATCAGCTCCAGACATTTTACACCTAGGAAAGTGACAAAGATATACTTCTTCAGTTCCCACAAACCACCATCTGCTACTGATTTTTCAACACCTCTCCATCCAAACAACGATGGTCCCAGATTCCCTGGGCTACATGAGGAGACCTTCCATAGACAATAGCTTCCAGCCAACTTTTACTAATTGCACATGGCTTGCAAATTAAATTATTATCTATCACATGATTCACATCCTTATTTCTTTCTAAATCAATTTGGGTATTTTATCACACATACTAGATATTACACCAAACCGTGGGTCAAAATCATACATAAACATTAATATAAAGGGAATTAATATAAAGGGAAGCAAACATTAAAGCATGTCTTTGGGATTTCATACTACCCTGTATTAGTTAGATAAAGCTACTTAAAAAAACAATGAGAAAATGTTAATTTTTTTTTAAGCAACAAGTTAGGTATTTACTAATGTTTAAAAGAAACTGTAACCCTTTGTTAGAACAGTCATGAACTGGATAGAGTTTACTGGTCCCATTGCCTGCTAATGATTTCAGGAGGGACAGGAAAACTCAAGACAGGTTAATTTTCTATGTGCAAGTCATTCTTTCCTCATCCTCCGATAACAAGAATTATCATTTAGGGTTTCTATTAAAAATCAATTGGGACCAAACCATCAGGAACCCTTCGCATGTTGGGTTTGGTCTTGAATTTCTGATCTTGACTAAATTTCCAGTGACTTGCTTTGATGCGATTACCCCATATTCAGATAAGAATAGTAATGATTTATATTGTGGGGCTATGTTAAGTTTCACTTATGATATCTTAAGAGTTGGTGAGCTGAAACACAGTCCTAAATCCATTTTTGGCTACGTAATACACATTAATATACTGCAAGGCTGAAATAAATATCAACATTGTAAGTGGAAGGGTAGATGTAGGCCATGTATATCCATTCTAGTTGTGTTATTGTAGCCTTACATACTAGGGAAACACTTTAACATACTACCCATGATAAACAATAGTATGGCTCATTGCTAATTACCCAGTCAGACACCCTGACTCATTAAAGGCTATGGAGGAATGCACTTCATTAGCACAGCTATAAAGAATTAGCTCAGTGACTGACAACGAAAGCCCCCAGGACTGCAGATACAGGAAATCTATTGGAACATGATATAAAACCAGGTTTTTGACAATACTGACCACATACAACAAAGTATTTTATTCTCAAAGAATGGTTTGTAGTGGATCCATGCATGTATATAATACAAACAAGAGGTCCAACAATAAGAAGCCTTTCCAATATACAGAGAAATATTTAATGTTTCAAGTGATACCATGAAATATGGGGACCGCAAATGGTGTCACCTGCTCCTTTCGTTGAAAATGCATATTGCCGAACATGCAGCCTTATTTTACGCAAGGGGCATCTGATCTGAGTGAAAGATATTGCCTCCCCATTTGGTCTAAAGAATTACCTACTAAACACACAACACTAGGTTACCCTACTGACTACACAACCATAAAAAAAATGGTGGGAGCTCTGGTCTAGACACTATTTTATCTAGGTATTGACACTACAAGTTATAATATATATTAATTTACAAAAATAATCCTATTACATGTGAAGAAAATATGTTCCATTGCCTATATGTATCAATTAAATATTAAATAATAATTAAAGTTAGGTCATTGGAGTGTGTCAGTGTCACAATCTTTAGAGCATCTGTTCAAGCTCCATGTTAATCCCGCACATACACATTTCTGGATGGAAAATGGATTTGTCTTTTATTGTCTGAGACTTTTTCCAAGTGGCCTCTTTTATATGCTTTGGAAATAGGTAGGTGGATTGGGGTTAGTACAGTGGAAATAACAATGATTAAGACTCAATCTTACAAGTTTGTATTCAGAGACGGCAATTTCTGAGAGAACATCATATTATTCATGTTACATCAAAGAGCTCCTTAAGTACCGGTAAATGTAAAAAAAAAAGTAATTTTGTCATTCTGTTGCTCATAATTCATAATCAAGCCATTAATCTATATACCATTACACGTTCTATTTGTCCAATGAAACATCTAGCTATAGATATACTTTTTTTTATCATAGCCACCCATGTGAGACAGTATTTACAGTAAGCACACTATATAATGAATTTCTTTATAAAAAGTGAATCGCTGCCCAGGGCTAACATCTTTAAGATTTTAGTAAGCATCAAACCTGCAAATGGCATGAAAAGATATACCTATGAGAACCACTTCATAAGTGACCAATACTCAATATCACAAGGACCACTTTGTTTTAGGGGAACACAAGCCAGAGATAAGTATCAGATGGTTCCAAAATTACTATAATTAAATAACTATGCTATTTTTTTAAAGTACTGAAGCACATACTCTCTTAGGGGTAGACTTTTTTTAAATGTAAGACAAAATATGAGCCATATTATTACTGCCAGAGCAATTGAATATTTAGGCTGTTAGAATCCTTAAGCATTAGATAAGAAAGTAGTTATATTACAGATACCCTGTTAGAAAACAGAAGCCTCATCCAGGTGACCAAACTGCTTATAGAAACGTGTCCACGTTGTTCCGTTTAGCATTGCTTTTTTCCCCCCACAGTCCCCCATAATGCATCTTTTTGTATTAAATGATAACATGGAATAGTGATATGCAGCTAATGTGGCGTGAGTAACAAAGGACTAATTATATAAAGCTATATAACTCTCTATAATACTGTATTTAAATAAACTGCAATTCTTTATACACTGAGGAAGGGGGGGCAAGCCAAGCAACTGATTTTCAAATTTTCAAGTAATGCCCAAACTTGTTCAGGTTTTTTCTATAATCAGTATTACCATATGTATGTTAGACTTGAAGATAACTAAATAGTTTATGTTTTAAAGACCTGTATCACTGACAGACGCACAAACCATAAGTAACCGAACACCTTATGAGATTATCAGAACACTTTATTAGATTATCAACATTAGCTGGCTCAACATCTCTAACAATTGTTCATGGTGTGTTGCGGTTGACAATATGTGTAGCACACTTGGTAATTTTTAAGGTTTATATCATTTATATGTGCCAACAAGCACATATACTACCTAGAGAACAACATGAGCTTACCCTACCATTACATGGGCCATCAGCATTCCTGGGGACTAAACACAACATAAAAAAGCTAGGTAATGTATATGTAATGAGTCACAAGTCATCATGGATCATATTTATAACCTATAGACAATAATGTGAACGATTCAGAATGGAGTCAGACTGGAAATACAGTCTTTGCTAGAAGGTCTTTAGGGTTTTAAAAGGTTGAGTCATCCATTTCATTGAAAAGGTGTTTTGAGATATAGATTTTGCCTTTTCAGGTTTGTTCATTGTAGCAATAATGGCTGAGGCATCGTAGCAGGGATTTTTTAGCCATGTTGAGCACCATCGGTATCCTTATATCTGTTGTTTTTAGAGGATTCTTTAGAATTGGTTCTCTCAAACTGGCTAAGTTATTATAAGTAAGAGTTATTAATTAGCATGCCTGAAAACCTCCCAGGAAAGGGAAAGGGCAACCCACACACAGAGGTGGGCTAACTCTAGAGGCCTTAAGTGGGTGAGGAGTTGGGGTAGTTGGTTAGGGATTGGGCACAGCTAAACATTGTTGCCCTGCTCCAAGAGAGAAGAAACTGAACCGGAGACCTAAATTACGTGCCAAACTAGTAGACATTTTAGAATAGCTTAAACACAAAGACATGAGAACCCTCCTCTATACAGTCAAGATTTAATACAATCTCAACATAGGTTATTACTGAGGCAGATTACCAAGCTCTCATAGTCATAACCATGATATGTCCAATAATATGTTAAAACATACAGCCTAAAGTTCTGATGGGCAGGGAAAGTTCAGATTTAAAGAGGCACAGAATTCCTCCAGAACACAACATCTGAAGATTAGTCTATGTCAGATGAACCAAAACACTGACATGCTTGTGGTCTGACTTGGATAGATAAAATGTTTGCATAAAATTGCTTGGTCTCTGTTACATGCTGCACATCCACATAAAGCAAGCATTGAAAGATAATAACATAATCTAGTGCACTCACGGGATTATTCAACTACTACACTAAACACTAAATGTTGGTATTTTATTAACTGAATGAAACATATTATACTCAATTGTGTGATATCTTGAATGAAATTACAGTATCTCACAAAAGTGAGCACACCCCTCACATTTTTGTAAATATTTTATTACATTTTTTCATGTGACAACACTGAAGAAATGACACTCTGCTACATTGTAAAGTAGTGAGTGCATAGCCTGTATAACAGTGTAAATTTGCTGTCCCCTCAAAATAACTCAACACACAGCCATTAATGTCTAAACCTTGGCAACAAAAGTGAGTGCACCCCTAAATGGAAATGTCCAAATCGGGCCCAAAGTGTAAATATTTTGTGTGGCCACCACTATTTTCTAGCACTACCTTAACTCTCTTGGGCATGGAGTTGACCATAGCTTCACAGGTTGCCACTGGAGTCCATGACGAAATTTCTTCAGTGTCACACGAAAAGATATAATAAAATATTTACAAAAATGTGAGGGGTGTACTCACTTGGGTGAGATACTGTATATAGGCCTAAAATCACATATTAATGCATCAGATGTCTACACAGCAACTTAGCAATTGAACATGATATGTTCCCCTCCCGCTGTAATCCACAAGCGCACTTACACCCCGTCTAACATCATCTCTCTGACATACACTCGCTCATCTGCCTGGCTTAAGGTGCCCTACGTCACATTATGTGACACAATGGGTCTCAAGGCCTGGATTGGGCCAGCATCCTGTTTCAAAACATAGGACCACTCCATGGGCAATTAACCATGCCCCTTAGGCCAGGTCACCCCTGCTTAAGAATGTTCCAGATTCCTTCTGAAGGTACTGAAAATCAGATATCCACTTTCACCAAGGGAGGATTCAGCATACTGAATCATCATTTCTTGAGATGCTGCATGACAAATCTAACCTTCTACTCAGTGTGCCTTGACCAGTATGAATACCCTGGCAGATCCAGCCCATGGAGTTTGTGAATGTAATTTGGTAGACCAGTTATGGTGATTAATAGGAATATGTCACATCAGAAAGTTGCTACATTAAAGTTTAGTAATAAGCTGCTCGCAAGGATCCTTGAAAAGGAAATAAACCTTAAGAGGATTTCAGACAAATTATGATTGCTGCATGAGGCAGTGAAGCTTATGCAGACCTGGCAAAGTGCCTTGAGAAAGTACCAAATGAAAGATTTTTTACTGGAGAAGTTGAAAATGTAATTGATAATACAATAAACAACATTTTGTGTTGTACAACATACACAGACATTTATTTAGATGATTTTAAAAATAGCTTCTTCTGGTTAGTAAAATATTATTCAAATATTGTACCGTGAAGCCCAGAAATCAATGTCCCTACAGATGCAAAGGACAGACGGATGCAAATAGTGACAAGCATGATCGGATAATGTGAACAATACATACAATTATGTACAAAAAAGACTATGCACCATGAAGAACCAACCACAACATATTTCAAGTGAAAAGGGCCAAAATTACCCTGCCTATTGGACAATAAGGTCTAAAAGATTGTATTCATTTAAAGTGTGTACTATGCAGGGCTAATGTGACCTCTCTCACAGGACAACCTTTCAGGGACCTACCCTTCGTAAAGCATAATGAACACAATGAAATTAAATACAACTCATCATTTACTGAATATATGCCAAATAGAAATTAAGCAGGCCTCCAGGGCCTCGGAGGTCTCGCTTTCAGAGAAAATAATGAAGCGATATGCTTTGCTTCACAGACAAGGCTACCTGACAGGTGTTTAGGGCTGTGAGGATTTGCTAAGCTTATTTCAATATTTACAAATGTAGTACAAGAAAATATATGCACGGAACATACATTAGCTATGATTCAGGCAGCTTTGGACCGTCAGGTGGGGATGGAGTACACCCAGGGCCAGACATTCTAGTGTCTAGCAAGGGGCCACACATTAAGGGATATGATCTGTAGCCGAAAAGGCAGCCTTATTACATCTCATCACCCTCTAATGTATTTATGTGCAGTTGAATTAAGTTGTTATCCACCATCCATGGTGCGTATCTACGTATAGAATTACGTGAGAGTAATGTAAACATTGCCACACTTATCGTATGAGGTATGAGTGTGGAAAACATGAAATACTTCACCACGTGTAAATGGAATACAGCAAAGGGAATACTGCATTTCCTTCAAATTCTCAGCAAACGTCCTTTTAAACTGTGTATTCCCATCGTAAACAGTATAAAGGCAACAGACTCTCTTATCGTAAGTTTGAATAGATTTACATGAAGAATATTTTAAAATTAACTTTTTAGGCACGTTACAAAGTCCTCTTTGTGCTTTTGGAATTGTGCAACCTACTGATTAACACCCTTGCATCTTGTGGTTACATAAACATTAAAAAAAAAATCTTCCTTTTTTCCTAGGAAAATGTTTTCACATGACCCTAATCCAGACTCCTACAGACATGGGAAATCAAAGCAGAAAACCACATGAATGAATTTCATTTAAATAGTAATGAACGATTTCTACAAGAACTGAGATACAATGGGCCGTTTCATAAAAGTAATAATTCAGTGTGGGTGTGTTCATGGCTACAACGACTCTGTTTACAATCGTGTGGTATTACTTCAGGGTAAGGCTAGATCTGCCAAAAGCTTTTTACTATACTGTTCTTTGTAACCAATTATTAGTATTTTTACAAGCATCGCTTGATGGCATAGGTAACAGAACAAGCAAGCAAAACAAGTTCTAGAGACACTCCAGCCAGCACTTTAAATTGTCAATATGTTAATATATTCAATATAATAACATTTTCAATTTTGTAAATTTCAGTTAATATCAAATGAATCAGAAATACAGAATAGACATTGTTAATGTTGTAAATGACTGTTGTAGCTGGAACCGGCTGATTTTAATAAAACATCTTCATAGGTGTACAGAGGCCCTTTTATCAGCAACCATCGCTCCTGTGTTCCAATGGCACATTGTGTTAGCTAATCCAAGTTTACGTTGAAAATGCTAATTGATCATTAGAAAAACCCTTTTGCAATTATATTAGCCCAGCTAACAAGTGACTCCAAACTTTTGAACAGTAGTGTATCTATTGTACCACAATCAAAATGTCTGTATGACTACTGTACTCCCTACTCACTATATCACTACACTTATTGTACTTCCCATTTATTAAACTACTAACTGTATAGCACAAAGTATATGTGTTAATGCTAAATTAATGCTAAATTCTGCAATGTACATACAGGTGGTAGATTATAGCACAAAGATTGATAACAAACAATAAATAATTAACTGTGCAGTTAAGTGACTACATCTCCCATTATCCCTTTTCTTTGCAACTGGTAGTAGTGGTTTAACAGATTTCTGATTGCTATATATTACATTTACATTTTCATCTACTGTGCGGTTGATGACAAAGGAATTATTGTCACAAGAAGACAAACATTTTCCCAGTATCAAACATTGACACTGGTAGAATTGCATTTCTTCAAATCTAACCGATCAGTGTAAGGAAGACTTCCTAGCATTTTCTTTTCACAATCATTCAGCTTCAGACTGCATCATGTCTGAACAAAAATCATTGTTTTGGACAATTAAAAGACACAAAAAATGGCTGTTTTTTAGTTGATATAGGTTCTTACAGATGCAAACATTTGGGTTTATAGCTCAATTACATAATTTATAAGAATTCAAAAACTTAGCTGACCTTTACATTTAATGTATAGACATCAAAAAGCCCCAGAAGTGTTCCGAGTGCAAACCTGACATAGGAATGTATGAATTACTATACAGATGCAATTGCACATTTACACTGCTTAATTTATATATATTATATATATATAATATATAGATATGCCATATGCTTAAATATATTTATCCCCTTAAACACCAGCGGGAAAAGCTAGATAACTGAATGCATATTTTCTTTACCCAAATGTTTTCCTAGTTTTATCCAAAAGGTAAAGGGATAAAAGGGACAGTACCGTAATGTGGACGCCCTATTTGTAATAGGCTCGATTTTGTCCTTATATGATTCTGGTTCCTCAGTCTCCTTATCAGTAGTCCACGGACACGCATTCTTCTTCACCTATCTCTGTCCCTGCTGGTTCATCTAAGCATATGCCAGCCTCTGTCTACATATCAGTGTTAAGCATTGCTAAGTATTGGGGTAGGGGCTTACATGAGCAGGACAAAGCAAAATATCCCCCCACAGGGAGATGGAGGCGGAGAAGGTCACTTAGCACAAAGAGAAATTTTCACATAGAAGTGTTTTCACAAATAAATGATCTATCGCCTCTGCATTTAACAGAAATAAAACATTTTTCTAGGTATTTTAATAAAAAGCCATTTGTTAGTCGATTACATCAACAATACAGGTAAGAGAAATACTTGGCTCCTGTAAGTAGATATTTTGCAAAGCAGTTTGCTTTCAGTGCCACAAACGCACTCTAGAGAACAAAAGATCTGTTGTTAAGATCAGTATATAAAATCTCATCATACTGGTAGTTTGCTTTTTTTTTGCTAATAAATCTTTACAAAATAACGATACAAATGTTATTTGTGTTATGTTATTCATATATAAATCGGTAAGTACAGTGGATAATGATTTCATTTAGGCAGTTTTGCTTGTAAAATGTATTGTGTGTATAGAACATCAAAACATTTTGAGCGGCAAGTGTATTGATTATCAACAAGGTCACACCAAGAGAATAATCAGGGTTAATTTTAGAGACAGATTTGGTGATGAAATTGACTACATTTGTAACACACATTCAGTCTGCAGTAACACAAAACCTAAATGGTTTTTACAATGGAGGAAAATGAACACTGGGTAGGTGTGAGGGTTTTAACCCCTTCACAACAAAGCCTGTACATGTACAGGCTCACAATGCATTGCAATTAATGGGTTTAAGGACAACCCATTATCCTTAGGGGGTTAACAAGGTTATAGATTTGCTAAATACCCCAAAGTCGCTGGAGAAAAATAACACTTACACAGGTTGACTTTCTACAAAAGTCTGTGTTACCCTTATTCCGAGAGCATGTCTCACAACAGTAGCGCTCTAAACTTTAATATGAAATATGACACATATAACTTCTATAGCGTATTCTTAAATGTAAACAATGTTTATGTATGCAATCACATTACAGGTGCAACAACCAGAAGTAATAGAATAGAATTTCTGTCCACTCGGATTTCAGGTCAATGATTCTGCATATTATTGCAGAATTTCAGGAAAGAAGGGGTTAAATAACTTCTCATCATAACTTCTACAAAGCAAGTGGTACCCCCTGCTTCATCGTCCTCGTTACCCTGGCAACAGAGCCACGCTGTCTGGATTTTGGAATGGTTTAAATTAGGAGACATACCAACGAGTAACCTGCTGTTGCCGCAGCAATATTCAGAGAAAAAAAAATCAAGTTACAAAAGCAAGCACATTTCTTTTATAATCAAATATACTCCCTCGCTGTGACATAGGGTATGACTTATGACGGGAGTTGCTGGATATTACATAATATTAATGCTATATTTTAAAAAGCAGTATTGTGTGCAATTTAAAGGGCAGTAAAGGGGCAAAATCTAACAAATTGTCTATTTTGGCTTCTCAATTTCCTTCTGATTGGCTTTAGTCATGACATTTACTGTTTAATTTTTTTCAAAGCTAAAATATTTATATATAATAATAATTGTACATGCCAATTCTACTAGTATATTAGCATTTCTGAGTAAGGCCAATGTGCTTGACTATAAGGGTTTTTAGTGGAGCTGTGCAATATATTTTATAATTCCGAGTCCAAAATATTTCATGTTTTCTACTTGTATATTCAACCTGTAACACTGAATTCTAGGTCTGCCCTTGTGAATATGGCCTAGATTGCCAATAGGCAAGTTTACCGATAGACTACTTCTCCCATGATGCCCGACAAACTTCAGAAAAGGTTTGTGCATGTAGCCAAGAATCATGGGAGTAGTAGGGTTTGTAGTAGTTTAGGTTGTGAAAAGACTTGCGGCCATCAAGCTCAACCCTTTTCCTATTCCTTATTTACTGCAAAAAAAAACAAAAAACCCTTATGTCAGCTATTTCGAATTGTGCTTTCAATGGGGGAAAAATTCCTTCTTTACTCCAAAACAGATTTCTCCTTGGATAAACATGCACTAAATAAATGATAATTCCTATACTATCATGCATAGCCCTCTGCTTCATTAAAAAAATATCCAGTCATCTAAAAGTAGTCCCGCAACACTGAAGGATATCCCAGCTGTTTTTTTTTAAGAAACTAAAACTCTATACTACAAAATTGTCAATGCGTTGCTTCTGCCAGTCCACAAAAGCCACTTCTTGCTATTAGCCAGAGCTGGAGCTGACTGCAGGTAAGTATATCACATGCAAATAGCTGAGGGGTGGTCAAAGGGGCAAATGCATATGGGGCATTCTGCACAATATGCCCATGCATTTGCAAGATGTACACTATGAAAGTTTAAAGGGACTACGCAGCTATCATATGCATTAAAACTCTGATCAATAATCACGTAGGTTAAAAGAGTTATGTGTTTTTCACACCATATAATTTGTTTTATGATTTCCATTGAAAGTATCCTAGTTATAAAGTACTGACAATAAAACAAAGCATGGGTGGAAACACCATTATTATCTACTAACTTGACATACCAGCTACACTTGCTGTACTTAATGCCTGTGATTTATTAATGTGATTACATGGTGGAATCAAACATGCAGACCTGGTGTGCATGTGGTGCAGTATTACATAGGCATATTTATATATCTTGACATATTTGAGAGCTAACTGGCTGACACTATATATAATGTAAAACCTCATAATTAATAATCACATTTCCCCTTGTTTTAGGGAGGACTAAATATTATACAAAAGATCCAAAATAACATAAACTGTTTATAAACTGTTGTTTAACTAAATTAAAAGCGTGTATTAGAGACGAGTGCAAAATGTTAGAATAGGCAGATGAAATTCTGTCTTCTAGATAGCGCTACATTGTCATTTTTTCTGTCTGAGACTGGCAGCTTTTTCTCAATTAAACATAGAAACACAGTCAAACTTATAATAAAAAGTGTACAAATATTTTTTAAAAAACAAATGTAAAAAATAGCAAATTCAGTAAGTTTTTTTCCTTTGACCATTCAATGTGGTAATAAGGGCCTTTATCTGCAGACCTGGAGGCTGCCATTGTAGTTAGCCATGTAATATTTTATGTGACTCCCCCTGCTCAAACATCACACCAAGCTGATAACAATGATGAAAAACTTTGATTTGTCAAATCAAATTTTTTCCTAAACAGATTTTTACTAGTCAAGGTGTCAGTGTCTGGGAGATTAGTACAGAGGTATTCTATTGTTTACCACAAGGCAGTATCATAAGGAATCAGTGTGTTTGTCTAGTAAACGAGGCAAAGCTAATGTATTTAACACATACAGAAAAAAGAAAACATTAAAGAAAACAGTACAATATCATTGAAAACTATTTTTTTGTTCAATAAGTCACATAAAAAGTCT
Organism: Sceloporus occidentalis; assembly: GCA_023333645.1. Lineage (NCBI taxonomy): Eukaryota > Metazoa > Chordata > Lepidosauria > Squamata > Phrynosomatidae > Sceloporus > Sceloporus occidentalis. The sequence continues at coordinate 1,277,222 of JALMGF010000088.1, read as the reverse complement.
GATCAGGCTCTACCACCTAGTCATCATACCTGGGAAGTTTCTGGGTTTTGCTCAGTCTTCTCCGTGCCAGGGCACTGGGTCGGCTTTTGGCCACGTCTACTCCTTGCTCGATTACCCTTCTACCCTATACCATTTAAGGTATTTGGGGCTAGCCACGCCCATGTACGTGACCGTCCCTACCCACATACTGCAAATGCCATGCCCACTTGTAGCATATATCCTGTCCACACATGTCATAAATCCCACCCTCATAAAGCCACTCAGGTAGCCAGAGCCTGGAAGTTCCCTAGCATGCTAGCCATACTTCCAACCATGCCGTGTAAAGCAGAAGTGATCTTAATAGGTTAATTCAAATGTTGAGAGTTGGGCTATATATCAGAAGATTAAGTAAAACTTTTGAACTTTCTCTCAAAATCCTAAAATAACTATGACCATTTTTTGACTTCCAAGGGTAATTCTGTGGCATGAATTATTTGAGAAGCAAAAGAACCAGAATTGGCCAAGAATGCAATCTGAAATATTTTCATTTTTCCTAATTCTGACCAGGTTAAAACAATAGCTTAAGCATTTTGTACAAGCTGTTTCCACCTGATTAGAGATTTTCCTGACATCTGCTTTCCATCAAGGCTTTATTATGTATATGCAATGTGGGATGACAGATAAAGGCCAGTGAATTTCCAGGCCACTTGTAATCTCTGCTTGCAGTAAATTGGGAGTGCAAAGAAGGTGATTGGTACTACTGACAGGATACATGTGGGATGACTTGTTGATTTTAATATTGTTTGTGTTACACCTGACATGGTGTTTGAGTTATAGATATGCTTACTTTACTATGCTTGACTTTTGATCCGCTCCATAATATAATGCGAATGCTTTGAAGTAGAACGCAACAATCATATGACCAATTCTCACGTGTAAACCACAGAGATTTAATCACATTGAAATCCAACCATTAAAGGAGCATGTGTCTACAAAACTAATTTGGATGCACTGCGGGTGACTATGGCTTAGGGCATAAAGTCAACATATAGAATGTCATTGTATTCTTTTAACCAAATGTGCATTTTTAACACCCTGTATTTAATACAATAATGGGACTCATATAACACATATAGCACTAAATACCTGTTCATGAGGGATATAGAGACAGGATGAAGCTACAACGGTAAAATGGTAAATAGTAAGACAAAAAGAATAGAGCTCTCAATAAAATGTATTTCCATACCGTTTACAATTGGTGCACATTAATTACACTAAAATACTGTTTTCTTTCTTATTGCTTCCCATTGAAGAAGCTTGGAACTTAATGTGTTGTGTTAAGGATGTTCATACCTGGGAACTTCTCGGCTACCCGGAGCCTTCCCTTGAGGGACGCGGCCAGGACTGCACACTGATGTCAGCTGACGGCAGCGGGAAACACCTCCATTTAAAGGAAAAAATGGGCGGGGAGCGGGGCGTGTCAAGATCCCGCTCCCGCGACCCAGAGGATTCAGGTCTTGAACCGGAGGAGCAGCACTCACCCGGCAATATCTGGGTCAAACTCGGAGAGTTCCCAGGTATAAGGATGTTTTGTATTTTGTTGATCCTGAGTAGGAAATAGGTTCAAGACTTTTCCTAAGGTAAGGTAAGTCTTTAAGAGGACTAATCCCCACACTTTACTTTCCTGGTCCCCTTGGTCATTTTTCATAACCCTTTCATGTTGTCCCACGTTCCACCTTGTCTCCCAAAGCCCCAGGTGTCATCAATGCTGCAATATCACATATTTGCGCCTCTGGAACTGCTAGTATAAACTCAATCAGTTCCTTAACTAGTTCTGTGGCGGTCCCTCTCCTAAGGAAGGCTACTAAAGCCCTGAGGTTCCAAAGCCTTTGCTGCAGTAGCCAGGGGAAACTCCAGCCTTCTTATGGCCTTCTGATCTTGGAGGGGCTCCCAGAGCACCGCCAGGAGTCATTGAACTACCCATCTCGCTTGCTTTTTACCCAAAGCCAGGTGGGGAAGAAGGTGCCCAGTCTGGCACAAGTACGTATCAACTGTTTTTCAGACATTTGAATACTGCACCTCTATTTTTAATTTTAATATTAAAAATATATATATTATTCTAGTTTCCAAGCAAACAGGGTGTAAAAGATTCTTGCCTGAGAGCAAGAGAGTTTTACATATGTCAACCAAGAGCTAAAGCAGGTGGGTAATTTTTTAAAATATAAATAATTAATAAAGCTCTTTCAACGATTCTATATTTTATTTATGTGGAATGTCTCATATTTTCCATCCTAATCTCTGTATTGTTTTATGGGAGGTTCTCCATAAAGAAACAGATGATATCAGCACAAGGGCTGCTTCTCCTGCAGTTTCTGTTTAAATTCCGAGACCATTGTTTGTTTTTCCTGAAACAGATAAACTGCCTTTTTTGGATTTCCTTCTAGCTCCAGTTTCCAGGTCCATCCGTTTTTCCATTACCGTCTGAATTTTCATTTTACTGGAGGTTCTTTTTATTTTCAGAGACTTGCCATGCAAATGTTAAAGTCTATTCTCAATATAGCTTATCCATGACAGTCTAAACACACACAACTATATCCCGTAGATTTCCCCTACCACAATAAAGGAGTATTTCATTTTATGTTTTTATTTTTCCTCAAGTATGTGAAGCAGATATACTTTAGTATATCTGTAAGTGCGTACTTTTAATTCACATTAATTGTTCCTATCAAATAATTTCAATGCGACAAATTTTACTTGAAAAGAGAATGATTTCTTAGAAAGTTTGAAATTTTATGCAATTTAGAAATTGAGCAGAGTGGGCAGAAAAGCACCAAGTACCATTGGAATCAAAAGTTCATAAGCAAATCTGAGATAGTTGTATGGAATTAGAAAAGTAACCAAAGTATATTCAAAATGGTAGATACATGTATCATGGATATAATTACTAAAATGTAGCATTTAATACATCAAATTGCTGGGATTTTTTTTAATGACTGGCATTAGCACATATGTTTTATGCCATGTTATTATACTTGAGGCTTAAGCAGGGTTCAGTAGACACATGCACGGACAGATAGTAAGCAAGGACATAAGTCTATGGGTTATCTTCTGAAAATAGGAACCTCTAAGGAATTTAACTAGTTCTACCAAAGCTGTGGTTAAGGTAATAAGAAATTTCAACTTGTTTGTGCATTATTTCTGGTTATAGCTACCTAAATCCAACTGCATCCCCCATGCTCCTTTGTGAAAATGCAGGTGCCCAATAATTAGATCATTAAGGACCACATTTTAACTTTAACTGTAGCAAGTTCTCCAGAGCTGTGGAGCTTAGCTTCTTCCCATTAATGAACCTGTGAACGAACAGTATAATTAATTGGTCCGATTGTTTTCCCATCCCCTACACGCCTTGTTCTACTGGTTTAGTAAAAACAATGCTGTTGTTTTTAATATGATGGTGATGACAGGCATGAAGCTAATCACTATTAAACTACAAATATTTCATCGGCATATACATATGTAAATGCGTTTTTTGTAACATTCACTGGAGATTCGTTGGAACTTGTTCACAGCTGAGTGCCTAGAGCAAAGGTGTGAATGGAAATCTACTTTCTCTACAAGGCTATAATTAAACCTTTGCCATTTAAAGAGTTCCAGCTGGGCAGTAAAATGCTATTTTGTGACATTATTTTAAATTTTTGCATAGCGCAACCACTGATTCATTTAGATATTGGGGTATTATATTTCATTTGCAGGGATACAACCAGGTTCAAAAAAAACAAAATATGAATGAAACTTAGTAACACTCCATTATGAACCAGAGTTAAAATGAAGAGTCATGGAATTTAAAAACAAAAAACAAAATAAAACACTTGTTTAGGAGAAAGAGAAGTGGGGATGAAAAGAAAGGTTGCCCCGTTGACCTTCCAAAAAGAAGATTGCACAACATCCTCTTAAACTAATTCAAAATTTTATCCAACTACCCGGCATTGATCAATCTAGCACTTGTGTTAATATATACAATATTTACTTCTCGTCAACACATGTCTAAGTTCAAAATGACCAACAAAGTTGGACCTTTGTTTTGTATAGTCGTTGACATATTCATGATGAGCACTGTGCTAGGCCTGAACAAGGATAGAGCCCCAAGCACCCCTCCACTGCTGTAGCATTCATTGGCGTCATACCCCGACACTTCATGTCTTAAAAGTGTGCAGTGATGGGTAAACGGTATGGAGGTTGTGCCCACTTGACACAGTCCTTCATAGTGTAATTGGACCAGCTGGGGAGATCAGAGCTCTCCCTTGTAACCAATTGACTAAGCAGCATCCCCACACCTGCCACCTATATATCTAGTTAGTCTAAGCAAGAATGCTGTTCACCTACTGTGGTTAGTGGTGTGGAGCTTTACCAAGATTGTTTATGTGATATTGTGACCTATTGATAGCTACTATGTTGGCATTTCAAAGAAAAGGTATGTACTTTGCAATATATATAATTATATATAATATAAACAAAATGCCTGATGTCCTTATTTACATTATTGTGCTTTTGGGGCTGTAGAATACTCATGAGCATCTGCAGAATGAGACTGAGAGCCCCTTAGATAGGGATAACATTTTGCCCTCCCATGGTCGATCATGAGAGTATGGTGATACACTCATACTCCTACAAATGAGGGGCATTAGGGGAGGAGATTTGGAGCTTTGGATCTGAAAGATTGTTCCTCAAGAAGGGGGAAGCTTGGACGGTATGCTCTTCTAGTAGCAAAGTAGCACAGTAGTACTAATTATGAAGGAGTAGACACCACAGCATACTGTCTCATCCAGTGAACTTTCCATGTAGAATGCAGTTACACAATTGTGAAACATTGCAGAAGGGTGTGTGTGCAGTTCCTTCATAATAAAGTGAGCATTATATATAAATAGAGAACAAGAACAAAAGAAATACTGGTACATACAGTACATTGTAAGCAAAGTTAATAATATGGCTGAATCCCATGAACGAAGGCTCACGTTTGCCCTAACCCTACAGTCTTATATAAAAAAGGACTATTTCCAAAAGATCTGGTTGATAAAAACCACTTGTTACTTTACTTGTATTTACTTATCGGCCATTAAAGTGCAGGGAGTGAGTTTGAACAGGTGGCACCGCTTTCCTTCTAAAGGAAAACACATTGTCCTAACTAGCCAATTCATAACATATTCCTTTTGTGTGCTACCACAAATACCTGGATATATCAGATTATTTTATGCTTTTGTGTATCCTGCTGAGACACTGAATAACCCCTTGACCTCTCACACTTGCCAAACAATGCTTGGCTTTCTTATGTTTGCTTAATAGTGCACTTGTCTGGAGTTCTAGAACTCAGTGTATTTGTATTACAAAAGAAGCGGAACAAAAGCCTGTACATTTTTGCCTTTAGTTATTACATCCTATGTACCAAATTTTGTTTAGCTTTAAATATTTCAATATTTAAAATATTTGTCACTATTTAGGGGCTATTTTACATCAGTAGATATGTGCCAAGCCTAATTATTCAATTGCCTACGCTAATCTCGGCTTCTTGCCTTCAGCCCATATTCTGAAGCTGACGTGACAAGCCTTTTTCTACCGAAGTGATAGAATAAATAAAAGGTGTGATTGTGTAATTTTTAGTAGGCCTTTGTCACAAATCAGCCAGTTTTTATCCTGAGCCTTGCTGCACTGAACTGGTAGCTTGCTTACCGTGTCACAATGCCAGATGGATGACAATAGGGTACTGCTATAGGTGAATGCATAGGGAGCAGTACCTGAGCATGTGTGTGGAGTACAATCACGTATCCCTCATACAGAATACTACACTTCTGTTGGGTTTAATAACATCAGATGGACAACTTTAACCCTACTGTTTGCTGCTACAGTAAAGTTATAAAAGGGGTTTTAATGTGAATTTCACACTTCATGCATTAAAGTACTCACACAGTACTTTAATTTACATTCTTCTATAGTAGCCCGTCAAAGACAATAGGCTGTCACTTTAAAGAGGTGTGTTAGTGCAACAACTTCAGGGAATGTATTTTTTTGTTACAGAAACCTGGGTTTGTTCATTAAAATTATTCTCCAGTCTATCTTCGGCCCTTTCTCTACCGTGGTAATACATTTTAGTGTGAAAATAAGTCACAGTTTTGCTTCTTTTCTACATGGTACACATTAGAGGCACAAATAAGACTGAGGACTTATAAACAGCTGCCTTTTGTGTATAAGCTCCTCTGTCCTTCCTGCAGTGTCCTGACCCTAGTTTTGAAAGAGCACTTGCTTATTACTATAGGTGTGAATATGGCAGAAGCACTTCCAACCAGCTGTGCGCCTTAAGCAAATAGGATACACCTTGTGACGTACGTATTGTAGTTGGTAACACGAGCCCTAGCATGGGTCACTGGAGAGTTTGTAGATGTGCTAAAAAAATAATACATAAAGGGATTCAACAAAGTGCAAGAAAGAAGGAGAAATGTTAAGACGCAAAGTCGTAGTCTAAAACTAGGGGGTTTTAGGTTCTTACAACAGATAAGAATTGTCAGACTAGGTAGACTTTTCTGCCATCAGCTCCTATGTTCTTAAGTAATATAATTTGCTGTATCATTCATTGACTCAGTAATTTACCTAATTAGGCATTTTCTTTTTCTTCCAGTATATGGGCTGAGCAACAGGGGCACTGTAATTCCAAAATAGCTCCAGCACTACCCAATGGCTGTCCCTCCATATGGTTATGGAAAGTAATTATTTTAGGGGTGCTGAGAAAGGCAAATCAGCATATCCAAAACTACATCACGGGTTTATATAACGTGAACCTAGATGTGAAATAAAAGCTAACCAGAGCTGTGCTTGTTAAACATTATAGTCTAAAAGGCATCTGAAATATAAATCTACAACTTCCGACTGCAAGAGATCCATTGCCTACTGCCTCCATATTATTCCATGTTACTTTCAGATTAACGTCTATGAACAGTAACATAAATTATATTTTAACTTGTATCTGAAAAATCAAATACTTGTCAGAGCTGTGGCAACTGACTGTGGATAAGTGCAAGATAATGCACCTAGGGCAGGGGTGTCCAACCTGTGGCCCTCCAGATGCTGCAGGACTACATCTCCCATAATGCTCTTTCAGCTAAGGGGCTGGTTGAGGAGTATGGGAGATGTAGTTCTGCCGCAGGTTGGACACCCCTGACCTAGGGCATTACAGCTCAAGGGCGGATTATAGAATATTTGATACTGTCCTAACCTTAATTTCTGAGGAAAGGGATGATAGAAACATTTAATTCAATAAAGGGAATCAACATAATTGAAGTAGAGTATATTTAAAAAAAGAAAAGCTATTACAAGAGTAAATAGTCTTAAATTAGATGGCTAAATTAGCGTGATGCATGGAATGGCCTTCCAGCACAAGTGATAAAAGTTAATACAGTGACGAAGTTTAAGGCTATCCAAGTTATAAGATAAGGCCAGGACTAATGAAAGTATTCAGAAATTGGGCAGTCTAGATGGGCCGAATGGTTCCTATCTGCCGACACATTCTATGTTCCTATATGTATGGAAGTAAAATAAGGCTGGAAAGAGTGTGTGTTATCTGGTGTCTGTGCTGGATCTTGGTCTCCATGAATGGCATTTTATATAAACATGGCCTAGCTGGTAATGAAACAATAAACACACAATAAACTGCTTGTTTAAAGACAAAGAAACAATTGTGTGAGTTTATTGTAAACACTGGAACCCAACCAAGATACCTGTACAAAACAAGTGTGTGCTGAGTTTGTTTTATACACCCAGACTTTAAAGAAAATATACAGTAAAACCAATAGAATCAATGAACCTTTCTTGTCTCGGGCATAAACATTTTCCACAAGAAGGATAAATTATTATTTTTTCTATTGGCAGGACTGACTGACACATATTGCATAATTTCAGTATTTCTTCATCATTTACACCTGTGTCTAAAGACCAAACAAGGTATTGTGGAAAAGAATTCAATTCCTAAGTCTTACATCTACTAGGAACACAATATTTATGGAAACTTTATTGGAAAATCAGGATAGGTAAAAATGCAGTCCAGAGTGAGGAGATGAACTCTTCGGAGGTTTCTGTCTGAAAGATGGATCAATCGTGTAAAACAATGTATTAAATATTTGCTGCCACCAGTGCAACATCTGAGAATCAGGAAATGATCTAAATATTAATTTACAATTCTGCTCAAGACTAAAAAAATCTACTCTGGCCATAGCCTTTTCCCTAATGTGGTAAAAATTGGCAATATATAAACATATAAAATCCAGTCAGTTGTATAAATAACACACAGGTGCACAACGTAAATTAAGAGGACTAAAAAACTATGATTTATAAATAACGCCCAGTGTCCTTCCTATACAATGTAATAAACAGGCTGACCATGCCTTGTGAAGAGCAGTAGGAACGTTTGTCTGCGTTCACTTGCTTATTAATATAGGAGTGAACGTGGTAGAGGTGCCTCCAACCAGCTGAGCATCCTAGACAGACAAATAAACTATATTACAGACCACTGGTAATAAAGTCGCTTAGTGAAGAAAGATCCAGTAGAGCTGATTCTGTAATCTAAGTTCTGGTTAGTATCCACTGTATCTCATATGTTTGAAATAAGCAGAAGTTAAGCTCATGACATGCCTGGTATTAGTAGAAGAAAAAAAATACTTACTTGGAAACCGTTCCAATATTATAGTTAATGATCCACACACATATCAATCAATAATGAAATGTATGAAAATTTCACCATTGGTATAAAGCAATATTAATGAAATTCAACCTGTATAAATATTGCCAAAATCACCCTCTGTCAAAAACATATTGCCAAATGTTTTTCTCAACAAGACAAGTGAAGCAAATTGCCATTAAACAAAAATAAGTGTTACAAAGACTAAGAATAGCAAAAACTTTGACTACCGTTCCTATATATATTCCTTTAATATTTGTGTGATAACCAAACCATAACAGTCAAGGATGATTCTGCGACAAAGGAGTTTTCGTCCTCGTGGCTTCTGTATTTTTTTCCACCTAATATTTTTGTCATATGGGAGGCTGATTTTAAAAGGTCCCAGGAATGTCTACCAACATAACACAAAGTGAGACGGACTGGAGATTTTGCTATCAATGTTTAAAGTCGTTAAACGTGCCAGTGAGGTTTACCAGCAATCATTTTTAAGCAGGCTTCTTTTTTTTTTTTTTTACTTTTCCTTGTGTTTGTAAATTACATATTCTGGAAATATAAAACCATTCCTGAGGCAAGCCATGATGCGGTTCAGCGCACATCGATTCAAGAATCTCAAATTACTATTTTACACAAGCAAGACCACGTCACTACTCCTTCCATGACCCCGAGCAAACCACTTCAGCCAGCAGACAACAACATTTAACACTTTGCACTTCTAAGGATCCAGTACCAATGATTCCTGGTGGATAACGTGTACACGTGTAAATGTGTAACTAGTTCCAAAGTGACGAGATAAAATAGTTTTAAAAAATGTTACTGCTTGAAAGACTTATTTCCTATGTGTTGTCTTAAATGCTATGGATAGGAAGAGGAATTAGGAAGTGACACATCTTCCTGTAAATGCGGGATTATATGTCTCTATTGTTATTCTTTTTTGTAGTAACTACAGGTCAGAAGAGTCTCTGATGGTCATCCAGCTTGCTACTGAGACATGTTTATCATGCTGACCAGAGATTCATGACTGGCTAAACTAACATCCACTTCCTAATCTCAGGGAGTTTTCGTTCAATAAAACAGAACACAATTGTATGTACATTTTTACAGGCTTAAAATAGCAAATAACATAATTTTGAATTCCTTAAAAATATAGTGTGTAAAATGTTGATGTCATGGCAATGCAACACTCTGGTGTTTACGCATAAGTATGATGAAAAGTTGATGTTTAATGTCACCAAGTTTTATTTTACAGAATATGAATTGCTAACCTAATATTTTCTTTTTTTAACAAGAAGTGCTGAGATGGTTCTGCATAATGTGTAGCTCAGTCAGCGAAAAATGGTTAAAATCTAGGAGGCAGAATTTTTTTTTTTAATTCACTAATATAAGTTACTTTCACATATGCAAATATAATTTTATAATGCCCTGTGGTACATATTTGCCCAAGCCAGCCCAATTACAATAATATATAACAAAAAAATACAGAAATGGCCACTGTAGAGTTACCAGTTTCCTCTCTGTACTTTTTAGGACGTGAAGAGAATTTGAATTAAATGTTTTAGACGTGACAAGCCAAAAGACAGACTTGGACACCAATATTTACAATACCTGTTAAAAATGCTTGCTAGCTTGCAATTTGCTATTTATTTATTTTTAATTTTACCTTATAAAATGAGCATTTAGTCTAAAAAAAATAGTGTTTACAAAAGAATTAGGGAGAACAGTTAATGACCAGAAAAAGACTGGAGAGCCCAGAATAACAAGCTACATTAATTCAGAAATTGTGAATTCCAGACAATGTCAGCTAACAAGATGGAATTAGTTTGGATTATAATCACGGAGATGGAGGAAATGCTTAAAAACGCCTACAAATAATTAAGAATTCACGCAGGGCTCCCTCTGTAGTGTCGGTTGTAGTGGCTCATAATACATTTACCTCTAGATTGTAAGCTCCTTTGAGCAGGGCCCTCTTCACCTGTTGTCTCTGTAAGTTAAATTGTTATGTTACCTACTACTTGTTGTGTCCTGTCTACCCATTGTACAGCGCTACGGAATTTGATGGCACTATATAAAACAATAAATAATAATTATAATAATCTCCTGAGGTAACAGAGATAGACTCTGGCTATACTCCATTGGACATAGCCTAGCAGCAGCGTAGTATACAACTCACTCACTGTGTTAGGTAAAGGTTTGGTAATAATCAATGAACATGTTTTTCATGTAACTTTGATAAAACAAACAATATCAAATTATGATTTAGTGCCAGTTGCTTCAAAATCTTAGTCTATCACACAAACCATATAAGATAAATTTTCCATTCCAACTCGGCTGCAGTATTAGGAAAGTAAATTTACAGTATTCTGTAATGAATACTTTGCCTGTAGCTACAGCTCAGGTAACTCAAGCTGAAAAGGAAATTGCCTCTTTATTGCAAATTTTTATTAATAAATTGTAAGAAACATAAGTGGGTATTTTCATGAAATGGAAAAGAAAAGCTTATTTTAAAGGAACGGGGTTCTGCATATGGATTTAGGTTGTATTTAGTGACGGACCGCACATTAAACATCCAAGTAGGAGTCAGCTGTGTTAAGAACAACTGTGCCGGAGATTTTAAATTCGGACTGATCAAAATGAGTTTCAGCAATAGAGAATCTGTTGGCCCTATATAATAATAATAATAATAACCATACACTTCTTTCCATGAGGGTTATTCTCCATATAGACCTTTTCCTCTATAAACATAACACAAACAAGCATATACTCACACTGACTCACATGCATACATACACATACATACATATACACACATCTGAGAAGCCCCCAAAAACCTTGCACCCATCCTATTTAATCTAAATGTATATAAATATTTTTAGATTAAACATGATGGGTGCAAGGTTTGGTGACTTCTTCGATGGAAACCAATGTGCTGTTGCTGCCACTATCTCTCCTCTTTCTCACTCTTCTTTTTCATTATCTTCCACTTCTTTCTATCTTGCCCCTTCCTCTCTCATCCTCATTATCCCCCCCGATTTCTTTCTCTTTATCGCTCCATTTTCTTCTTATCGCTCCTCTTTCTCACTATCTATTCCCCCTTTCTCCTTATTACTTACCTTTCTTAATTCCCATACAGACCTCTGCTTTAGTGCTCCATTGCGGTGCCCGCGGCTTCAGTCGCAACACTTAACAAAGGAGCAGTGAAACAGAGGCTCCGTGCTTCCTTTATTTGGGGCTGATTAAAATATGCGCCTTGGCGTGCCATAGGTTCGCCATTGCTGCGCTATAAATTTCTGCTGCAAGAAGAGCTTGTCTGGCCCTGTATAATGTACAGCTAAGTCAATGGTATTTCTCAAAAGTATCCTCACCCAATGAATTATGCCTCATATACAGCCAGCTAAGCCTTCTTTTCTTTTTAAGCCCCCTTTAGTGAATCAATCCCAATAATTAATACAATGTTGTTCCACCAATGTTAGTAATACATAATTTTATCTAATATTGCAGTATAATTATCTTGATAAATTTATATAAAAGGGTACAGTCTGAGAGTATGTACTCAATTTGCTGGACGCAAATTGTCTTCTATAGACCAAAAACAATGGCACTTTTGTTAGAACACAGACAAAACTCAAACAATTATGTAACCTACCTGAAGATAAAGACAGTAAAAGGCAATGTACTTTTTCTTATCTGATTCCATTGGCATTTATTGTTTTATTGCCTTTTTTATGAGTAATTTGGGGAATTTAAAGTAAAATTAGCAAAGGACATATTGCTGTTGTGAGGTATATTATGCAGATAGTTGCTATACATGATAGAAACGTAAACACATTTATAAAAATCAGTTTATTGCCTTCCAACGTATTTGTTCTGCAAATGGTGCATTGTCCCTGCAAGATATTTGATATGTAGATAGCTGTTCTAATATGTTTACCTAATAGTGACTAAGCAGTGTAATTTAGATAAGGTAGTGCTTGCACCAACCAAGAGCCATGTTGCTGTCAAAGTAAAGCTGGTTCTACTTGATAATCTCTGCGGTCTCAGTTCCTACTCAGGACAATACAGCTGTTGCAAACAAAAAGCAAGATGTTGGCATACACATACTGCAACCTTAACCTAAATTAAGTGTCTGCATTAATTAATATGTACCTGAAGTCCGGAAAAGGACACAATCCTTACTTTACATCTAGGAAACTGACAACAAATTGAGAGAATTCATAGATGTCCATATCCTATATAAACCATCAGTTTCCTGATTGAGAACTAAGCAATGGTTGCAACATACATTCATTACCCAAGTAGACTCATCCAATAAAATCAAACCCCTGGTACCTGAAAATCTTTTTTTTTTAAATTCTAAATAAGGAACAGGCAGGAGACCCTTCCTTAATTGATATGGCGACTGCTCCAAATGTATATAAGAGCCTCTGAATTGCTTCCATCATGCTTGGATAAACGCAGGCAAACTGAACACTACTGAATGCTTAATTCTGCATTAATGAGTTGTTCTCAAGCTGCAGCACGTTACGTGAAACTTACTAAAAATCCAGACCATTAATCTATAGATTCCTCTCGCCCTTCTTTTGGCTGCCAACGTTTGGTCAAGTACATGCAAGTCACAAGGTCGTCAGTGATGCCTCCTGATGTGGCAGTTTACAAATAAGTACTTTGCTGAGAATTATGACTGTTACTGAAGGATCAAGATAAAGTCTTCTCATAACAATAGCTTTCTGTTGGTTGTGGGGAATCAGAACCTATAAGCACCTGAGGAGACTATGAAATGCAGACATTCCAATGGTATTCGGTGACTGCAGCGTTGCAGCCTCTTAATCATCTAAAGGAGAACTCTCTTTTATAAAACTCCACTCCCTGCTGTCTGCCAGATCAAATACATTAATGTGGGAGCATACTGTGTCAAGGAGAGCAAAACATAATGACTAGAGAACAAGTACCACTCTCGCCACATTATGCACAGGAAATTATATTTAACATCAATGTCTTGTAGTAGTATTTCCATGTTTAAACTGCCACACACAGCATGTTGTAAGAACTATGTGAAATATGCTCTTACATAGTTCCTGACCCTCAGTACACGATTATATTGTACACCAAGTTTACTTTTCAAACATAAAAATGTCTGGTGAATTAAAAGGTTTAAATATGGATAACATGAACATCTATTAAAAAAAGCTGCCACTGCCAGCTTTTGATCCATATAAGACCACTGATTTGGTGTGTTTAAAAATTGAATCTGGAATACGATAAATTGATTGTGCTAGGTAAATTACCAGCGGCATTTACATCTTGTCAGTTGCAACACATGAGCGATGTGTAGGCACAATGTCTGCTTTTTAGAGTGCAGCTACTCCATTTTGTCAGTACATGTGAATGAGTTGGAGAGATAAGAGTAATGTATACTGTGTGTCATAACTGCAATAAAATAATAAAAGAATTCATGTTAAACAGAAGACTTAATTTTACAAAATTCATAGAGTGTATACATATATGTCTTCAAGGAAAAGATTCTTATTTGGTTTATATGCTTTCAGTGTAATTGCCTATGAAATGGCGCATCAACCTTCAATGGTTTGTTTTTTAACTCTTTAAATTAGACTAAAAATACTTAAACACGTATAGGAAATATCCATTAAGTTTAAGCTGTGTGCACCACTAAGTACAGAGCTATACCATGTAGTGAACAGAATGACCACATTTATTAATTTGTGTACAATGTTGGGCTAACCTAATTTTCTAAATTTGTTGGCCCAGCAACGCCTATACCTGGGCATAAGACCTGAAGGTGTTCCCTGCCCTGAGACAAGTAATTGATGGAAACTAATGTGTTTAATTAGTAACGTAAGGTTTGCTTGTTGTGCGGTAAAACCCAAAACCAAAATCTGTTCAAAACATCCATTTTAATAGGCTTGTATATTTCTAAGTAAACGATTCAATATAAGATGGTCAAACAAATGGTTTGTAAACAGTACTAGTTACTAGATAGGACAAGGCTGTCAAACAGATCTAGAAACTGGACATAAGTCACCCAACCAGTTTGTTTACTTCTATTAGCTGAACAACAAGAAACAAAATGCTGTACTCTTTTGTTTCAAAGCACTTGTTGAAAGGCAATTTGCAGAATCATTTAGCCTTGGTAATAAGCTTTTATCCACTTCAGATGATTTCTACAAAGAGCTTCACCAATTGTGCGCCACATCAAAATAAGCAGTTTTTTTCCTTTTTGGAAAAGATAAAAAGATCTGGTAAGGAAAACAATTTTCCTCTTTACAGAGTTTTGAGATTTTAATAATAGTCTCTCGGGTCTAGCTTTTTATTTTAAAGTGGTGAAGGCACATGTTTTCAATGAAGTATAATAAGGTGGGGGTTAAGTATGAAATGTATTCTGATATAAAAGGATCCCTTCCCCAAAGAGCCAAGTAGACAGGACTGTTTGGAAAAGAGTAGTACTTTTAAGTCCTTGACTTTACTATAGATTATGAAGGTTCAACTCTGGTAAGCATCTGCTGCAATAAGAGCTTGATAGGCCCTACTTGATCTATAGTTAGATCAGTTTGACTTATTTGCTTTATAGATCTACAGAAAAGGCATTGAAATTTTGCTTGACTATGGTTCAATAAACAATAGGAACTCTACATTCCCAGAAAAATACCTATAGATTTATGTAGGTGGTTTAAGTGTAAGAAACGACTGTGGTACTAAGTTTCAAAATGAGTCTTATCACCATAGCAACCAAAGGAATAGCCCAATCAGCAGAAACATATCAGCTAAGGTAATAAGACCCCAGAATTCAAAGATTCCACCACAATTATATTTCATATAACCCACATTGTATTTATACTTTTTATAGCCAATCACTGGCCTCTATGCAAACCGTCTAAGGAAGCAAGGCACGTTTATAGAGTGCAATGTGTTATTATTTAATAATAATTCCATTTGAGCCCTGTTTGCTAAATATGTAAGGTCATGTAGAATCCACTACAAGCCTCACCTGTTATATGACCATATCCCACTGTCAACAGCTCAACAGTCAACTATGGTGTCCTTGTTAACAAGACCAAGTTAAGAGATACTTTTTTTGCCAAGTTCGATATGTCTGGCCTCTCCCTCACTCTTTTAAATCTTTTTTCTGGGCAAGTTAAATCCTGGAAGGAAATCTTAATCCCTTCAAACGCTCCATCAACTCAATTTTGTCAGCAGCACTTCTGTGAAAAAAGTTTACTACATGATGACTGAGCACGCAATCGAAACTCTTTTTTCATTTAGGTGAAAAAAAAAAAAAGCTGAAACTCATCACCTTAGAAATATGTAACAAGCATATTCAATAAAACCAGGCAACAACAATAAATCTGTGACAAATATGACAAAAGGAGTTCGGGGAAGTAAACCTGGTCTTGCTTGAAGAGCATCTGTTTTGCTAAATCAAGTAGGACTCAATTGTAAGTCTAGTAACCATTGGGGCTAGTCTTCAGTTTGGCACTATTCTATATGTAAATGGCCTGGATATGTAAATCACCAATGAAGCATACTGCTATGACAAACCTATTTCAACATGGTAAAGTAATCTGTATTATGATTAAAAATCTGTAGAGACTGACTACTCCCTCATGGAATCAGCTTTGGACTTTATGACAAAGGGATGTGTGCAAGAGCATGGCTCTACAAACAAAGTGGAAGGAAATGAGCAGACCGGCAGCAACTGATGAGAATAATTTGATGTGTGCGCTGGACCTTTAATATGAAGAGAGTCAATGTACCATATGCAGAGACTAATAAACCTTTGCCCTCTTCATGCAGAAGTGAGCTCATAATGATTTGGAACTATGTTGGGTTTCCTTCATGCAATAAATGTTCACATACTAAATACTCAGTTTTTAGCCACTTCTACAACATACACAAAATCTATCCCCAAAACAAAAATATTTAGAAAAATAAACCAATAACATTTTTTGCCAGGGACATGGTTTTATATATTGATTACCAATGCTGGTTTGGGAATGTTGATAAAAAAAAGGTCTTATTCAATTGAACTCCAGTGCATTACTTATACCACGCCACTTGAATGATTAAATGTAGTAATCTAATTTTACAACTTTTGACATCATATATATATATATATAAATATATATATATATATACACCGTATTTGCTCGATTATAAGACGACCCCCCAAAATCAAAATATTAATTTAGGAAAAAAACAAAAAGCCTGAATATAAGACTACCCCATAGGAAAAGTAGTAAATATTAATTCCTGTAAACTATTTTTTCATATTTAATAAAAGCTATGATTGAGAAAAATATATATATTTTTATTTACCAACCTGCCCCCCCCAGTTATGCACATCTGCCCCCAGGCTTGCCACTCTGCTCCCAGAAATGCCTTATACCCCCCTATTTGCCACTCTGTCCCATGATATGCCTTTTAACCCCCTATATGCCCCTCTGCCCCATGATATGCCTTATAGTGGCATATAGGGGGTTAAAATGCATTTCTGGAGGTATATATATTTATATATATATATATATATATATATATATAAACTGCTAACAGCAATCACACTCCTATCAAGCCAAGGCAGCCAGTACATGCTGGAACCTGGGGATGATAGTAGTGGGATTACAGCCTCCCTATGTCATGCTACCACCACCACCCCCTTTACACATCCATGCTATCACACACACACTCATTCACAAACATTTAAATACTCATTCATTCCATTAATCACACATACTTCACACATTAATCACAAAAACTCTCCCCCACCCCCTTACCTGAACTGCAGATCTCCCACTCGCAGACTTCTGCAGGGGCCCGGCTGTGCGAGCAACTTCTCTGGCCCCGCCCCCAGAGGAAGGAGGGGGGAGGTAGAGTTATGTGAGGACTGTGCTAGCTTCCTGTTCTCCTGCTGCTAATAGCAGAGACGCTGCTCGCGACCAAAGCACCGGTAAGCAGCATGGCCCCAGCAGAAATTTTTTTGAGATCTGATTAGAAGACGACCTCGATTATAAGACGAGGGGGATTTTTCAGAGCATTTGCTCTGAAAAAAACCTTGTCTTATAATCGAGCAAATACGGTATATATATATAAATCATACCTTAGACGTCAACAGTGAGTCGTATTTGTTGATTCAAGCTCATTTGAATGAATGGAAATTAAAAAATGCCAACTACACATTTTTGCATTTCTGTGGTGTACAATGGACTTTTTTACGATCTAACACATCTAATGCTAAAGACCATTACATGATAGCAGTCATGTTGAGCTCTTGAGATAATTACCTCCTTAAATCACATCAAATTAGGTCACATCTATTACTTTAAGGCTATTACTGGTTATCTTTGGCTTGCTGGTTGCTTAGTAGGGTGTGAAAGTGGATACTTACCACAAATGGCTATCTCAAGGGTATTTATTTACTAAATACAAGTAGGTGAGTAATTGCTATGTTTGAGTCAGTATGTATGTTTTTTTATATACTGCCTTGGATAACAGAGCTAAACACATAAAATGACTCAAATGCAAGTGAAAACTGTTCCATTCTCTTAAAAAAAAGATTGAAAGTTTTTTCTTTCTTAAATGAGATTCTAAAAATTAAAAAAAATTGTGGATGTTCTCTTTCATTTAATAGCTGTCTTCAATCAGGCCAGCTGATACTTACAAAGTAATTTGCTGAAAGAGTAACTGCAATTACTTTCCTGTGTCATCTGACTGTTCATCTAATCTTACCTACCTTCAGAATTGCTGAAGATGAAAGGGCTTATTGCACGTCAACAGCTGGTCAGCTGAATTTTGTCTATCAAGACAACACTGTAAAATTCATGATATTACCTGAAAATCTTTGATTATCAGATGCTAGTGACCCTATTCAAATAATGCTGTAATAAAATATTTGGAATGAAAACATAATAACTTTTCATGAAGGCTACAAACTTATTATTGATGGTCACTGCAGCTTCATTACAAGTATTAAAAAGTTTGGAATACAGAGGCAATATTGGTGTCCATGGTGGTTGAGCCTTAGTTATGTTGAGTTGGCTTGACTAAGGTTTTTGCGGTCATCTTTGGATTGCTCCTTGGCCAAAGAAGTAAACTCTATGATTTAGACCCCTCAAACTCCTTATTTATTACGTCAGTCTGTTTAATTTCCCTTACAAAAACCTCAGGAAAATATTTGCATTGACCAGATCATAGACAGTGACTCCCGACTATACAGATTGGGATTCCAGTTTAACATTTTACAGACTTTGTCATGCAGACTGTGGCATATAAGGAGGAACAACCTATTATGCTTAAGCATAGAGTGGTATTTTTAGTTATTTCCTTTATTAAATACAACAGGAAAGATAAACAAATGATTACTGGACACTTAAGCAATGTCTGTCGCTGTGATTTATTAATAAATATACCTTATATATTTAGACTTTGGATTTGTTTTGATGATACCGAACTGGCCCATCAAATCACTGCCCCAGCAATATGAGGTTGTGAAAAGTATGTGAAAATAGGTTAGGCCAAGACAGGCCGAGTCCTAATCAGAATGTCAGCTGGAAGCAAGTGACCGTTAGGGTCACAGATGTTGCTGTAGCAGGCACGTACAAAAGAAACAAAAGACGCTCATGCTTGTGTGATGATTATACCAAAGGAGAAGTGATTCTGGACCAACAAATGGTGAGATGCTTTTCAACTGCTCATATGATTCTGTGAAATCTCTAAAAACTGTGAAACATCCCCAATTATCTTTACCTGCAGCCAAACATACCTTTAAAAACATTATGGGCAAAAAAACAGGAAATCCAAAAACCCTCCCAAACATTCCATGTTTTTCTGTTTTCAGTATTTCTTCTGCTAGTGTCAGGAATTGGATTTACTATGCAATAACTAAAGCTACAAAACAAATATTACAATCATATTATCAAACAGAGCTGTTACCAGGAGTATGTCTTCTGTTTTTGATCTGTCTACATAAAACAGGCCTCTGCAGTACCTCTGGATGCCGTAAGTATCAAGGGGTTCCCATTGGCATTTTTTATGTAGAAGTGGGCCCTTTCGAAGTAGCCCTAATCAGTTACTAATTGTAATGATGTCAGCACATCATTGGCTCATACTTTGAGTCAGATTCTGGGTATTTATTTGTATAACTGAGCATTAATTACACATGTTTAATAATGTTCCAAGACACAGAGCAAGTACAGTAGTACACAGTAATCTTCTAACACCAAGTAGCTGCTTGGAAGTATGCAAGTTCAATTCACATGATTACAAAGTAGAGCTAGCATGTCCTACAGCACATGTGTGGGAAGCATACTTAACTAAACATAAAGCAGACAGGGGAAGAAGGAGAGATAGACTACATATAGGCATTAAAAATAGAATACAGACTGTCCTTTTATTATTAACTTTTTTACTCGCCCATAAGTTTTTAACAAACCTTTTAACAACAGATTTCAAACCATCTTCAGTATTTCTCTACTTTGATAAAACATTTAGCAAAATAGGGATCCAATTAGGAAGACTGGGTCAGTCAATTGTTATTTAGTCCTACAGATAAAGACTGTAAAGACTAATGTAGTATAAGTTAAATATACAGATATTATATGCCTATATTTAAAAACTGGCAATGATTACCGGTAAATATCAACCCAAACCTCAAGTCGTAAGCCAGAAACCAACCTCATGCCAACTAAGGATGAAAACAGCTGTCCATGAGTAGTGGTCTGGCTTTTGCACCTCTGTCTCCACACTTAGTTTAAAAAGAGGCGTTCATTGGTAAACTTATTTGATTATACCTAACCAGAATCCATTTTACTATAGGATTTCATTGAGAAGTCTTTAGGCTTGCCTGGTGAATGTGTTAGTGTTTGACAATGGTTCTTTGTTTCACACATGCTTGGCACCATAGGCATTTCATCATTTATTTCAAAAGAACAGTGTAATAATGTAGAAAATGGCATGACTGTTCCTTTAACATTAGCAATGATAGTCTGAAAAACTGTATTAAATGTAACACTTCGGTTTATGATTATATAGATATTTACAACATATATACTGCATAATTAATCTCCAAATGGTCTTCAAATGTAAACACAAAATCAATGCAATATTTTACAAAGTTCAGAATACTGGGGACTAGTGGTGGTGGTTTGAAGAAATATACTTCACTTTTGTGGGTTCCATCACTAAGGTTGCTAAAGCGAAACTGTAGACTAAATACCACATAAGAACCATTATCATGGGGGCCCGAACACAAACCTTTTTCCTGTGTTTCAGGCTATGGTTTATTTTTCTAAAAGACACACCAAGGCAATTTGCGCTCCAAAATAATCTGCCTTTTTTCCATTTCTACATTCTTTTGATTTTAGCAGGATATAGGCTAGTCCACAAAATACAATCTTTTATGGAGCAGGATAATTTTCAGCACCTGTCAAAATATGGTTGTAGAAACCCTAAACCTTCCAGAAAGACGGGGTCCTGTGGTCAAGGTATTATGTTGACTAAGCTCTCTTTTTGCAGATCCATACTGACATTTGGAAAACCATGTTGAATTTAGGTGTCAGCTGCTTCCCATACAAAGGCCACACCTTGTTTTATGTTGACTTTTATGTCTTTCAGGCTGCCGGCAGCATAGTGACAATGCCCCATGCTGATTCAGACTGAAAACCTGTCTGCTGATTTAGTGTACACAGAAGTAACATCAGGGCCAGGACCAGCCTATAAATATGTATAACATTTCAATGCTGGCGCGATCCCTGTAACCACCGCTTGAAATTTAACCAGCCAAAGCTAATCTATGCCAAAAGCAATGAAAGTAATAGTTTTAGTGAGTACAGACCATTTTGCATAAAAAGTATTAAACCCTAGAAGATAACACTCTCACCACCTCACAATTAGGTGCAATGTTTCCAACATGGTTCTATATTAAATTATAAATCATTTTATTTTGTCCAGGTGCAATGTTTTCAACATGGTTCTATATTAAATTATAAATAATTTTATTTTGTCCAGGTGCTATATTGCAACCTAGTGTCTGCATATAACAAGATGTATATTATTGTTGACGTTAAAATGTTTATATTTGTGCATTTTTTCTATTTTTTTTATTATACCAAAACTAGCATATTTTACTTGGAATGTGCAAGAGGTTAAGGTTTTACATTGACTTTTTAGTACTGAAAGAACTACAAAGCAATATATGTCCATGCATTCACAATTTGTCACAATTGTAAAAAATATAAGGTGTCTCGTGTGGCTTTTGAAGTTCCCAGCACTTTTTCTATAAGTGGAAATGGATGCAATAAATACATATATACCGTATACATGTAATACATGAAGCCCCAAGACAAATGATCAAATGTCAACTGATTTAGTACAAATCCACCTGAGCAGAAGCTGTGTTTTGAAGATGTTCTTTGCGCAACATGTCATGTGTACTTGTCACTGTGGGTGTGCATACCTATGTTTGACAGGTAACATGGGTTGTACAGGTGGTGATGATGCAACAAAACATAATTGAAGGTATACATGGGTGTGTGGCACCTGGCATGGAAGACTGATGCATGAAAGTATTGGTTTACCTGGGCAAGGAGCTTCTTTATGAATATGTGAATAAGAATGCAAGCGTTACAGGGGGTGGCATATGATCTCTTGCTCAGGATCGCATTTGTTTGTATGTTTAGTGTTAGATAAATAAAATAGAAATATAGACTGAAGTACTTACGGACTGGCACCTTCTTATGGTCCAGGTGGGAGACGTTGTTCTGCAGACGAGCCAGGCGGTGCTGCAGGCGGACACTGCGATCCCCCAGGGCCACCGCATGGCTATGTATGCTGTTGAAGATGTCCTCAGCATGTCGGGAGAGATCAGAAAGCTGTTGAATGATGTGCACCAAAGTGTGGGATCGTACATCCTCCAGCGATCCAAAGAATAGAGATGTACCATCCTGGGGTAAATGCCCAGAAGTTGAACTCAGTCTACCCAGATGGGAGGGTTGAACTATCCTCAAGTGAAAAGGCATGTCACCAGCTTCAGAACAGCTACTCTTCCAACAACTTTGAAAGATTGTAATTACACAGGCGCTCCAGGAAGTTTCTCCTAGCAAATATACACCCCTGGCTATTTAACTGGGGTTCCTACAAATCAACATCACGATCAGGTGGAGATCCTTAAGGCATATTTATATATGACAGACAAGTGTAAATCTAGCTTAGTGTGGGGTCTGGTGAGACAAGTGGTCCCCAGCATTCACTGTGGTATCCAGAAAGCAGATAACTGGGCGTGCATGACAACACCAACAACCCGATCGGGGTCACAAATAACCTTATGACGACTGAGCACAGATCGTTAATTAGTATTCCTGGGGCAAATCCGTGGTGATCCTTAACAATGAGAAGCAGGGATGTATAGTCCAGAGGGACAAATCAGAATAAGCAACAGATCCTCAGAATGCAACAAACATACAATATGTTACATGAATTTTACTTTTCCAACATACATGCCCAAGAGGTTCTCCATAGATCCCAAGATCTAGTGATTTGGCTCCATACAGCAAGTCCCTTGGACCATCAAGCGTCAATCTGTATTGTTCTCCAAACCTTGGACTCACCAGCCTGTATCCTAAGAGGGTTAGGTAGATGATCGCATTTAAGGTCCTCAGTGTGTGCCCAGACAACCCCTGATGTTACACACCCGAAGATACAAAAGGAGAAGTAAGTCCATCTTCAGGAGGCTTAAAGTTCCACTCTTAAGAGGTAAGGAGCAGCAGGACTCATGGGGGTAAAGTTGGCAGCAGAGCCGGTGAAGCAGTGCCTTGTGTTTCAAATGAAACAGGAAAAAGAGCCTCTCTCAATCCCTCCTCCTCCTCCTCCTCCAGACTGTATAGTCTGCACACTCCAGGGAAGGGGAGGGCAGGGGAAGTGCTTACAGTCCCAGGGAATATATAAAAAAAAAAACAGCAAGACATCACAAGTAACCACCTGCGGATCTCTGAGCTGTTTACAAAGCAAACTTACACTGTCCTGACAGAAGCAGCGAGGGCTGTGAAAAGTGCTGAGCTTTCAAGTGGGGCACCTCATAATTCAAAAACAGGAAAGAGAGGGCAGCGTCTGCTTTTACACAAGTAGGAATTGAAGAAAAGATCAGTCTCCAGAGACCCCCAAATTGGAGACATATGGGGGGTCTGAGCCAAGCAAACCTTGCCTTTTTCTGTTGCAATAGAATAATGGCAGGCACATTTCAAATGTTTATTTAGACAATTAAATATTTTGTTTAAAGCTACAATAGAATTAAACAATACCACAGCATATAAGGCCGCATGATACACTTTACACAATTATAAAAGAGCTGCATGAAATTGTGTTTGAAACAAATTTCCCAGTGTTTATTCATATTTACTGTATGTCGCTCACCAAAGTGAACTGATTAATTCAACACAATTAGACTCTCGTAGGAAACGCCATTGTTTCCCAGGCAGAACTTTATGTTCACAAGTCCATGTGAACCCAATGCTTGGCCCCTTGCATTATACAGGCTCACAAACCTCTACAATAGTGCACTACTGTGCGAGTAACATGTGAAATTTGTACATGTTTAAAATGTCCAATGTGGTATATGCCACCTGCTATAATTAAATGGAATTATATTAACATATGAACACACAATGTATGCTTCATTTGGTAGAAGTTGTGACAGTGTGATTGTTACCATTTTTCCATTTTTGCTGCCGTTAATTATTATTATTTATGTACTTATATAGAGGCATCACATAACAAGTAATGCATTACATAATTTCAGAAAGAAAAGTTAAGGAGGCACCTACTCAAACAAGCTTACAATCTAGACAATACTTAAATGAAACATATATGAGGAACCATGTATTGGCAGAAAAACACAATAGACGGCCCTAATATTCAAATATGTTATATGAACACCATGGTGAACACTACACCACTTAGCATGAAGTGCACATATACCATACTTACAATGTTCAACACGTCTGAGGATATCGGTTGGTGCTTCTTCCCAACTCATATCATCAGTTGCGTAACACCTAAATATTACTACTCTGCCCCCTCCAAAAAAATATTTGGTTTAAAATTATGGACTTCTTCTAATATCAGGATGATTTCAACAAGAACAAAAAAAGCATTTTTGTTCAAACATGAGCTGGATTAAAATGTAGGCTTTTAGCATTCTGTCAGTTAAGGTCAGTTGAGACTTTCTATACACAGAATTTAGATGTAACTACTATATAAAGTTGAGAAGTAATTAAAAGCTTTTTAGCATCAGGGAGTTTTTCCACTTTATGAACACTTTATAATTTTAATTAGGTGACAAACTTCAAAACAACTTACGCTTTACAGGAATCTATAAACATATAGTTAAGTTAGTCAGAATGCCTGCTTTATGGTAAATTGTGAATTACATTGTATCTCTGCTGTTGAAAAAGCATGGCCTAGGGTCAGGGAAGCTGTAGTTGTCAAGTAGCAAAGTGCCCATTCTTATTTAAAATAAACAAATCTACTCGCATTAAACTATATACTTTTGGGGTGGGGGCATTTATTGCTTATTACCCATGCCTATGAGATAATGAGTGACTCATTTTCTTGCATGTTGTCTAACTAATGTAACTAATCATATGACAACATGCTTGTTTTTGCATTTATGGTGGTCTCCTTTGACAAATATCCACAGACCTATGAGGTGCCTGATCGATCAGAAGTTCCGCTTTATGCATTACATTTTCTCTAACTATCAGATGTACACAGGCAGAGCCGGCACTTCTGTAAGGCATATACCGTATATTATCTTAAGCCTCATTTATGGTAACCATGTGTCCCATGTGATTGGCACTCAAAGTGTTAAATGCGTCTACTGTTTGATCCAACCTAGTATCTTTTAGGGAGAGATGTATTCATTTTTCAATAATTATTCACCAAGAGTGAACTGGCCTTGATAATTGCCAATGCATTGTATGTGATGCAAGTCTGAACTGTCCTGTGCAACGTGAAAGATTATGAAACAGCACATGCAGAAACCTTCTGAGGGAGATAGACTTTTGCCACACCTACAAGCGTTCCTCATCCATTTGAAAAGCCAACATATACCAGGTATTCTGCATAAATATTGTAAACTTTGATAGCTACACTAAGCCTCTCTCTTGAGGTGTGCATATTGAGATTTCACAGATTTGTCGATGCAATGTATATATTGTTTGCATACTTGCCAACTCTTTTGTGTGACCTGAAATTACCAGGTGAAGAGGTGTTTCTGGGTCGCTCTCTCCCCTTTTTTCTAGGCAGTGAAGTGCCACTTAGACACGCCTACTACCCTTCCACTCCTAAACCATTTAATGCTAGTTGGGGCTGACCCACACTTCACAATGCTAACCATGCTCCTCACATGTCAAGCCCCAATTTGAAGCCACTTGCTCAAAAGAGGGAGAGATCCTGGTGGCCCTGCTTAATACAAAAGCTCCTCATCTAGCTGCTTTTGGGGCTGTTTCAGGGGTAGAGATGGCACAAGTAGGCTGTTTAGGAGGCAGTGATGGCACAGGCAGGCTGATTAGCTGCAGAGATGGGAGAGACAAGCTGCTTGGGAGCAATGATAACACAGACAAGCTGTTTGGGGCAAGTTTGGTACTGTGGGACATGTTGCTTGTGAAGCTGGGGTACCCTGGGCCCCTGTGGTTTCTAAATATACACCTGGTGTGGCGTATGGGCATATGAGCTTGACCATGCAAAAAAATATATGGGGCTGGTGTCCAAATATTTCCTGGGCTGCTTTTTATTCCCAGTCCGGCCCTGGTAGTATGAAATGGCAAAACCTTGCACGTTTTTCCTGGAAGGCTATTAGTTCTTTACAATGCTTTATTAGATAGTAACTTGACATTCAAAAAAATCTAATTCAAATGTATCTATACATTACACATTACACAGGGCTAACAGAGTTATGTATTGTGATAATGATTGTCACATATAGTATATCAGCGTAGATATCATAAGAATAAATCAAAATGTCATGCTTAGCTATTTGGATGGTGCAAAATAGCAGACCTGCATTATTTACATTGTAAGACACTGATGCAGAATAATACTAGATACTAGAAAAGAAGGTTGAAATAGCTTATCCCATGCTATACACAAAGGGTTTTAATACAGGTATATCATCTTTTATAATATAGGTTTATTTAGTGTATACACCTGTATAATATACTATTTGGGAATAGTGACATATCTGCTTCAACCTCTTTCTTAACATTAACCATAGAAAGCAGGTGAATCAAAATAGAATATATTGGGCACTATGCATGCAAGAAAGGAGATAGATACAATACTGTAACACTGTTAAAACAATATAATTTAATAAATAATTCACTCACAAAAGGAATGGGTTTAGCATTAAAAGAGGTCAAACAAATAGATACTCTACTAGTAAATCAAAAAGAAAAAATACATATTAAATTAAATACTAAAACAAACAAGTGTTAAAATACACGTATTCCTGTTCATTAGATAAAATATTGTTTTACCATTCCACTAATTTGTATGTTTTCTCTAAAAATACATTTTTCTTTCAAATAGCACCAAACTTTAAGGGTGCGGTATATCAGAACATTGGGATCAACGAAACATTCATTACCATGATGTTTTTTTAATTATATCATCATGTCATCATCTTTTGGATTCAGAAAATTGGTTACTGACTAATTTTATTATTGGTAAATGAATAATTATTCATAAATTAAAATCATCATCAAACATATTTGTCAACTGTTTTATATTAATTTAAGTTGGTATATATACAATTCATTATGTCTTTAAAATCATGTTAATTTGATTTTGAAATTGGTCATTCAAATATATAGTGTATTTGTTTATTTCAGAGAATTACGAAGCCTCTGATGAAGTCTAGCTATTAGACAAAATGCATAGGGCCAGCCTATTAATTGCAATTTATTTCCCATACTGCTTTCGCTGAACCACAATGCCAGCTGTTGATCATATCACCATAACAGACAACAGAGGTGGGAACGTGGACGCATGGCTTTGTTACAACCTGAGAGGAGGCAGTGAGATTCCTGAACCCAGTTGGACAATGTGTCATAACTCCTACATTTTATGCAATTTAAAAAATGCATTCCTTTTGTGAGTGAAGTTTTAATAAATTATATTGTTTTAGCTTTTAAACAGTGTTGCACTTTTCTGTGGTTGATGTTTTGAATAACAGGGATACAGAAGAACCCCAGAAAAGTGGAAAGTGGATAAACTACATATAGAGAAGTATTATTTTGATTTTATATTATTAAAAGATGTTTTTGCATTTGTAATATTTGCTTTCAACCTTTTTAGCTATGGTTGTGATCTAAGATTCTATCTTTTCTACACTTTATTTCATATGTATTCCAACTTTTTGAAATGTTCAGTGTCTATATTATAATTAGAATTATTCATTCTGTGTGAATAAGACCCCATCTGATAAGTCATTATGAGCTTCAATAACCAGGAAATTCCAGGCCCTGTTTCTGTTTCAATATTTCACAATTTGTTTTTTTCCCCATTGCACAAATCATCAAAATCTGTTGGTAACTCCAAATAATTGTCAATAACAATAGGGACATGTGGGACATATTTTGGAGCCTTTAACTGTTTGAAAAGGTTTTAAAAAAAAAAGACAAACATAATACATTAGGGATTGTCTTTATCAATCCAGTTAGCGCTTATGTCTCAGTCATGTCTTCCTTCATCATGTGATACTTTAGTGCAGATATACTCCTTTTTCACTTCTAGACTTTAGAAGTGTTAAGCTGAAGGTCATCGTAGTGCTTGAGTGGTACCAAGGTAAGGGGAGTTGGCTGCATCCAATTTAAAGTGAAAGGTATTGTAAATTAAATTAACAATGTTAGTCACAGATAGCCAAGCATTTTAAACAGATTTATAAAAAGAAAGATGGTTTAGACAAGGGTTACCAAAAATGTAGCTCTTTAATTGTGACGAACACATTTATTTGGTCTCGATTCAATACACTATTTAAAAATGTACAACTCCCATACACTTATACAGTGGCTCATTTTGAATGAGGCTGGTCAGGCAATCAACCTCCCCGACAGGCCAGTGCTTCATAGACCAGTTGCCTGTCTATATACACTAAGGCCAAGCTGATGCACCTAGCTGATGCAGCCTCTGTATTAAATGCATTCCTCACCACACGTCTTTATGATGCAGTGTACAGGGATATTATGTCATAGAGCAGTGATGGCGAACGCATTGCACGCGTGCCGCTGTTGGCACGCCGAGCCGTCTCTGTGGGCACGCCGTGACTACAGTCATACACAGGGGCGTAACTAGACGCCTCAGGGCCCGGGTGCAAGAATCTGTTAAGGGCCCCCCCACCCCCCCCAAAAAACATGATTTTTACCCAACAATTTTTTTTCAACAAATTCAATTTACATATTGAATCATATCTGTAAAAAAATCAAAGAAAAAGGGGCGCATGTACAAAGGGCATAATCCACGGGTGTCCAAGTTTTTTCTGCAGTGGGCCACTTCATCAGAATTGTATACGTGCGCGGGCCGCACTCATTTTTCACTGTGACAAAAAATATGGCCTTTAATAAAATATGCAGATTAAAATAAAGTAAAATGACACAAAACCTTTACTCTTCCTCTCACTGATTTCTGGGCCTTGAAAGTTTTGCGACTACAAATTCAGGATTCCCTAGATTTATTCTAGGGATGAACTAAAATGAAAATTCTGGACCAAAACATTCAGGGTTCACTTAGCCAAAACCGAAAATGACCCCCACCTTTAAAAATAATAATAAAAACTCACATGTTTAATAAAAGTAGGTAACACACAATTGGACAAAATTAGCAATATGACTTGGCATGATAGGAGTGTGATTGCTGTTAGCAATCACACGCCTATCATGCCAAGTCAGCCAGTACATGCTGGTACAGGGTGGCTGTAAGTGATGTGCAGACCCCATACTGCTGGCAGCATCAATACACAAGGGGGGCAGCTAGCTAGGTTTCAGCATGTACTGGCTGACTTGGCATGATAGGAGTGTGATTGCTAACAGTAGTCACAGTCCCATCCTGCCTAGGTTCCAGCACTTACACATCCATCCAGTAAATGCTGGAACCTAGGCATGATGGGACTGTGATTGCTGTTAGCAATCACACTCCTATCATGCCAAGTCAGCCAATATACGCTGGTACAGGGTGGCTGTAAGTGATGTGCAGACCCCATACTGCTGGCAGCATCAATACACAAGGGGGGCAGCTAGCCAGGTTTCAGCATGTACTGGCTGACTTGGCATGATAGGAGTGTGATTGCTAACAGCAATCACAGTCCCATCATGCCTAGGTTCCAGCACTTACACATCCATCCAGTAAATGCTGGAACCTAGGCATTATGGGACTGTGATTGCTGTTAGCAATCACACTCCTATCATGCCAAGTCAGCCAGTACATGCTGGTACAGAGTGGCTGTAAGTGCAGACCCCATACTGCTGGCAGCATCACTACACAAGGGGGGCAGCTGGCCAGGTTTCAGCATGTACTGGCTGACTTGGCATGATAGGAGTGTGATTGCTAACAGCAATCACAGTCCCATCATGCCTAGGTTCCAGCACTTACACATCCATGCTATCACACACACACACACTCATTTATTCATATAATCATTCATTCACAGATTCATTCCCTCAATCACACACACTCATTCAAACATCCTCCCCACCCCCTTACCTGCACTGCAGCTCCTCGATGCCACTCACAGACTTCAGCAGGGGGCGCGGCCTCCCTCTGCCTTCTCTGCTAAAGCACAGAGGAAGTAGGATGTCACGTGAACTCCGCTTCCTCTGTGCAGTCCAGAAGACCCTCCCACAAGTAAGTAGCAGGGCTTGAGGTGCGGCTCGCGTAAGATCGGTTGCCCTGGCTGCCGATCTTACGCGGGCTGCACCTCGAGGTCTCGTGGGCCGCATGTTGGACGCCCCTGCCTTATTTAGAAAAAAAAAAAAAACAGGAAAAAGATTTCGGGCGGCCCCTTGGCTTGGGCCCCCCTGCCGCCGGGGCCCGGTCGCAGTCGCGACCCCTGCGACCCCGGTAGTTCCGCCACTGGTCATACACTGTAGTCACGGCGTCGGCTCCCGCGGACATCTCCCACAGAACACTGAAGCCACGCCCAGGGGCCCGAAATCTAATCTAAACGGCCGCTGGGTGCTGATGCCGCCGGCCGGCACTACTTTAATACTTTTTTTAAAGATTTAATATGGCTATTAAATGAAAAAAAAATAGTATTAAAGAAGCGCCGGCCGGCGGCATCAGCACCCAGCGGCCGTATGCGATGGCCGCCAAGTGATGGGAGCAGTGTGAGCGGTGAAAGCTCCGCCCCCTCGCACTCACCTTTCACCCCTCACGCTGCTCCCATCACTATGCGGCCATCAGACTGCTGGAAAACTTATCTAAACGGCCGCTGGGTGCTGATGCTGCCGGCCGGCGCTACTTCAATACTTTATTTATTTATTTTTAATATGGCAAGCCGATCCGGCATATTAAATAAATAAAAAAAAAAAAAGGATTAAAGTAGCTCCGGCCGGTGGCATCACCACCCAGCAGCCGTTTAGATAAGTTTTCCAGCAGTCTGATGGCCGCATAGTGATGGGAGCAGCGTGAGGGGTGAAAGGTGAGTGCGAGGGGGCGGAGCCACTTCACTTGACTTGCCCCCCCAGGCCTTAGGCTGCCAGCCCTCCCCTGGCCACGCCCCCTCGTTATTCAGGTTTAATTGCAGTGTTGGCACTTTGAAAAAAATAAGTCGTTTTGGTTTGCAGTTTGGGCACTTGGGCGCAAAAAGGTTTGCCATCACTGTCATAGAGGATGGCAGCCACAGAGGGAAAGCTGTGGTTCAGGCCTAGGGCATTGTCCAACCATGATATGTCACTTCACCCATCTGCAGAAGAACGGAGTATGTGCGAGCGGAAGAGATCAACTCACAATGTTGCTTGTGAATTGTACATCTTACCCTGCAATATACAAATTTATTAAAAACAAGCTTATAAATAAAGACCCCAGGGCATTTTTTTTCTTTTTTAATATGGCTTTTTTGGATTGCCCCTGTCCTTAGGCTGAGGCTCTGTTGGTCATTGCTTTTTGTTTCTGGCCTGTGTGATGTGGGGCAAGGGATGGGGTCCTTGCATTTCCAAAGGGGCATTTTAATTCCCTCACTCCACTGGGCAGGGGATGGGGGCTGGACATGGCACGGGTGCCCTACAAAGGGTATTTTCTTAATTTTAAGCCTCCATCCCACCAAGAATGTGACGGGTGAGGCACAGTTTTAAAAAAAAATTATATTTAACCCCCCATTAAGTTTATTTTAATGCTCCTGTCCCACTATACACACGAGAAGCTGTCGATAGACGATAACCACCATTTAATTATTTTTAATTTCATTTTTTTAAATATTTTTATTTAGGGTACGCTGAAGGAATACTTTTGAGAGACAATATGCAAGTTCTCATTGAACACACCCTTGTCTGAAACAAAATTTAGAGTTGAATGTGTAAGTTGTTTTGCAAGTGTTAGCATGTGAGGGCACGCAACCTTGGTTAACCCTTAACTTGAGTTGACCACTCAACTTTTTAGTTGGTAGAGAAATACATGACCAGAGAGATGCCTGTTGCCTTCTCCTCCTCCAAATGGTTTTGAACTTGTCTATAACACTTTTAAATTTCACCAATAAACATAAATCACTTCCAAAATCACCACCAGTGAACATTATTTAGAAAAAAATATATATAAATATATTGCTTGAATGTTTGCAAACAACAGTCAGACAAGTGAGTCATGGTTTTTGTATGTTTGAGAAACTTCTGTTTTATAAAATAATTGCAGTATTCATGATGGTGCATGTCTATGTTATTTAATTATTAGTTATAAATAATCTAAAACTTTATTAACAACATAAACTTATATCTGGTACAGACATGTTAATTGAAATGTGTGTTTCATATATATGAGGGACCTTCAAAAGTTTCCACACTTTTATATTTTCCTTGAAAACAGTGAAGGCAGGAGGAGAAGTAATCGGTCGCGTCTTAGAGTGTCATGTCTCTAGTTCTGTCTGGCAAGCCGGCTGCCCTTGCAGTTTAGTATAAGCGTTTTCACCCTGGGGTGAAGATGGCTCCGAAACTTATAAATTGCACAAAAGAGGAACAGCGTTCTGTCATATGCTTTTTGTGGGCAGAAGGTGTGCCGGGAGCACAGATTCATCTTTGCATGTGTGCTCAGTATGGGGATAAAGTTCTCTATGGTTTCGTCTATGAGTGGATTGAAAAGTTTTAAAATGGATGCAAGCGTCGGCAGGAAAGTTGATGTTGACCATCTCCTGGGAAAAAGTTTTTACGAGTTAAAAAAACGTGAACATTCCTCACAATTTAATTTAATTGACCCCAAATTATATATGCAACTAGGATATATATGTATATACATATTTGGGAACTCTCCGGGTTTGGCCTAGGGTTAAAAAGCAGACTTTCAGGTCACACAGTCTGGAACTGATTCCTTCCAATTCTGCAATGCTGTGACCATATCTAAGACTCCCAACTGCTTCTTTGCTACCAGTGTCTTATGGCTAATATCCTTGCTCGATTGCAGGTAACTCAATTAAGTGTATCTTTATATAATGATAAGCATACCTGGGAACTTCTCGGCTCCAGCTACCCGGAGCCTTCCCTTACAGGACACTGTGAGGTATGTATAATTATGCTGAACTAGATGGAGGAAAAGTAATAGTGAAGCCTTGGGGTCCATGTGGTTGTATGGTGTAATGTTGTAACCAAATAAATTAAATAAATAAATGACGACTGAAACATTTTGGATGAAAAGGCCGTGGTCTTTTATTTAGCTTATAACCAAAATACCATTTTAAACACTTTGTAACCATACGTATTAAACCAAACCGAAAAGCTCTTGGCCTAAACCACAGAGCAAACAAATACTTTAAACAAGGCCAACTGCCCCAAAGCCCGTTAGCCTTACACTTACAAAAACCCCCATTTGTTCACTCCCTTTGCAGAGAGCAACTTAACCCCAATAAAAGCCACGACAAAATAAAACAAAAATCACTTTATTCAAAAAAAAATTTTTTTCATACATAATAATAAAATTGGGGAGGGAGGGCGGGCGACAATTCAGCAGCTCTTCCATGCTGCTCCCCGTGGCTCTTGCTGAAAACCGCCGCTCACCAGACTCTGAGGTCAGTGCAGTCGGTTAACACAGCCAGGGTAAGTAAAATAAACACCTCAGGAACCTTCCTTTTATAGTTTAAAATCCCGCCCAAACCCAGCGCGAGCTGTCCTCGAGCGCAAAGAAAATGCAAAAAGCGCAGGCGCACTAAGCGGCGCGAGCTGTCTCGAGCGCATACCAATCAAAAAGGCGGTAAAACTAAGCAGCGCGAGCGCAACAAATACTTGAACAAGGTGTCCTTTATCTGACCCCTTGCAATTAACCCTTTCAGCCAATAATCTCCCCAACAACCAGATGTAACCCTGTGCTAATTTCACAGGGTTTTTCAAATTGCTCTTGATTCAACATTAGCCTTTTTTTAAATTAAAAAAAGATCTCTGCTGCTGTGGACTACTCTTCCAATGATAATCAGCCAGCATTATGACTGGCTGAGAATCACGGGAATTGTAGTTCACAGATAACATATGCATCTTTATCTACTGTTAATTGCACTTCTTATGATTCTCCAGCATCATGGATGTAGTATGTCTGGCTGAACCTCATGGGAATTCAATTCAAAGTGTTGGTTATTTTTAATATGCATGACTGTGCTGACAAAAATTAAGCGTGTTTTAAGCACGACATTGTAAAGTGCAATTGCTTGTATTGGCGAGTTCCATGAGAGCAATTTAACAAAAAAGTGTCCCTCTCTTTTACATTTTGAAATGTTGGGAGGTATGTATTCATGGAGGAGGTTTAGAAAGCTGCTAGTTTCACAAATAGCAAATAGTGTTTTACTTAGAAATACCGCTCATTGTCCCTGGCAGTTACCTCTGTTAGGTATTTTGTCCAACAGTGAACAACATTGAGGTTCATGAACCCAGCCACAATATATGATATTATCATATTATCCTGCTGAACAGCCTTCATGCAAGAAGGCCGGATCAAGCAGCCACACAGAGTGATCCACAAAACATCAGGTCACAGGGAGGCAGAAGAGTTTTATTTTTTACTGCAAAGGAACATCCTTGTAATAATATGAATCTTCCTTTTAAATTGCTGCCTTTATGTTTGTGTACTACAATGCCAACAACTAAACAGGAACCATTGAAATGATGGCACTAGACAACAGTTTGGTATGGGAGTTGTTCTCTACAAATTTTGACAACTTAGTTTAAGAAGGCATAATTCCAGTATAAGTATCTTGTGAGGTTTTACAGTGTCAAATGAAAATGGCACTAAATAAATGCACGACAACTGTCTGTGATACATATGTGCATCATGAGTTCCAAATTGTGGAAGATGAGACATTTTATTTCTATTCCATTATTCATGCTGCTGTTTGCTATGATTATTTGTAAGGGTAAATCCCCTATTCTTTGTCACAATGACAAGGTGAATTCTAGAAATATTGTCACCTACATTACAGGTGTGGGTACAGTTTTGAAAAAACACAAACAGGAACTTTTATGATATTGCATTCTAAATACATAGACATTGATATGTAGTTGGTCCCCCCTTTAGAGCTATAACAGTTTCCACTCCTCTGGGAAGACTTTCCACAAGATTGTGGAGTTTTTCTGTGGGAATTTTTGCTCATTCATTCAGTGGAGCATTTGTGGGCTCAGGCACTGATGTTGGACGAGAAGGTCTGCCTCGCAATCTCTGTTCCAGTTCATCTTAAATGTGTTTATGGGCTTGAGGTCAGGGCTCTGTGCAGGCCAGTCAAGTTCTTACACACCAAACCAAAAAGTGTCCTAATGCTTTTGTCCATATAGGGTGTAAACTGCAATCTAGTGCAGACAGTAGTAACTTAATTCTAGGCAAAACAATGCTCAATGCAGGTGTGACACATTGGAGGTTTGTTACAAGTCACAGTTGCCGTGAATTGGCGTACTAAGTGACTTTGGCTGATAATTTCCTGACTTACACCAGACTTCAGGACTCTTTTCTTTGTTTTTGTGGGAAACTTGTGAATGTTGATTTTCTAAAAGCTGGACAACATTCATAAACGTAGAACCATTTGTCCATCTAGTCTGTTTATTTTTCCTGATGCAAAGACTCAGACCTTAATTCATCCTTGGTCTTGTCTTAGGTTCAGGATGGCTTTATGCCTGTCCCTTACATGTTTGAATTCCATCACCGTATTAGCCTCTACACACTGGCAGGGGTCGCAGCTGTGAACGGGCCCGTGCCTCTAGGGGGCCGGTGTGACCCCTTGTTTGTGTCTCCTTATACCGATTCTAAATAGTTTAGAAACGGTCCTTCTGACCTGGACTGCACGCACCGATCCAAGTCAGAAGGGCCCTTTCTAAGCTATTTTTATTCGGCATGGGGAGACAGAAGCCAATTGGGGTCACGTGACCCCGTGGTAAAACCAGGGATGCTCGCACACTGGCCTTTAGTTAGCAGAGTCTAAAATCAGGTTTTCTCCTCACTGTTTTTAATATCGGAGAGACTTAAGTGATGCAAATCATAGTAAAGATCCTGGTTGAACATAGTCGAGACAACTAAAGTTGTGGCTTCCTACAAGCTCTATTTGGAATGCTTTGAGAGTCACTCATTATAATTGACTTTTGCATTATTAGAAGATGTTTAATGGACTTTGGGTTTTTGGATGGATCCTCTATGTGATACTTTCATACAGAAAAACCAAAAACATAATGCTTTTTCTGTTAGGAAAAGCATGTTCTTTTTTTTGTAAACATAGTATAACTGTTATTAAAATACTAAGGGAAGGTAGAGGTTTCTGTGAGTTCTTTGTATCATTATATTGTTGTCTGGCATATAATCAACTGTGCCAAGAAAGTAAAACAATAACTGCACTATGAAACATTCTTTATATTAATTGCACTAGGAACACAATGCCCCGGGCTTCCAACATAGATCTGCCAGGGTGAGAGGTACCATTTTTTTGCCAAAAAATTGAGTTTTGTAAGACTTGTGCAGTTCCTAAATATTACTAAAAAATTCTGTTGAATATGCTGAAAACCTATCAATGCCACAAATTTTGGCGTTAACAGGATCTACATGACGAGGGTATACTGACAGAAAGCAGGGAAGCCTTTAAGAATTTAGATACATATAGAGAGTTTTAATTAGTGGAGGGCAGAGTAGACATTGGTAGTCTTGCCGATATTTCAAGCCATAAAATTTGTGACCTCCCCCGGGTTCGCCCCCCATATTAAGAATTTTAACAAAGGATCATTACATTTTTTTAGATCTATGTTAGATTAACTTTTTGTTTTTGTTAGATCTACTCTAAAATATGCAAACTTTTTTCAGGGGGACTAACCCGTAGTCAGCCCCTACCTCAACAAACAATTTCAACAAACTGATATTGATTATGATTGCTGCACGTTAGGTTAGTTTTGATCAGACAAAATTGTTCTTAGATTGAGTCTAATTACCAAGATATTGCATCTTAAAATGGGGGACTGTCCCCCCTAAACTGAAATTTTATTTAGTTTTTATTGATTTTGGTATATATTTGTTAGATCCAGTAAGATCAACTTTTTTTCCCGTTAGATCTATCATGCAAGAGGCGGTATTCACAATCCTCTTTAGTGTGCGAGGGATGGGCATACATATGGGTTGGCCCCCCTGAACTGAAATTTGGAATTTTGTTTATTGATTTTGGTAGCTATCTGTTAGATCTGGTAAGATCAAAAGTTTTTTCGTTAGATCTATCACACAGGAGGCGGTATTCACAATCATATTTTGTGTGCGGGGGATGGGAATACATATGGATTTTTTTTATTGTTTTTGATAGATATTACAGATCAACTGTTTTTTTTCGTTAAATCTATCTTGTAGGAGTCTTCATTGCATTATAGTTCAGCATTACTACAAAGAGTTAATGCTTAACCACACATAATAAGTGGCAGTTTTTTGTATGAATACCGTATTGGCTCGGATATAGGCCGCCCCTGTATATAGGCCGCACCCTAAAAGTTTGGTGCTTTTTTAAAGAAAAAGTTTTTTTCATAGACATGCTGCCACTCTATCCCCCCCCGAGATATGCTGCCACTCTGCCCCCCCCGAGATATGCTGCCACTGTCCCCCCCCCGAGATATGCTGCCACTCTGCCCCCCCCGACTTACCAGAGCAGACTCCCGGGTGTCTTGCGGGGCCGGCGGGGGACATCTACGCAATACGCGTATACGCGTATTGCGTAGATGTCCCCCGCCGGCCCCGCAAGACAGTCGGGAGTCTGCTCTGGTAAGTCTTGGGGGCAGGGGTAAAACGCATCGTGCGGATGTTCACCGGCTGCGGCGATGCGCGTAAACAACCTCCGCTGCCGGCACGTCTGCACGATGTGCTTTAACAATCTCCCTTGCCGAGACTCCCCCCCTGGGAATTCCCGGCAAGGAATATTGTTAAAGCACATCGTGCAGACGTGCCGGCAGCGGAAGGTGTTTACGCGCATCGCTGATGCCGGTGAACGTCTGCACGATGCGCTTAAACAACAGGCTGTCTGAGTGTATCAGAGAGTAGGATACGGGTCCCCTGCACCGCTGCTGGGGATCTGTATCCTAACTCTGCTGCCTGCCCGGCGCCCAGAACTGCATGTCCCGGGCGTCGGGCGCTAGACCCCGAATATAGGCCGCACCCCCACTTTGAAGACTTAAAGTGGGGGGAAAAAGTGCGGCCTATATTCGAGCCAATACGGTAATTACATCTTGGAATGATTCACCAGTCAGGTTATTTTTTGTAAATATTTGCTACCATCTACTGTTCAGTTTATAGATTGCACTTTCAGCCATGTGAAACCACCCTAGAGGTTGGCCTTTTTATAAATGTAACTATATTTCCTCTCACATGGCAGCAACTCAATGCATTTAGACATGTAGACAATTTGCTGAACTGAGCATCAGAATGGGGGAGAAGGGGGATTTAAGTGACTTTGAACGTGGCATGGTTGTTGGTGCCAGACAGGCTGGTCTGAGTATTTCAGAAACTGATGATCTACTTGGATTTTCACGCACAACCACCTCTAGGATTTACAGAGAATGGTCCGAAAAAGAGAAAATATCCAGCGACCGACAGTTGTGTGGACGAAAATGCCTTGTTGATGTCAGAGGTCAGAGAATGGGCAGACTGGTTCAAGATGACAGAAAGGCAACAGTAACTCAAATAACCACTCATTATAAGCAAGGTGTTGGGACTTACCTGGCTTTGCGTCCCACAAAGTCCCGCTTTCCAACAACGGATGCTATCCCACTGGCATGAACCAGCCTCCTCGAATGTTGGCGGAATGCGCGGTCACGTGACGTCATGTCTACGCGCGTACTGGAGTGACACAATTGTGACCTCGGATGACTCCATCTGACCTCCTGTGCCTCATTCTCTGCCCCTGCTGCCTATTGAAACACAGAACTTTCACTATAAAGTATGGTTATCTACCCACCATATGCGTCTATGGGTACCTTCCATTAAGCTGGCACCGCGTTTCATAGGTCCCTACCCTATTCGTAGGTGTATTAACTTGGTTACTTACGAATTGAAGTGACCCTACAACCTCTGTATTCCCCGTTCCTTCCATGTCTCCCTGATAAAACCTCTGAGCTACAAAAAATTATCCCATACACCTGTTTATCCCAGTCCTGTAGTGGTGGAATCCTTGGAAGAAGCTTGTTTAACCCCTTCAGGACCTGGTTTTTGTTACTAAGGTTGCGCTAAAAGACCAGAGCCGTTTTTGCTATGTCTTTCTTCAACTGTAGTTTCTCTCTTCACAAATCATATATTGTTTTTTTCAGCACAAGTAGGACTTTCATTTGAAACCATATTAAGCTGGGTAGTACATTGTTTTGTTGGAAATAAACGTGAAAAGGGGAAAAAATGAAAAAAACCCCAAATTTTTTAACAGTTTTGTATACATACAAATTGTACACACATTGAACCAATGGGAAAAAATTATCCAAAATATATTCATTAACTTGTCCTGATTTGGAAACCACCCAATATGGACAGAATTTTCATCTATTTTGACCAGTATAGGTCAAATATTGCAAGGCATGCATCACGTTTTTAAAATGTATTTTTTTTCAAATTTGGCATGGTAGGATAACTGCAATAGTTGTCACAGAAACTGATTATCCCCCCAAAAATATGTTTATGAACAGTAGATAAGTCAAGGTGTACAACTAGGGTCATTTTGACACTTTTCAAACAGGTATTTTTTCACCAATTGCTGCCAAATTTTGAGGTATTTTTACATATTTGTGAATTTTTTTGCCTATGTTGCAATGTTGCTTTACGTTTCATATTAGATTTTGTATAGAATATGTGCAACTACAGAAAAAAACACCACATTTTGTTCACCAACATCCCCTGATTCATGCATTTTTTGAGGAAGCTATGAGGCCATGACTGGAACATGTGCACATTTTTAGAAATTGGGCTTCCAGGCAGACCACCAGCAGCAGAGCCCCGGGAAAATATATAAAAATTTGTGTTTTTTCTAATTTTCGTTGTCTGAATATAAGACTATCCTATATGGGAAAAAAGGGTTTTTTTTACTATTAAATATTAATTTACATGGAAACTGTTTTTTTTTATTTTTAATGAAAAGTATGAGAAAAATGCGTTTCTTGTTTTTATTTCCTTTTATTTGCCACTCTGCCTCTCAGACTTGCCAACCTGCCCCCCTGTTATGCACATCTTAACCCCCCAGACTTACCATTGCATCTCCAGTCTTGCCCCCCAGCTCCAGACACCGGCACTTCCGCCAGGGCATCTATGATGGAGCCCCGGAAGGTCACTTAACGCCGGCGCTCTGTCATAGAAGCACCACGTAGACTTCCACCGGCTGCCAGAGAAGAGGATGCAGGTACCCTGCAGCGCTGCGGGGATCTGGATCTATGTCTTATAGTCAGACCTATTTGAGGTTTGATTATAAGACAACCTATTTAAGTATTTAAATACTTGTTTCACTGAGTAAAATGGAAATCAATGTATAATTTATTTGAAATGCGTTATTCTGGATTTGTTGTTGTTATTCTGTTCAAATAAACTGCTCAAATAAACTTAAAATTATAGACTGATCGTGTCTCTGTCAGTGGGCAAACGTATACAATCAGTGTCACGGTCACGTCCTCGGGTCCTGTTAGCCGCGGGCGGGGGTCTGCTCGCAGATCACGGGGACCCGATACTTCTCCCTCCGGACCCGTGGTCGGCGAGCGGACTACCGCTCGCGGCGCACGGGCACCCGAGGGACGTACACGTTCTCTCCGTGCCGGCGGCGAACAGATCGACCACCGACATGGGAGAAGGAGGGTCGGATCCGGGAACTCCTCGACGAGCAGATCTAAGGCTGCCCGTCTATGCAGGAGTTCCCAGAGGGGTTCCCTTACCTGCTGCCCGGCCGCCGGTCCGTCCACTAGGGGCGCAGCTACTCCTTCTGGCTGGTGCCGTGGACGTGATGGACGTCTGGAGGCGTGGCCTTGACTCTGCTCAGGGCGGGATCTTCTGTTTGGCGCCAGATTTAAAAACCTTGCTGTTCTTTCTCAGGCACCCTGTTGTGGTCTTTGCCTGTGACTCTGAGTTTTGCTGCTGATCTTTGTTTTTGGACCCTTGCCTGCTTGACCACCCTTTTGCCTTTGTGATTTTGTACCTCTGCTTACCTGCTCCTGTGTACCGACCCGGCTTTTCTGCTAACCTGCTCCTGTGTACCGACCCGGCTTGTCTGCTAACCTGCTCCTGTGTACCGACCCGGCTTGTCTGCTAACCTGCTCCTGTGTACCGACCCGGCTTGTCTGCTAACCAGCTCCTGTGTACCGACCCGGCTTGTCTGCTAACCTGCTCCTGTGTACCGACCCGGCTTGTCTGCTAACCTGCTCCTGTGTACTGATCCGGCTTGTCTGCTAACCTGCTCCTGTGTACCGACCCGGCTTGTCTGCTAACCTGCTCCTGTGTACCGACCCGGCTTGTCTGCTAACCTGCTCCTGTGTACCGACCCGGCTTGTCTGACATCCTCACCTGTACCTGTTTGCCATACTCAGTACTTACCTGCTACCTGTGTTCACGGAGAGTGTCTCACTGTTGGGATCATCTAAGTCCTGGATTACCACTGTTGGGGCTTCTCCCTGTTCAGCAGTTTTCTGGGCAGAATAACTCCTGCGGTGAGTACCTCTAGTGATACACGAGCGACAATCAGCATGGGATCAAAACATTTTTCCTTCACTTTACTTAGTACAGAACTAGATTTAACCAATATTCAAAAAAAGAAAAAGACAGGCGCAGCAGCAACAGTAGTAAGGCATGTGGCCTAGACAGGCACTGGCAGGTAGTGATATGCGGCACCTTTGTGCAGGACTGAATGTACACAATATTTAGAAACTTGTACTGTGGTGTGTACATAGGTACTGGTTCATACCATACCAGAATTGGTATCACCTAACACCTTACCCAGGCTTAATTTCTTTTCGCACAATTTGCACCTTGCAGCATAGATGTCCACCGGCTTCCCCACTAGACACCAGAGACTCTGGAGTCTGGGGATGCACTGGTATGTCTTGGGGGGCAGAGTTACAAATCTGGGGGGCAGAGTGGCATATCTTTGGGGAATAAGTCATATCAGGGGGGTATAAGGGATATATAGGGACAGAGGAGGATCCAGGTCCCCCTGCAGCTCTGGGTGGATCTGAATCTTAGTCTTATAGTCAGACCTCTATTCAAGGTGAGATTATAAAATAACCTCAAATATAAGATGAGGGGTATTTTTCAAAGCACTTTCTCTGAAAAAACCTTGTCTTATATTCATCTTTCAACTTATTGATTTTATCCATTAGTTGTTGCAGCCCTATTTCCCATGTGTTTTTTTCCACTAAAAATTCTATATTTTTGTTGGGATTTTTTTTAAAACAGTTTTAAACCGAGTTAATGACCAGTAATTGGCTACACCAAAAAATAATAATAATTATATTTAATGACATAAATAAAAAACTGCTGAAACAAACAACCGTTTCAACTAGAACTATAGACATTATTAACTGTACTTAGAAGACCAGCCTTCTCCTACATTTTGGATGGTGTTGTCTTTCTGATGGTCTAATGTATTTAGGTGATCTGTGTCCAGATTGTTGTTGTGATATTTGATGCAGGTTATGGCTGGGGAACTTAAAGCACTCGTCTGGGTGCAGGTCCAGGGTGGGGTTTTCAACACATGATACAGGAGTGACCTCTGTTGATATTTCCTGTAAGATAAAAGGGGGATTTAGTGCTTGGTCATGGTGTGAATTAGACATGGTAAGGACACTTGCTGTCAATATCACGTTTAGACATTTGCTCGAACAGGCTCTACTTAAACTTTAACTAACTTAACTAAACTCTAACTTAAATCCAGTAAACATTATGAAAAAAACAGTCTTTACCAGTGTTTTTTAATACAAGATTTGAAAAAAGGTACGCTATATTAATCTAACTGAAGCCAAAACAAGAAAAAGTAAGCTGTCTAATTAATAGGCATTAATAACACTTGGGTGATGCATAAGGATGAACAGAATTAATCAATGAACTATTTATACTTTCCAAGAACATGACAGTTCACCTCATAGCATAGAGCTGAATGAATCTGATTATCCAGATAAGGTTATTTAACTACTCCAGGAAATGCTAGTTATAGGGAAGATTTATTCTGCACAATGCCTGGGGCTGCACTAATGTAAACAAACCAATGCAGAAACGATCATCTTGAAAACCATTGCTACCAACACGTCCCAAAACTGATCCAGGTGCATCAGTTTAATATGGCAACCAATCAGATGCCATAGTGGTAAAAACACTTGATTTCACCTAATCTCTATGAGTGGTTGTGGAAGTCTTCTTGGAGCTCTGACATGTTTTGACCTGTATTTTCACACATTTTGGTGTAACTGGTCAGTGATAAACTGCCCTGTTAAAATACAATGCTCTGCTTGTAATTGTCTCAGTTCTCAAACTATATTACCTGTGCTGGTTTCTGAAGCTCCTCTTCCCATTCTCTCCAGCTTTCCTGCTGTTTTTCTAAGAGTCGTTTAAGTTCAATTAACTCCTGCCTTTGACGGTCCTGCTTGGCCTAATGGAAACAGATGAGATGAAGGAGAACTGACACAACATTCGATTGCTGTGAGCGGAGATTTTAGAAAACAATAGGTACAGGATGTTTTTTTTTCTCTTTACCAGAAAGTAATTGAAGATACCTTCCCTGAGCTTAAGATTTTAAAATAAATGGGCATTAACGCTTCAGAAAATCCAATTTTCCCATTGCCAGTTAAGCGTTTCTTAAAATATGTTTAAGTTTTTCTGCAAATGGAGAGTCAGCTTCCCACCTCTATTTATTTATTTGCTTACCCTGATGATGTTTGATTGTGAAATAAAGTCTTCTACAGCCTGTGAAACTCTAAAGGCATATTCTGTAACATACAAGTGCAGCTTGTCGATGTCACTGGCTGTAAAATCCTTAGTTCTTGCTGATAGCATGATGTCTGCAGAGAGCAAATTGAAGAAATATATTAACACTATACCTGTCTTTGGTCGAATTTACTAAATTTGAAGTTTTCCTACATAGCCTCACCTGATCCTGCAATTATCCCTGATTCTTGACATTCAGCACGGACAGCTTGAGGCGGTGGTTTTGGTACTTGTACTCCTATGTCCGTGGAGCTAAAGACACAATTGAATGGGAGAAAAGTAAGCAATTAATATGTAATGCAATTGATC
Source organism: Sceloporus occidentalis (assembly GCA_023333645.1). Taxonomy (NCBI): domain Eukaryota; kingdom Metazoa; phylum Chordata; class Lepidosauria; order Squamata; family Phrynosomatidae; genus Sceloporus; species Sceloporus occidentalis. The sequence goes on along the minus strand of JALMGF010000088.1, from coordinate 1,232,599 downwards.
CAAAGGACGTATATGAAGGATGCAGAAATAAAATGCATACCCTGCCATGGTACGTGAGGGAAGGTCATAATATGTTCTCCCACTATCTAAACCAGCACAGTGCTTTTTTCCTGTTGAACGCATTACATGGCCATGCTTGGTATCCCAAGCTTTACGTTTCAAGACAGAGGAGCAGTGTTGAGGTTCCTGGAGAACAGTGGTTCGTTCATTTTGGCGTTGTTTTCCTGGAAATTAAGATGTACACCAAAATTACAAAAGGTATTCCAAATGTATCAACAAAATCCAGATTACCAATCCATTGTTGTAACCCAATTTTTATTTTTTCATCACAAAGCAAAGCCACAGAAAAGGAAAGAACCCCAGTTTTAAATATAGTTCCCCAAACATATATAGTAGTTGCCCATACATACACATTAAAAAATAAGCATGTACTCTCAGGTTTAAAAATTGGGAACTGCCAAAAAGAAATACTCATAGTTTGTATAATACCTAAATCTATTTTTACTCTTGGTTTAGTTCACCAAATTGGTCTGACAAAAGAAATCAACGGACGATTCCTAAGACACTAATGTTCACCTGGGAGCCCAGACAGCAGATCTCCTCAAAAACCTTTGTACTACTATATACAACTATGCATTCAATAATGCCTGCTTCACCAGCCTAAGGCAAAGACTGGTCCATGTTAAAAAATTGTTTACATTAGACAAAGGCAATTTACCAATAAAAGGAATAATAAACCTTGTGGTTTTGTCTCAGGTCAGGAAATTATACTTAGAACACAACTGTTAATATTGCCACCATATAAAACGTTACCCCATAAATCACCATGCAAAGCTTTCTCTGCAGCATGAGGCAGACCTTGTGGTGTGACCATACTGTTAACATGCTTTTACAATGTAAAGATATTTTCAGTGGTCTACAACATACTCAATAGTCCTAGAAAGTAAAAAACCATGATATCCTTTGACATGGTACTCCAACTGGCTGGTAAATAACTTTTAGTCACCTGTAAAATGTTTACGGCTCTCAAAGATCACAGTGGCTCTTAGTCTTTTCGCTGTCTGCAATGGTTTGGAGGATTTTTCAGCGGCTGGTATTTCTGTAAATAAGACAAAATCGGAGGGGCAGATGTCAGCTCTCTTTCTGTAAAAGTACAATACACACCTAAGATATTTGCTAAAACCACATTCACGTTTGAATTCCTCCACTGTATTATGCTCTACTTGTAAAATCTACATAATCATAGGCTACAATTTAGTAATGTTTGTAATAATGTACTATAAATAGTACAAATAACAAAAAACAACAACACAACGGAATGATATTGCAAACCAATAAGTCAAAATTAAAAAGTTGTATCAGTACATAGATGTTAAAAATGTCTGGCCTCCATTAATGCTTGGAATGCAAAAATATAAATAAATAAATAAATATATATATATATATATACATAAAATATACATATATATATATATATATATATATATATCTCACTGTGATTAGATGACACAGATCCACAGTCAAATAGTCAATAAATAAACATGTCACAATAAAACACTTTCATCATAATAATCCAATATTAAATACATAATAAACTAGTAAAAACAAAATTTTAAACATGACTGTATCAAATTAAAAATGTAAACCAAGGTTCACATGTTCTGGCTCTAGTGTTATATCTTTAATTCATATATACTTAATTGTTTATTCATAATTCACTTTGATATTTATACATTTGAAGTACTGCTGGTCTCATTGGCTGTGTTGTGCCTTTTAATTTTCCCTTTACTTGCCATTTTCTTTCTCACTTTTTAAGAAGCAAGAAATGCTGTTGGTTGCACTGTTGTTTTGTCTCCCACTCTGCACAGGATACTTTGTTTCCATTTGCTATCAAATAGACTAAGACGCTACAGGTGTTTTGTCCGCAGACGAGAAAAGAAGAGATGAGAAGGGAGAACAAGAAGATGCAGAACAAGAAGAGAGAGAGAGTGAGAAGAGAGAGAGAGGAGTGAGAAAAGTATGGGAGAATGAGTGTGTAAAAGAATGAGTGTGTAAAAGTAAATGTGGGTGTCAGACAACAAATTACGTTCTCAAATCTAAAATGCCCTACTGGGCAGGGAACGGAATTTGTTGTCAGAACAAACGGAATCATTTTTCTGAACGATTTCTGGCCTATTTGATCGTGTCCAATAATTAGTAACTGTAAAACAGTTAATTGCATTTGTTGTTTTTTTGCTATCACTAGTTAAACAGTTAAAAATAAACAACCTTATGGACTAACCAGCTATGGAGACAGACATTTATAAGCCTAGCAAATGAGTTTATTTAGCAGGAACAGAATATATTAGTTATTAGTACGTACCCGTTGGGCTAAATTCACAAATCACTCTTTGGGTTGACTGAATAGCCTTAATCATGCTTTCAAACACACTAGGCTTGATGGACAACATAACCTTCTTATTAAATTGTCGCAACTGTTGAAAATAACAGAAATACAAATAAAAATTGTGAACAGAGTTTTAGCATAAGAGAAATACAAAAACTAAGTAAAATATTGTATACAGAAACATCAGGAAAGCCAATAATATCAGGACCCATCTTGTCTGCAAATTAAGGTACATTTAAAATATTATTACAATTACAAAATCGAGCAAGTATTAAAGGGAGATAAGCAATGCATTTCCAACAACCCTCTGAACCACTACAATGCTTAGATGGGGGCAGATGTATTCCTGTGGTTTAAGGATCACAAATATACTCACATCGGAATCAGATCTGCCATCCTGCGCCATGTTTTGCTCTGTAAGAAACAGTGACATTAGTTCAAGGTGTGTTTTGTATTCAGTCTTTGTAAGCATTATAATTGTGTTGCACATGTATGTTTTGCAGTATGTATGCCACTGTAGGTTATGTTCTTTTCAAAGGGAATGCCTCTTACTGAACAAAAAAGAAGAAAAAAAGTCACAAATGCTCTTCACATATTTTGGACTTTATTATGCAGGGTCACTTCAGCTCCCATTGCAGAAGAACCTTAACAGGCTTCGTCCACGATCTTTAAACTATGAGTTTCGCAAACAAAGAAGAAAAAAATGCTTACATACCTGAGCAATCTGGACGCTTGGATTGATGCAGTGTCTGTGCTTTGTTCTCAACTATTTATCTGTAAATAAGAAAAAATATATAAAATTCTTGCAAGATTCTGGAAACCTTAAAGATTAAATTGATTTTTGAAGGTATCACCTGTGACCTCTTTAAGAATATTCCTATTTATCAAAATTACAAAAACATAATGAAACTCTAAGCACTGTACCAGATTTGGATATTTGTCAAATATCAAATGGAGGCAGCTTTTTGTCTTTTTACCCACCAATCTCCCTAAAGGACGTAACAGGGGCTTCTTCTGCTTCAGCAATATGACCTACTGTATGTTAATGTTATTGTCACATTATATATTTTCTATATAATATGTTTCATGTTATTGTTAATTTTACTGCCCCCTTTTGCAATGCTGCTGCACACAATAAATATAGCTAATGTACAGTATAGTGTTACAGCAACACATTCATAGAACATGACATATTGAAGGTTCACTATTCTATGCGGCAAAGTTGGCAGTATCCTATCTGAGAAGTGTCAGAAGACCCATACAACCAATACCTTGATTGTACATTCTACAGAGCAGGAACCTCCTTTCCTAATATAATACCTACTGTACCCCCTGAGCAAATTGTCTGTAGACCACTGTACTTATTAGATAACTGCACTTCAACTGTGCCAGGTAGTACTTAATAAATACACATACAATCACTATAATGACTTTCAACATTCCCAGAATGTAATATATGTCTTTATGTTTTTGGAGAATATGTGACCTAAACTGTCTGTGTCTTGTGTTCTAGTTGTATCCAACTGGTTCCTTTTCTTCTATTTTTCATCTTTGAAATACTGATTCATATTACAATTACTTGCATATAATATGTTAGATGTTTACACCTTTCTAAATATTAGTAGTAAAGGGAAACTATAAATTTAGAATACATTTACAATTAGATCAGCATTTTTTTTCAGGAATAATCTACTCACCGTTTGTCAGAGAGAAAGTCACAGTACTTGAAATTGAAATATATGGGGGGAAAAAAAAAAAATTGTCAGGTGCTTCAAAACATAAACATTTGGCAAAAGGTCAAATAGAAGGAAAGAAAGAAAACTCTTTGGGGGGAAAAAACCCTTTTCACTGTAAGCAAGTTGGCACAGTGAAAAAACATGAAAATAAATGTTTCTCAAACAATTATAGAACCCTCAAGCTATCATTTATACTTTTACCCATTTAGTACCAAGAGGTTTTAGTACCCTCATTGATTTGGTTGCCATTTTTACCATATCTTGGTTTAACCAAAGTTTCCCTTTTTGTGTTGGGTGTGCACACTAACAAATCAGTTTGTTTAACTTTCTCAGTTTTTCTGTTTCTTTCCTCTGCATTCATCACACTGTGATCAGCAAGTGGTGTTATGGCAACATATGCAATCAGCAAGCAGGGAAGCAATCAGTAATCCCAGCAGGGTCTAGGCAGATGCTGCTTGGTCTCTCCTCATCTCCTGTCCTCCAGTGACCTTCTGATTTGTGTCAACATTGACACCTACTGGAAGGGAATGCCCCTTCGCACAATCAGACATTCCTTATACACAATGTAACGTCACTAGTGCTGACTGCCATGATCTGTTGGCAGGAAGTCCAGGCTGATCTCCCATATAATAGCAGGGACATGCCCCTGCCGCTTCGTAAAAGTCATGACGTACAGGTAAGTCCTAAAAGGCACCTTGCCTCAACTTTTATGGACATGCCTGTACTTCTATAGAGTAGCAAACAAGTGAATGCATATGACAGCTAAGAGCCCCCTTTAGATTTACACAGTGATGCCCTTGCAAATGCATGGGGGATTAGGAAACAAATTTTCTGTGCAGAACATGTGTTCTTCAAATACCTCTCCTGCCTCATGATATATTTACAATCAGTAAAACATCATGGGGGCTAATGAGACACCCCCCCTACCCCCTTCGCATATCTGGAATGTGCTCCTATGAATACCAGGAGAGCTTTTGTGACTATCACACTTATATGAGCTTGTTGAGCATCTATATTGACAAAATTCAGATTTTTTAAGCACTTTTAATAATTTTACTGACACAGCCAGCAGACAGAAATGAGACGGATCGTGGGAGGAAGTAAGCATTTGCAGGTAAATTCATTGGGGGGGGGCAACTCTCCAAAACTCATGTAATGATTGTGCAAACCTTGCTTTTAATAGGTATGGTTTCCTTCATTGTTTTCTTAAGTGTAAATAAAATAAAACCGAAAAGGTTTTTGTCTACTTTGAACTTGTTTGAAGAAGAATGTAACTGGGAAAACAGCAAATTATGATTTTTTATTATGGGTATTGTCACAATCGGTGTGATCACTGTGGCCTAACTCCTTTATGTATTGACATATATCAATATCAAACTGGGAACCTAACCAAAAAATAGAGAGCATAAAACTTTTTGGTCCAAGTTCTGAAGATTCCTGTGCTACCCCACACATATAGTTAAAATAAAGAGTAAGTGTCTTACTTATCTATTTGTTCTCAAATATGCAACCTCTGCACTTCATGCAGTAAGAACATTGTCAGGTTGGCCAAGCAAAAGGCTAAAGTTCATCTCCATCCACTTGCCGGCTTGTGAATATGTCACCATTTGTCTGGTGCAATTTCTTATAGGCTGTTACCATTGTATGATGTATCAACATAATGAATCTGGCTCGTCATATTTAAAAGTTGTTAACAGCAATCACAGTCCCATCATGCCTAGGTTCCAGCACTTACACATCCATGCTATCACACACACACACACACACTCATTTATTCATATAATCATTAATTCACAGATTCATTCCCTCAATCACACACACTCATTCAAACACCCTCCCCACCCCCTTACCTGTACTGCAGCTCCCTCGATGCCGCTCACAGACTTCAGCAGGGGGCGCGGCCTCCCTCTGCCTTCTCTGCTAAAGCACAGAGGAAGTAGGAAGTCACGTGAACTCCGCTTCCTCTGTGCTGTCCAGAAGACCCTCCCACAAGTAAGTAGCAGGGCTTGAGGTGCGGCTCGTGTAAGATCGGTTGCCGATCTTACGCGGGCCGCACCTCGAGGTCTCGCGGGCCGCGTTTGGCCCGCGGGCCGCATGTTGGACGCCCCTGCCTTATTTAAAAAAAAAAAAAACGTAAAAAAGATTTCGGGCGGCCCCTTGGCTTGGGCCCCCCTGCCGCCGGGGCCCGGTCGCAGTCGCGACCCCTGCGACCCCGGTAGATCCGCCACTGATTGCTGTTTATGTTTATGAGGAGCAGGGTGTTTCAGTGTTCATTTTTTAATGTTTATTATATTTTTTTACATATTGCTTTCTTTTTTTTCTAACTTACGCTCCCTTCAATTTTTTATTTGCCTCAATGTTCTCCCTTCAATTAAAATTACAAAAATAAGGAGTTTTTGTGGTAGTAACTATATGTATTTGAACTAGCCTCTACAGTAGCCACTACATGGAAGTATTTTAACACCTTAAAGACCTGGCTGTTTTTCATTTTTTGTAACCTTTGGGACCAAGGCTTTTTTAACACTTTTGCGGTGCTCGTGGTTAGCTGTAATTTTCTCCTCACCCATTTACTGAACCCACACAAGCTTTATTTTTTTTATTTTTCAGGACAAGAAGGGCTTTCTTCAGATACCATATTGTTAGTAAAAAAATGATGAGAAATGCTCTCACTTTTATTTGAAAAATCTTACTCATCCAAAAAAAATGAAAAAACCTGCTAAATATTTTCTATTTGTTCTGAGTTTAGAAGTACCAAATGTTTGTTTGTTTTTTGCTTTTTTCAGTAAGTTAATGGGCAATAAGTACAAGTAGCGTTTTGCTATTTCAAAACCAATTTTTTTTCCAAATCTGGTCATTCTGCCCCATGTGCTATTTCGGGTATCGTAATGCTGGGATTTTAACCCTTTCCATGCACTAATTCTACTATCACCCTTTGTCAAACTTTGCACTTCAGGTATGGATTTACAGCTCCTGGTGTATGTCACTTTCAAGCAGCAACATCTCCTGAGTACAGTAATACCCCACATGCATGGGTTTGTTGGGTTGTTTGGGAGGTAAAATGCCATATTTGGGAAGTGCGCATTTTGTCAACTTGGAACTTTTACATCTGGTCCTAAGTGGGCCATCTCTGAAGTCGGCTTTTTCAGTTTCCCCATCAAACCATATATTTTTGAAAATGCGATACCTGAGGGTATTTCAAATGGTGGTATTTTAACCCTTTCCATGCACTCATTTTACCACCAGCCTTTTCCCTTCATCCATTGCAACTGGGCATGCAAGTGGCAGATGAGGTTTAACATAGATAAATGCAAACATATGCATTATGGTAAAAATAATAAAAATGCAACCTATACTATGAATGAAATATCCTTGGGGAAAACTACCAATGAGAAGGATTTGGGAATAATGGTAGACAACAGACTTGACAACAGTGCGTAATGCCAGCAAGCAGCTGCAAAGACCAATAAGGTCTTGGCATGCATAAAACAAGGTATTGATTCACGGGAGGAGGATATCATCTTGCCTCTTTACAGGTCAATGGTAAGACCTCACCTTGAATATGTGGTACAATTCTTGGCACCAGGACATTATGGAACTAAAAAAGGTGCAAAGGATGGCTACAAAATTAAGAAGGGGATTGGAAGATGCTAGTTAAAAAGAGACTAAAAAAGTTAAAATTATATACACTGGAAAAACGGTGGCTAAGAAGGGATATAACATTATACATATATATGCAGGGCTCTGAACAGTGACCTGTTCATAAACAGAAATGTACAAAGAACAAGAGGTCGCCCTCTGAGACTGGAAGAGAGGAGATTTCATAGATGACAAAGGAAGGGATTCTTTACAGTACGGAGAATAAAGGTATGGAATTCACTGCCAAGGGAGGTGGTGTTATCAACTACATAAGATGCCTTTAAAAGGGGTCTGGATATTTTTTTTTAGAAAGGCATGACGTATGGGGCTATAAATAGAATTAATATTTTAGAGCTTCTTGATCCAAGGAGAAATCTGATTGCCTTTTGTAGTCAAGAAGGAATTTTTCCCCCGATGGCAGAATTTGAAGTCTAGTTTGGTCTAGTTTTGGGTGGGCCTTTTTATAGAAATAAATTAAATAGACAGAATTGACAGAATCCTCTGCATCCGTGTCTACTGAATAAAGATGAGATCAGTGCCAGGAAGATAATATAGGATAGAATCTTATGTGATTGGATTAGGGTGAATCAAAATAAAAAAGTAATCACACACAGGACACCGGAAGCCACAATTTAGTGCGACTAATCCTTTTCAATAAAATATGCAGATTGAAATAGAGTAAAGCACAAAACCTTTACTTTTTCTCTCACCGATTTGTGGGCCTAGAAAGTTTTGTCCTCTGAAGTGACTACAAATTCAGGAGGGTTTTATCTCTGGATAAGTAACAATGAAATATTCCTACAGAATTTAAAGTGTCAGGAAACAGATGATCAAATACACACACCAGGATAGGCTCTGCCACACCGAGACCCAAACATTGTAGAGGGGCCACACAGCTATCATACCTATTAAACTGCATATGATGGCTGGGGTGTTCCCTTAAAAAAAAAAATTTGACAGGGAGGTGGGAGTGGGAAGTCCCATTTAATGCAAACATCCAATCACATACCATGACCTTTGACTTAACCCCTGCCAGGCATGATCAACCATTCCCATTATGACTTTTATTATTGTGGATGTACCTCAGGGGGAGATGGATTGGACACAGGGGTTTGGATACCTCCTAAGGCAGGGGCGTCCATCATGTGGCCCGTGGAACCTTAGAGGTGTGGCCCGCATGAGATCAGCAGCCAGGATCACAAGAGCCCTGGTGCTTACTTATGGGAGGGTCTATTCTCTGCTCCAGTCCTGCTTCCTCTGTGGGGAGAACGAGGGAGGCTGCGCCCCCTGTTGAAATCTGTGAGCGGCATCGAGAGCTGTAGAGCAGGTAAGGGGGTGGGGTAGGTTGTGTGAATGACTATGTCTGATTGAGGGAATGAATCTGCGAATGAATGAATGAGTGTGTGTGTGATAGCATGGATGTGCAAGTGCTGGAACCTAGGCATGATGGGACTGTGATTGCTGTTAGCAATCACACTCCTATCATGCCAAGTCAGCCAGTACATGCTGAAACCTGGCTAGCTGCCCCCCTTGTGTATTGATGCTGCCAGCAGTATGGGGTCTGCACTTACAGCCACCCTGTACCAGCACGTATTGGCTGACTTGGGATGATAGGAGTGTGATTGCTAACAGCAATCACAGTCCCATCATGCCTAGGTTCCAGCATTTACTGGTTGCCTGGGTATAAAAAGAGTGTGTTTGCTGTTAGCAATCACACTCCTATCATGCCAAGTCAGCCAGTACATGCTGAAACCTGGCTAGCTGCCCCCTTGTGTATTGATGCTGCCAGCAGTATGAGGTCTGCACTTACAGCCACCCTGTACCAGCATGTATTGGCTGACTTGGGATGATAGGAGTAAGATTTCTAACAGCTAACACCAATCTGCTAACAGCAATCACAGTCCCATCATGCCTATGTTCCAGCATTCACTGGTTGCCTGGGTATAAAAAGAGTGTGTTTGCTGTTAGCAATCACACTCCTATCATGCCAAGTCATATTGTTGATTTCTTTTGTCCAATTGTGGTGTGTTACTTTTAATAAAAGTGTGGTTACACACTGAAATTGGACAAAAAATACAATGCCCAGCCAACCAGTACATGCTGGAATCTGTGTATGCCTGAGATTGCTGTTAACAATCATAATATATAATTTTTTTGTACAATTTTGGTGTGTAACTTACTTTTATTAAAAGTGTGTGTGGGGGTCACTTTCAGTTTCGGCTAAGTGAACCCTGAATTTTCGATTTTGGTCCAGAATTTTCATTTTAGTGCATCCTTAAAATAAATAGAACTATTTTATTTTTACTTATCCAGAATCCTGAATTTGTAGGCCCAGAAATCAGTGAGAGGAAAAGTAAAGGTTTTGTGTCATTTACTTTATTTTAATCTGCATATTTTATTAAAGGCCATATTTTCTCTCAGTGAAAAATGAGTGCGGCCCGCGCACGTATACAATTCTGATGAAGTGGCCCACTGCAGAAAAAACTTGGACACCCCTGTCCTAAGGTGAAGCCCTTGGAGGTTATGCTTTAGCTATTACTTATCAAAGAGCTGACAATCTGCATGTGATGCATTCCCAGGTATACAACTTATATAAGTCAGACAAGCAGACGATATTGTTTAAATAACAGCTCAGCACATTCTATTTTGCATTCGTATTATGTAGTCCAGATGCCATAAACGATGCAATACAAAGTTATGTGGTTTTAAATATAAAATATATTTGCTGCAAATAACAGGCGGACTACATGTCCCATAATGCAATAAAATACAACACTACCATATTTGACAAGGGCAGCGGTTTGTTTATGTTTGGTATAAAAAAATATAAAGCTACAGGCATGTTGCACCTCACCAAAAGTCCGCACCCCTAAGCAAACTAATGCAGATTTGCGTGAGGTAATGCCGCACTTCTCCCGCTCGGGGAGATACTTTGCTTTCTTCTTGCCCTTTTGAAACATGTCTACTGTGGCCTCACACGATCAAGCGACGCCCTACGTAGAAGCATTACACTGCACGTCACCTCGTTAAGCATTACCTGTGCCACAACAGGAAGTTATACGCTACAGTGTTAGCTGCGGAGGGGCGTGATGTCACTCAAGTAAATCTTCATCTGGATCGATGTAATGTGGGTTGAAGCACCATGTGATATGATGTCACATAGCAAGTATTGTTTATTGTTTATATCTGTGCGGTTGTTCCCCTTAAATCGTGTGTTGTCAAGTTTATCAGTCTGTTAAAAAGCTGCATAGGGAAAGCTGCATAGGTGTTGGCCATGGTCTGTATATAGTACAAGTAAACTTATTTATTTTGGATGATTTCTGTGGGTTTTTTTGTAGTGATTGTTTCCTGGTTAAAGTATGCAATTGAAGGAATACTAACACTTTGGAGTGGGGCTTGGCAGGAGAGTCAAATGACCTAAGTTATAAAGTACCATCCCTATATTTATCTACACTGAAGGGTTGAGGTGGCCCTGTGTAATACATAGTGTAAGCAGTCACGTGACTCTCATGATAATCTCACTTAATTTACACAGGCCCATCCATGCTGTGGGGTTGGTCTTTCCTAATGTAAAGTAAGGACAATGAAATGAAACTCTTGTAAAGTCTCCTGACAACTCCCTCATTAGTGAATAAACACTAGGGTGTCATGTGATGTTTGTAAATATTATGTAGGTAGTTTGAATATGTCGCATATTAAAGGGGCAGTTGACCGTCTATTATTTAATCCGCTTCTTCAATAATAAAAAAATAAATAAATGCACTTCTGGTAGGTGACGCAGCTACCCTCCTCATCTGCGATCTGGCAATTCTTGTCACTGATTGGCTGCCTGAAGCAGCCAGTCAGTGGCAGAAGAACCCTCTCTAGTAAATCAATAGGAGTGTTTTCTGCACATGTTTACAGGGGTCTGAATAGAGTATATTATTTAAGGATATTAAGTGAATTAGTTTGACTGAAAGTGATATGTGTGATTGTACACAGGTGTGGCAAAGCATGGTTAATATGGTTAAGAGTTGCCACTGGGTTGATGTTTGTTTGTCAATGTGTTTGAGCTTTGAGTACATCTGTGAAAACTGAGTGTATGTTGGCCTCATTAAATGGCGCTTCGCACGGGGCTCCTGAGTGCTTCTGCTATGAAGACTGTTGTAAATACCTGAAGTTAAGTACATTGGTTCAGGGTTACTACTGGTACTGGTAAATTCAGGACCTACAGTGATTTAGGTTTCTCAGTCTAGCCAATACCCCATTCATTTACTAGTGTAATACTTGAAAGTACTCCCGTTTATTTAATTTCCCGTTAGACCTGCTGTGGAACCCTCAACAAACCCGCACAGCAGTTGACTGGTGATGAATATACGCTGTGGCACAGTCAACTGGAGATGTTTGGCCAACACATATAATGCAAACCAAGAAGCTTGATGATGGGGAAAGGGGCAAGTGCAAACAAGGGAATGGCAGACTCCTTCCATGAATTTTCAAAGGAGGCTACATGAAAATTTGAAAGGGCTAGAGTGCCCTTTTAAGCATAAAAATGAAAAGGCAGAAAAAAGCAAAAAAAACTGCTGGTACATAATGTTTGTGATTTTAGGTTAAAATAGACAAAAGAACAAGTAAGGCTTTGCCTCAATGGATGAAAGGAAGATGAAAAGGAGGAGCCCAAAGTCCTCTACCAGTCACCCGCCACCTCTGGTGAATTCAAAGAAAAACACTGTTCCAGTTAGTAGAAGTACCATCTTCTCTAACGCTGTGCCACAGCCAACAAGCCAAAAACCAAAGCTGAAAAGGTAGGTTATAAGCGGGTTGACATAAGAATCTTAACTGTTGTTAGATGTAATCAGGTCCCTTCCATACAGGTTTTCCGGATAGTTTGACTCATGTTTTCTTTTAATGAAGAGCGATTAAAGAAAAATCAAAGTCTCAGGGAGAAGGCAAAGGTGCTGCATCAGCTCCCATCCAGCATTCCTTTCTTACGGATGTGTCTGATGTCCAGGAGATGGAGAAGGGTCTGCTGAGCCTGTTGAATGACTTCCATTCCGGCAAACTTCAGGCATTCGGTAATTATCTTCTCTGCTCGATTACTGGTTTATTCAAGTAGATTACTTGTCATACTTTTAAATACCCTACAACATTTGTTCAGATCTGTACTATATGTGCTGTATGGTGAAAGTTTGGGATCTAGTGATCATCAGTCTGTGGGGTTTAGTATACAAACAATGACTGAATCACACCAGCAAAGGCTGCTTGCTCAGTGTGCAAGCACCAGAGATATAAGGTGTGGGTCCTTGCCGTGCAGGGAGAGCAGTTAACGTTTACATACAAGTTGCCCGGTTTAGTCCTCATCATCATACTCCTAATGTGGAAGTAGAGATTTGTTTCTCTCTTACCTTTTGGTTTAACGTTTTCAGGCAATGAGTGTTCAATCGAGCAGATGGAACATGTGCGTGGAATGCAAGAGAAGCTTGCCCGTCTACATTTGGAGCTCTATGGTGAGCTAGAGGAACTTCCAGAAGACAAACGGAAAATAGCCAGTGACTCCAATCTTGATCGACTTCTTTCTGATGTAAGTTTTAAGGAAGACCAAATGGAAAATCTGAAGGAAAAACTTTACATGAATTATTTAGCCTTATAGGGCAGTCTGAATCATAAATATTCATTGCTGTGGATAGCAATAAATATTCATTGCTGTGGTTTTAGTCTCCACATTTGTGTTGGGATCAATCATGCCAACATGGATTGAGAGTTTTTTGTAGATGGTCTAGATATTTATTTATTGGTAGTTTACATTTCATTTAAATATTCTTTTTTTTTTTTTTTTTACAGCTGGAAGAGCTAAATTCGTCTATGTATCCTTTTATTTTATGTAATGTAAGTACAATTCCCTGTGTTAGTTTTAACTGATTATTGGGGACTACAAAACACTTCCCAGGTTTCTGCAGGGCATCCATCATGAATCTGACACCCTATGCTTTCCTACGGGGACGTGGTGTAGCCGGTGCCTTAAAGGCATGGCTGGTCTGCACGAGGTGAGAGGGAGGTGGGCAATGTTCCATCTAATTTTTCTTAGTTGGCGTGCGCAGAAAATTTCTCTTGTGCAAAAAGTTTCACAGAGCCCACAAGCGCACAGCTTAGAGGGAACACTGGAGGTGGGGATAGTGTATGTGAGTGTGTGTGCTATAGAGTCAGTGTGTATGCGTAAATATGTGTATACTATAGAATCCGCATATATGTATAGTGCTTGAGTCAGTAAGTGTGTGAATGTATAGTACCAGAGTCGGTGTGTATAAGTGTGTGGTGCTAGCGTATATGGGGTTGTTTATGTCACAGTATGGCATTAGCATGAGTGTTTATGTCGGCATATAGTGTAAGAGTGTGTAAATGTATGTTAGTGTATGGCAAAGTTCGACAAACCCCGATTGGTGTTATGGCTGGCTGCCCCAATACTTTTGTCCTTTATTATCTTCTTACACATATCCTTTATGCATCTGCACCTCATTCCGTATCTTACATGCTACAAATCTTATATATATTGAAATACTTCCAGGTTATAAAAATAACCTACTTTTTTTCAGATGGGAACTTGCATGTTTAAACTTAACATTATTTCTCAGACAAAAGCTTCACCTGGCTGATGTCCAAGATATCCCTAAATCTACTACCAACTGAAGACCAGTCATGCTTGCTGTTAAGATCTTCTTTTTTTTTTTTTTTGTTTGTGGAAAAAAAGTATTTATAACATTTTCTTACATCCACTGCCTGGTGAACAAAACAAGAATTCCATACTTCGTGCTATCAAACTACTGAGTCATATCGTTGCCTTCTAGATTTTTACATATCCTACATGAGTACCTCCATGCAGTTTATCAATAGAAACATCCAGAACCCTTTGCATTTTGGTGTATGTATTGCTCTTGTCCCATAGTGGTATTGCTGTGTACAAAGAACATTACTTGACTTGAAGTCCTAGTTTTGCAGTATGTTGTAGGTTACTGAGACATTTCCAAAGGATACTGTATTCCATGCCACATCGGTCCAAATAGAGTACTATGTCCTACACTTTATTGGTCTAAATATGTAAAAACTTAAGTATTTACTTTCCTCAGCAAAGCAGCTGCCTCCGTTATGTGATGAACGGTCCGCTTAGCCTATTTGTTGATGTTTACATGCTGACAATCAAAATGCTTCTGAATTTAATGTTTTAATACTTTTTTTGTATTTTAAAATTTTGTACATACAAGCACAGTTCATTACCATTCCAAGTAAACCTGGTAAATAGTTATATGTTACTTTATGGTGATACCAGCAAAATAGCAAGTATTAAAGTGCTGCTTATCTGTGTATGTATTCTGAAATGGCCAAATAAAGACAAACTAGTATTTACGGTCTTGTTTGTGATTTTTAAAAATTGAACAATTAGGTTTTGTGTTTGTTTATCAAGAGACCAGATGCCTTATGTTACATAGACATAATGTGACAGCAGTAGCGTACCTAGCAGGGGGGGGGGCGGTCAACACCGAGTGCCGCTCATCAGGGGGTGCCAACTTGCTGGCACCCCTCCAGAGACGGACAGTAATGTCCGCCGCTGGAAGAGCAGGCTCGCAAGGGAGCGGTATCTGAGGTTTTTAACAGACCCCTGGCTCCCTTGAGTGATTTTAAGCCGGTTCAAGGATCTCCCTTACGATCCGCGCGGCAACAGCTGCTGTGCGCCGGGGTTTGTTGTCAGATCCCGGCGCGCAACGCTGAAGCCGTGCCCTCTGAACCGGAAGAACTGAAGAAGAGGAGGAAAAGGAACTGTAAGGAGAAAAGAGGAAAGGTAGGAAAGCATGACGGTGAGAGTGGATTGGTATATGTGTGGATTGGTAAGTGTGTGAGAGTGATGGGTCTTATGCTGTACCATTTCCAATGTATTTTTCATTATATAATTATGCTCTAAAGTACATCATAACTCCCATCACTCTACTGTTCCATACAGTGGCGGAGTTAGGAGACAGAGGCCTTGCACCCCCACCGCAGGACTCCTGAAAGGTAAGTGAACTTCAAAGAGGGAGAGGGTAGATAGTTAGGAGGGGGTAGATAGGGAGAAGGGAGTGAGATGGGGGATAGGGGGTAACATAGTAACATAGTTCATAAGGTTGAAAAAAGACCAAAGTCCATCAAGTTCAACCTATATACATATTGTGTCCCTACTGTGTTGATCCAGAGGAAGGCAAAAAAACCCTTATGAAGCAGATGCCAATTGCCCCATACCAGGGGGAAAATTCCTTCCCGACTCCAAATTTGGCAATCAGAATAAATCCCTGGATCAACGTTCTGTCCCTATTAATCTAATATCCATAACTTGTAATATTATTGCTTTCAAGAAACACGTCCAGGCTCCTTTTGAACTCTTATTGAGTTTACCATAACCACTTCCTCTGGCAGAGAGTTCCATAATCTCACTGCTCTTACTGTAAAGAACCCCCGTCTGTGCTGGTGTAGAAACCTTCTTTCCTCCAACCGTAGAGGATGTCCCCTTGTTATAGATACAGTCCTGGGTATAAATAGGTCCTGGGAGTGATCTCTGTACTGTCCCCTTATATATTTATACATAGTTATTAAATCCCCCCTAAGCCGTCTTTTTTCCAAACTAAATAACCCTAATTCTGATAATCTTTCTGGGTACTGTAGTCCTCCCATTCCCCTTATTACTCTGGTTGCCCGTCTTTGAACCCTCTCCAGCTCCACTATATCTTTCTTGTACACTGGTGGGTAGATAAGGAGAAGGGAGTGAGAAGGGGTAGATAGGGCATACTTCTATCATGCCAAGTCTGCGAGTACATCCTGGAATCTGGGTATGCCTGGGCATGATAGGAATGTGATTGCTGTTAACAATCATATATTTATATTGTTGCTTAATTGTTTTGTCCTATTTTGGTGTGTTACTTACTTTTATTTAAAGTGTTAGATTTTTTTTTATGGTGTGGGGGGGTCATATTCGGTTTTGGCCAGGTAAATGCTGCATTTTCAGTTTCAGTCCAGAATTCGTTTCGGTGCATCCCTAAGCCAGACAATGAAGTGGTAGGCCTACACCACATCAATGTTTGGCTTAGTATATAGTGATCGGAGTTATGCTGCACTATTGTCAATGTCTGGCTCAATGTATAGTGATAGGGATTACGCTGTACCACCGTCAATGTGTGCCTCAGTATATAGTGATAGGTGTTATGCTGTACCACCGTCAATGTCTGCCTCAGTATATAATGATAACAGTAATGCTGTACCACCTTCAGTCTCTGCGCCGGTATATAACGGTAGAAGCTATGCAGTTTTAAAGTGTGTCTGTGGGGGGGTGCCACATATAGGATCCGCCCCAGGTGCCAAATACTCTAGGTATAGTTGCTTATCTAAAGGCTACTGTTTTTAAAGTTGCTAAAGAAAGTAAGGTGCGCAGGGTTTTATAACATAAACCATAATAAGTTACAGGTAAACATAAGTCTTACTGTGTTTATTAAGTCTTAGGATATACCGTACCACTCAGTCCACCTGATGTGAATATTGAGATCCACAGCATTCATAGGAATTAAGTTGTTCAAGAACTCTTGAGGTTTTAAAGATGCACTATACATGGCAAATGCATCCCTAATTGCAGAAAAATGAAGTCCGGGAGCCAAAAGGTCTAATCTCCATTCAACTGTATACTTTAGTGAATAAGCAGTGAGATTCAATATTTTATTTTGTAAGTAAAGGTATACTCCAGCAATGATATGGACTTTACTACAAATATTGTGCATCCTTATATTTTATCTTTTTATACACTGCTTAAAGGGAACACACATCCTAGATCTGAATGAATGAACTAATCGTATGACATACTTCCGTCTTCACATAGTTGAATGTGCTGACAAAATCACACAAAAATTCTCAATGGAAATCAAATTTGTCAACCCATGGAGGTCTGGATATGGAGTCACACTTAAAATCAAAATGGAAAACCACACTAGAGGCTGATCCAACTTTGATGTAATGTCCTTAAAACAAGTCACAATGAGGCTCAGTGGCGTGTGTGGCCTCCACGTGCCCGTATGACCTCCCTACAACGCCTGGGCATGCTCCTGATGAGGTTGCAGATGGTCTCTTGAGGGATGTCCTCCCAGACCTGGACTAAAGCATCTGCCAAATCCTGGACAGTCTGTGGTGCAACGTGGCGTTGGTGGATGGAGCGAGACATGATTTCCCAGATGTGCTCAATCGAATTCAGGTCTGGGGAACAGGCGGGCCAGTCCATAGCATCAATGCCTTCCTCTTGCAGGAACTGCTGACACACTCCAGCCACATGAGGTCTAGGATTGTCTTGCATTAGGAGGAACCCAGGGCCAACCGCACCAGCATATGGTCTCACAAGGGGTCGGAGGATCTCATCATGGCAGTCAGGCTGTGCGGCCCCCCAAAGAAATGCCACCCCACACCATTACTGACCCACCGCCAAACCGGTCATGCTGGAGGATGTTGCAGGCAGCAGAACGTTCTCCACGGCATCTCCAGACTCTGTCACGTCTGTCACATGTGCTCAGTGTGAACCTGCTTTCATCTGTGAAGAGCACAGGGCGCCAGTGGCGAATATGCTAATCCTGGTGTTCTCTGGCAAATGCCAAACGTCCTGCACTGTGTTGGGCTGTAAGCACAACCCTCACCTGTGGACGTCGGGCCCTCATACCACCCTCACTGTTTCTGACCGTTTGAGTGGACACATGCACATTTGTGGCCTGCTGGAGGTCATTTTGCAGGGCTCTGGCAGTGCTCTTCCTGCTCCTCCTTGCACAATGGGCGGAGGTAGCCGTCCTGCTGCTGGGTTGTTGCCCTCCTATGGCCTCCTCCACGTCTCCTGATGTACTGGCCTGTCTCCTGGTAGCGTCTCCGTGCTCTGGACACTACGCTGACAGACACAGCAAACCTTCTTGCCACAGCTCGCATTGATGTGCCATCCTGGATGAGCTGCACTACCTGAGCCACTTGAGTGTGTTGTAGACTCCGTCTCATGCTACCACTAGAGTGAAAGTACCACCAGCATTCAAAAGTAACCAAAACATCAGCCAGGAAGCATAGGAACTGAGAAGTGGTCTGTGGTCACCACCTGCAGAACCACTCCTTTATTGGGGGTGTCTTGCTAATTGCCTATAATTTCAGCATGTGAAATGGATTGTCCATCAGTGTTGCTTCCTGAGTGGACAGTGTGATTTCACAGAAGTGTGATTGACTTCGAGTCACATTGTGTTGTTTAAGTGTTCCCTTTATTATTTTGAGCATTGTATATGCAAGTGCATAGAAGGAGTCATAATATTCTTCTTTTGTTTCCCCACCCTCACTGTTTTGGGCATGCATGAGGGTCCAGCACTGGCTTGTGTGAGATTTTTAAGGGGTCTAATGAAATTCTACACACACACACGTAGAGAAAGTCGGGGGTAGTACTTTGCAATATGCTTTACGGCAAATAGGATATTTTTGTTTTTACCTTTATCATGTGATTGGATTTGTGTCCCTTAAACTAGGCTATTAATAGGTTAACCGGGGGGGTTAAGTCCTGATTCCCACCACTTGAAGAGTTAATAAACCCCACTGGCTAAGCTATACATTATAAAGAGCCAACCCTGCCAAATGTGCTTTATAAATGGCCAAACTGACCCTGTGTAATGTATAGCTAAATGACATATCACAAATGTAACTATGTATTAAACCGTGTAATACAGCCCTTCTCATAGGAGAAATTTGATGGGGGTTATTTCATAATGTATAATAATGTAGAGTCAATGAAATCTTTCACATGAAACTTATGCTGAAAATGCTTTTTCGATATATATATAATTGTCAATTTCTGTAAGAGGAATTAGTGTTTTATATGGCTGGCCCTTAACAATTGTTAGCAGCAGTACACAAAAGCTTCACGGAGATTGTCGTGAGCAAGGCGTGTGTCTAGACGTTTGTTGACTTGTTTCCAGGGAGACCTAAGGCCACAGCCCCGCTGTTACTCAGAAAGAGATCTAAAGTCAGAAAGAAATAGCCTCTCAGCAGACTGAACAAAAAAGAAGAATACAGTAAGGGTAAACCAGGGCTGTTTATTATCTATGATTGCAGGCTGTCAGTTGCGGGTCTGCATTTTTTTTTTTTTAATCCAGCTGTGTCGTGTTATGGTTCACGAGGCATAGTGAAGAATCTTCCTGCCTATAGCTGATTTGGAAGACTTGACACAGACTGGATACCAAAGTAGCCTATACCAAATTACCTTTGGGAATAAGTTTACTTTAAATGCCGTGTTGATGCACAAAAAGGACATCCCAACACTATATAACTGGTGTTTTTAAAGATGATAGACTGGGATCTCTATTCATTTGGTGTTTAGCAATGTCAACCCACTGCTAAAAGAGATGTATTGTATTGTAAGCGGTGCATGAGTACCGTTAACACAGTTAGCCCACCTTGGATCTGAGACTTAACCTGTCGTGTTGATATTTGTGTAAATTGCTCATTCATCATTGTAGACAGGATGGCCAGCACATTTAGGGGAAACCCACACAGTGTGAAACGATGGCAGTTGGAGGGTATAGGACTACGAGCAGGAGAAACAGAGATGTCAATCAAGGAATGTTCCAAACTGGACCAATCTGTGAGCAATCAGACAAGATTTAGTGCTTGGACACCAATGGCAAGCAAATCTTTCAACAAGCAGGTAAGGTTAAAAACCCATACTTGCAAAAGAGAACTAACTATCACGTCATATCAATCCTAATATAACCAAGGATGTTTGCTTTCAATAGACAGAAGGGCGATATAGTCATGTGCTACAGCAAACATAAATAAACCTATCATTAGGAGAAAAGAAATCTAACCTTCTGTAGGAATATGCTTTCTGAATAATATATGGTTCTACCATCATAGTTTGAAAGCATGAAGGTTTTGCTACGTGGCACAGACCAGTACTTTATAATCATTGTTGGGAGCATCTGTGATTCTGAGGATTGTTTGTACTAGACACAAGGGGAGGTGCAGTAAGAGACAACTCGACCCCACCATGCGTTGTATCATGTTTTTCCAGTTAAGTAATACCCCTCAGTTCACAGTAGAGCAGACCTACACTGAGAGAATGCCGTTTACATAGTTTGCAAGCAAATATCACGGAATTCTCCTTTACAATAGGAATTGATATGGGGGCAAAAGGTACCTGGGTTTTCTAATTTGCATTCCGTTTTGGATGGACTGGCGACCCATATGTGGTAGTCTGGTGGATTCCTGATGACCATGGATGTGCCTATTACTCCAATTTATGTGATACTTGGGTCTAGTTGCAACATTCCCTGTAGAACTGTGTTTAGCTATACTTTGGGAGGGGACCTCTGCAACTCAAGTTAAAGGGACACCCCTTCATATGCACCACAATGCATTTGATAGCTGAGTAGTCCCTTTGATGTATTTTTCCAAACTAGTCTCCTGGCATAAACTTACTGCCAGTGCTTGCGCCTTGTGCATTTGTGGAAGTGCTTAACCCCTTCAATCCCGGAGAAATTTTGCCATTTTTGCGCTATGTCGGTTCAGCGATGATTCTCTTTTACTGTGAATAGTGTACCCATATAAACTATATATTGTTTTTTCAAGGAGAGATAGAGCTTTCTTTTGATACCATAGTTGGATGATTAGCTGAAAATTTAGAATTAGAAATTTAGTAAAAAGTAGCAAGAATTAGAAAAAAAAATCTGTGTTTTTTTCATTTTCCCTCTGAATCCTCACAAAATTAGGTAAGTCCCGGGACGGGTCCCGGGTAGACCACCATGGGGCAGACCCCCGAGGGTCCCGCCAGGGGCTCCCCGGACCTCGGGAGGACTAGCCCGGGTGCCGCACCGGCGGTCCAACCCGCCCAAGTCCCGGGCCGGGTCCCGGGAAGACCACCATGGGGCAGACCCCCGAGGGCCCCGCCAGGGGCTCCCCGGACCTCGGGAGGACCAGCCCGGGTGCCGCACCGGCGGTCCAACCCGCCCAAGTCCCGGGCCGGGTCCCGGGAAGACCACCATGGGGCAGACCCCCGAGGGTCCCGCCAGGGGCTCCCCGGACCTCGGGAGGACCAGCCCGGGTGCCGCACCGGCGGTCCAACCCGCCCAAGTCCCGGGCCGGGTCCCGGGAAGACCACCATGGGGCAGACCCCCGAGGGTCCCGCCAGGGGCTCCCCGGACCTCGGGAGGACCAGCCCGGGTGCCGCACCGGCGGTCCAACCCGCCCAAGTCCCGG
Organism: Sceloporus occidentalis; assembly: GCA_023333645.1. NCBI lineage: Eukaryota > Metazoa > Chordata > Lepidosauria > Squamata > Phrynosomatidae > Sceloporus > Sceloporus occidentalis. The sequence continues at coordinate 1,210,594 of JALMGF010000088.1, read as the reverse complement.
GACGGGTCCCGGGTAGACCACCATGGGGCAGACCCCCGAGGGTCCCGCCAGGGGCTCCCCGGACCTCGGGAGGACCAGCCCGGGTGCCGCACCGGCGGTCCAACCCGCCCAAGTCCCGGGCCGGGTCCCGGGAAGACCACCATGGGGCAGACCCCCGAGGGTCCCGCCAGGGGCTCCCCGGACCTCGGGAGGACCAGCCCGGGTGCCGCACCGGCGGTCCAACCCGCCCAAGTCCCGGGCCGGGTCCCGGGAAGACCACCATGGGGCAGACCCCCGAGGGTCCCGCCAGGGGCTCCCCGGACCTCGGGAGGACCAGCCCGGGTGCCGCACCGGCGGTCCAACCCGCCCAAGTCCCGGGCCGGGTCCCGGGAAGACCACCATGGGGCAGACCCCCGAGGGTCCCGCCAGGGGCTCCCCGGACCTCGGGAGGACCAGCCCGGGTGCCGCACCGGCGGTCCAACCCGCCCAAGTCCCGGGCCGGGTCCCGGGAAGACCACCATGGGGCAGACCCCCGAGGGTCCCGCCAGGGGCTCCCCGGACCTCGGGAGGACCAGCCCGGGTGCCGCACCGGCGGTCCAACCCGCCCAAGTCCCGGGCCGGGTCCCGGTAAGACTACCATGGGGCAGACCCCCGAGGGTCCCGCCAGGGGCTCCCCGGACCTCGGGAGGACCAGCCCGGGTGCCGCACCGGCGGTCCAACCCGCCCAAGTCCCGGGACGGGTCCCGGGTAGACCACCATGGGGCAGACCCCCGAGGGTCCCGCCAGGGGCTCCCCGGACCTCGGGAGGACCAGCCCGGGTGCCGCACCGGCGGTCCAACCCGCCCAAGTCCCGGGCCGGGTCCCGGGAAGACCACCATGGGGCAGACCCCCGAGGGTCCCGCCAGGGGCTCCCCGGACCTCGGGAGGACCAGCCCGGGTGCCGCACCGGCAGTCCAACCCGCCCAAGTCCCGGGCCGGGTCCCGGGAAGACCACCATGGGGCAGACCCCCGAGGGTCCCGCCAGGGGCTCCCCGGACCTCGGGAGGACCAGCCCGGGTGCCGCACCGGCGGTCCAACCCACCCAAGTCCCGGGCCGGGTCCCGGGAACACCACCATGGGGCAGACCCCCGAGGGTCCCGCCAGGGGCTCCCCGGACCTCGGGGTGCCCAGCCCGGGTGCAGCACCGGCGGTCCAACCCTCCCAAGTCCCGGGCCGGGTCCCGGGAAGACCACCATGGGGCAGACCCCCGAGGGTCCCGCCAGGGGCTCCCCGGACCTCGGGAGGACCAGCCCGGGTGCCGCACCGGCGGTCCAACCCGCCCAAGTCCCGGGACGGGTCCCGGGTAGACCACCATGGGGCAGACCCCCGAGGGTCCCGCCAGGGGCTCCCCGGACCTCGGGAGGACCAGCCCGGGTGCCGCACCGGCGGTCCAACCCGCCCAAGTCCCGGGCCGGGTCCCGGGAAGACCACCATGGGGCAGACCCCCGAGGGTCCCGCCAGGGGCTCCCCGGACCTCGGGAGGACCAGCCCGGGTGCCGCACCGGCAGTCCAACCCGCCCAAGTCCCGGGCCGGGTCCCGGGAAGACCACCATGGGGCAGACCCCCGAGGGTCCCGCCAGGGGCTCCCCGGACCTCGGGAGGACCAGCCCGGGTGCCGCACCGGCGGTCCTACCCGCCCCGGTAGTTGCTCGCGGCCGGCCGGCGTTTTCGCTCTAAGTCCCCGTTTCCGGCAGGCCAAGTTGCTTGGAAATCCCTGGAAGTCGATGGGGTGGATGTATAGATATGTCTATAGAGCTGTGGGCATGGAGCCGTAGATGTAGCGATGTAGATGTATAGATATAGACGTGTATATAGATGTAGCTATATAGATACGGAAAGATAGATAGATAGATAGATAGATATAGATGGATAGATATAGATAGATATAGATAGATATCTCTATATGTATATATATATATGTATATATATATGTATATATATATCTATGTATATATATATATATATATATCTATGTGTATATATATATATATATATGTGTATATATATATGTGTATATATATATGTGTATATATATGCATATATATATGTATATATATGTATATGTATATATATCTATATCTATATCTATATCTATATCTATATCTATATAGCTGTAGATGTCGAGATATAGCTAGATGTGTATATATTGTATGCTGGGGGGTCCACTGCCTATGTACCCCCGCTGTTTTGTGCCCAAAGTCCCGGTTCCCGGCCGCGAAAGCAGCACCGGCGGTCCAACCCGCCCAAGTCCCGGGCCGGGTCCCGGGAACACCACCATGGGGCAGACCCCCGAGGGTCCCGCCAGGGGCTCCACGGACCTCGGGTGCCCAGCCCGGGTGCAGCACCGGCGTTCCAACCCGCCCAAGTCCCGGGCCGGGTCCCGGGAACACCACCATGGGGCAGACCACCGAGGGTCCCGCCAGGGGCTCCCCGGACCTCGTGCAGCCCAGCCCGGGTGCCGCACCCGCGGTCCTACCCGCCCCGGTAGTTGCTAGCGGCTGGCCGGCGTTTTCGCTCTAAGTCCCCCATTCTGGCAGGCCGAGTTGCTTGAAAAGCCCTGGAAGTCTATGAGGTCGGATTTGCCTGCCGCATCCGACCCTCGCTCCATCGAAGTCGGCATGCCTTGCCGGGTTTTCCCGGTGGTGACGTGGAACCCCGTCCCGGTTCGCCAGGGACGTCAGGCACCATCCGCCGGATATATAGGGAAGCTGCTGCGAGTTCCAGAGAGCCGGCTCCCAACGACCTCGGGAAGCCCAGCCCGGGTGGCGGCCAGGTCCCGGCCCCGGGAACCCCACCGTCCGGTAGACCTCCGAGGGTCCCGCCCGGGGCTCCACGGACCTCGGGACGCCCGGCCCGGGTGCCGCACCGGCGGTCCAACCCGGCCAAGTCCCGGGCCGGGTCCCGTGAAGCCCACCTTGGGGCAGACCCCCGAGGGTCCCGCCAGGGGCTCCCCGGACCTCGGGGTGCCCAGCCCGGGTGCCGCACCGGCGGTCCTACCCGCCCAAGTCCCGGGAAGCCCACCTTGGGGCAGACCTCCGAGGGTCCCGCCAGGGGCTCCCCGGACCTCGGGAGGCCC